>JAXRKP010000351.1:0-7500 GCA_037039925.1 Doris montereyensis | reverse complement strand
AAGCTTCATTGCTGTCCTACATGCCACCCGGAGTAAAGGGCAGTAAGTAGGTAATTAAGTACGACTTTATTTATTTATTTATTTATTTATTTATTTATGTATTTATCTGTTTCTTTCTTCCATTCTTTCTTTCTTTCTGTCTGTCTTTCTTTCTTTCTTTCTTTTCTTTCTTTCCTCCTTTCTTTCTTTCTTTCTTTTATTTCTTTTTGTCTTTATTTCTGTATCTGTTTATTTATTTATTTGCCGTTTTATTTTATGAACCCCATCAGGTCTGATGAACTAGAAGAGGGGCGACTTTTCAATTTTGCAAAAGATTTGTTTCCTAGAGATGAGGAATCGGAGAGCACAGAGGAGGAGGAGTCGCTTCTGATCGTGGTATAGTACTAGAATCTATGTGTTGTCTGATAGACTCTGCACAACTTCATGGCATTTTTGTAATTAACGATTGACATCCATATCGAATGCATTCTAGCGATACGTTACACTACCCTATCTGGTGGCATACTATTAGGCCTGAGGAAACTGATACCACATGAAACGGCAGATGGATAGATGAGTAGATACAATGGAATATTAACAGATAACAATGGATACCACAAAAGAATTGAACCCACAATCTCCTCGTTGGCATCCGTCGCCTCGCTCGCCATAAAAGAGAGCAGTTTGAATTGAATTGAATTGATTTGATTTGATTTGATTTGATTTTACCCACATCCACAACTAAGGGATTTCGGGTTTTTGATGGGATTTTTAATTAAGCCTGACTGCCCTGTAAACAACCAAGGGGTCTTTAACATTCACATGGTGTTATGATCTGCACACGAGACCTCCTTTTTTATCGTCTGTCTCTGATGGGACAAGGCGTCGATCTACATACCTGGACCGGTAGGGGGGGGGCGGTTGATTATACCAATTTTAAAAACTCAAGATAATTGAAACCTCGACATTTTGGTTAGGGAAACCGACCCCTTGTTTGTAGACTGCCGACTACCCAAACAAGGAGAGCGCTCCACAAACCTTGTAACTACCCTCCAGAAGGGTAGACGGGAGATCAAGCCGATAGCTTACGGTATGGGTCAGTCCAATTATCACATCTGGGTTTGATTACCTGACAATAACATAATCTCCGTTCTGGTAAAGACAGAAAGGGATTTGATAGTGAGGTCTGGACATTCTAACTGACAAGCATTCAATTACCGACATATTTTGTTTTTCTGCGTTCTGGTAGGGTTTTTACTTGTGCCATGTTCAGGTGAACATACATAAGAGTGAAAGCGTAGCATTTTGACTCGATATAACGGCATTTCTTGGACTAAGCACAAGAACTTGAGAAATATTGAAGGAGCAATCAGGACGAAAAACTTGCTTACCGTCATTCAGCGTCGTATTGTATATTTCTGGGAAGAAACGTACACTCCGCGAACCCAGATTAATATAATTCTAACTAAACTACATCTACTTTAGATGAAATATTTCACTTTTCATATTTCTCTTTTGGAAATACAAAGAATCTCATCATGTGATACATCGTAAAGTTGCTTCAAGGCCATTATGACTCATGAAGCAGGAGCTTATCCCCGGTTTCTATAACGGGAAGCAGAACAAGTCATAATAATCACCTCCTGGACAGAATGCTAGTCTGGCGCAGGTGTGTTTACCTCCAAGCCAGTGCCTGTGACCATTTACATGGGTCGAGTGGGAAAATTAATGTTAAGTGTCTTTTCCATGGAACACACCGTCGGACCTTGCTTTGCTAGGATTTGAACCGATGACCTCATGATCCCACGTCCACGCGGCCACCGACACCACATCCTATGACATGATATAACTAAATTTCATATCAAATCAAATCACATCATATCATATTAGAGACTATATATGTAATTTCATCTTTAAATGCTCCGTACATCGTAATACAATCATGTAGTTTTATTTTAAAATGATTTAACATACAGTAATCAATAAGAACAATGCTCATTCATTCATCGTAGACATATTTTAAATTACAGAGCTCCATAGCAATAAGCATTTTTTAAAAAATTATTACCTCCGGAATTTTTTTTTCCGGAGCAGTGGACAGGTAAGCACCTGTACGAGTCTCATGCTGCCTTGCAGGCGGGTATTGGCTTACCAAAGGCTAAGGGGTTAACCCTGACAGAAAACAACCTGCTGCCTTGGTCGGCCAAAGGGTAAGGGAGTTAACCATAACAGAAAATAACAAGGCCTGGTAGGGGTCTCAAGTTGGTAGCCCCACCATCTACCTAGGTACAGCGAGCTAATCCCCTTATCCAAAACCAAACAGATTCAGAGAAATAAATATAATATAACCGGCTTGATCTTTCGAAGACAAACTTGGAAACGAATATGGACTGTGATTTTTGGAACATGGAACGTTAGGGCAATATATGGAAAAGAGTTAGAATTAGTTGAAGAAATGGAAAAATTCAAAGTAGATATTTTGGCTATTACAGAAACAAAGACAAAAGGACAGGGAATAGAAAATGTAGGACCAAATCATATTTTAATCTTCTCAGAGTAGATTTCAAAGATAGGCTAGAGCAGGAGTAGGCCTCCTAGTGCATAAAAGGCATGAAAAGCTACTAGAGAAATGTATAAGCCAATGGCTATTAGAGGTAAAAATTAAACCAAAAGGACGAGAAATTAAATTATTAATAGCTTATAGACAAACGAAGACGCAACTAAAGAAGAAAAAGATATCTTCGAAAATGATTTACAAATAGTTGCAGAGAACTTTAAACACAAACAGGAACTAATGGTTTTAGGATATTTAAACGCTAGAGTAGGCAACATTGTAGACACGTCAGAGTAATAGGTAAAGAAGGAGAGACAACAACTTCTCCAAATGGAGAGAGACTAATAGATTTTTGCCTAAATAATAACATGAAAATAGCCAACACTTTTTTTCCTCATAAAGATATCCACAAATATACAAGAGTAAATAAAGACAGGTGTGAAAAGTCAATGATAGACTACATAATAGAGTTAGCAGCTCCCCTTTTTACAGTACATTGATGCAAGAGGTAAACAGAGGAGCAGAAATATTTAGTGATCAGCACTTAGTGATTGCCAAATGAGATTACTGACTGAAGAAAAACAAAACAGAAAAAGAAAGAGAACAAAGCTACTAAACTAAAATAGAGGAACTAAATAAACCGGTAGTAAAACAGGTATACCAATGTAAGATAAAAAGATTTATCAGTGAAAGACAGATGGATCTGAATGATAGCACAATAGAAGACAAGGGCAGATGTATAAAGAAACACTCCTCAGTTGTACTGAAGAGGTCTGTGTAGGAAACAAATTAAAGGAGATAGGAGAAGAACAGCATGGGGGAATGAGAATGTCAAAACTACGATCAAAGAAAAGAAGGATGCCTGGAAGAAATACTTGCAAAACAAAGAACCAGAGGATCGGATAGATTACGTGATTAAAAGAACTATCGCCAAATAGGAAGTTAGGAAAGCAAAATAGGAAGAATGAGAAGAGTTTGGACAAAGACTTCAAGAAAGCTATCAAGGAAATCAAAAAGCTGTTCTGGGGCAATGAAGAGCATGAGAAAAACCAAATCATGCCCAAGACGACAAATTAAGAAGGCCAAAGGATAAAATAAGGAAAGAGGACAGCGAAATCATGGAAACATGGAGAAAGCATTTTCACCAATTATCTAATCCCTCAAAACATATGAAACAAGGAGTAAAGATCAATTCGTAAGAGTAACAAGTAATCCAGATAAGACAGCTGAAGATGTAGATATATCAATGGAAGAAATCCAAACAGCTATATAAGAAAAGTGAAATTAGAAAAGCCCCAGAGCAGGTCAAGTTTATCCAGAAATGATTAAAAACCAAGGGACAGAGACAAACTACTACATGCAATAAGCCAACAAGCATGAAAGTCCAAACAGGTGCCAGACGACTGGAAAAAGGAACGGTAGTACCATTAAATAAAAAGGATCAACTATGGAATGCTCAAACTATAGAGGATATCACTACTAACGTTCCAGGAAAAGTATATGCCAGGATACAGATAATGAGACTAAGGAAAGAGTAGAAAGATCAGATTGAAGAGCATCAGAGGATTTAGACCAGAAGAATTGGTACAAGATCACATATTTACAATTAGACAAAAACATTCTTGAGAGAAACGTTGACTTGCACCAGTGTTTTATTGACTTAGAAAAGGCATTTGACACTGTCAGGAGGACGAACCAGGCATTGCTTAAAAAAACCAATGTAAAGCAAAATTTAATAGAAGCTTTCATTAACAGTTTCTTTACACAAACTAACATGTGCATTGAGAGTATCATCTGCAGAATTTGATGTAGATATAGGAGTAAGACAGGGTTGTATCCTAAGTCCTCTTTTGTTTATCACATTTATGGATTCAGTCGCGAAGGCATCCCCAAAAAATGAAGAAAATGAGTGTAGGTATGTGGAAGCTCACAAGAGTAAATGTATGAATGCTTTCTTTGATGATTTAGTTCTGTTTGGAAAATCAGAAAGGGACCTTCAGTCGAATATCAACAGTAGATGGGATGTGAAGAATGAGCGAGAATGGAAGGTTCAGATCTAGAATGAAATAAAATATGGAAATAAGTAAGTAATAAAAGGTGAGAAGGAGATAGAGAGAAAGAAAGAATATACATATATATATATATATATATATATATATATATATATATATATATATATATATATATATATATAGATAGATAGATATATATATATATATAGATAGATAGATAGATAGATAGATAGAGAGAGAGAGAGAGAGAGAGAGAGAGAGAGAGAGCAATGGGAGGATAAGAAGAAAAAAGAGGGCAAGGAGAATGAAAAAAAAAAGAAGTATAAAAATATAGTTTTAGAAAAGGGGGAAAGTTTGTAGAAAGAATAAGGAAAAAAGGAAAAGGTAGCGTAGATGATTGGTGCTCTTGCTACGAGCGGGTGGCCCGCAATCGCACGTCTCGCCGCGGCGTGCGCCGCGTCCCCCTCCTTCCTCCCCCCCCAACTACCACAGCTGGTGGCCTACCGCTTCTGCTCTCCTGCATCGCCGGCATCTTCTCTACTCTCTCGCTCGCTCTCCTCGCTGCTCTCTCTGCTCGCTCTCCTCTCTCTCTCTCTCTTCTCTCTCTCTCTTCTCCTCTTCTCGCGTCTCTCTTCTCTCTCTCCGCTCTCGCTCGCTCCTCCTCGTCGGCCTTCCCTCCCTGCCACTCCCCTCCCTCACACATCACGTAACACAACACGAAGCACTGACACACTGACTACACACATCACACTCACACACTACATCTTTGCGGTGGCGGACTCACGCGCTCTCGCGTGCTCGTCTACTACTCTCATCTGTCGTGGGGGCGGTAGTCGACAGCTGCACTCACGACTCAAGCACTTTCTGCTCTGCTTCGTGGCTGCGTTGGGCTCTCGTATCGCCTCTCTACATCTCTTCGAGTGCTCTCTGGGCGCTTCGTGCTGCCTCGAGTCCTCGTCTCTCTGCTCTCTCTACTCTGTCTCTCGCATCCTTACTCTCTCTCTCTCCGCTCTCTTGCTCTCTCTCTCGGCTCCAGCCCGCCCCTGCCCGCCCTCCTCTAACGACCCTCACACACAACGACTGACATCGCAGCACACACACACCACACCACACCACACACTTGTGAACTCAATCTCTCGTCTCTCTCTCTCTCTGCTCCGCGTCTTCTTCGAGGGCTTGCTATTATGCTGATCGGTCTACTCTCTGTCTATCTCTCTTGGCCTGCGTGGTCTGACTCCTTCGTCTTTTCGATCGCTCCTCTCGCTTCTTCTCCTCTCCTCTCGTCGCTGCTCGCTGCGTCACTTCTACTTCACTTCTCTCGCACCACTCAAGCAATCTCGACTCTTCTATCTCGTCTGCATTCGCGGCGCTTTGCTGCTGTCTGCTCGGCGCTCTCTCATCTAGCTGCTCTCTTCTCTCTTCGTCGCTCTCTAATCTTCTCTCTCGTGGGCTCTCTCTCTTGCTCTCTCGATGCTCTCTTCTCTCTCTCTCTCTCTGCTCTCTCTCTCTCTCTCTCTCTCTCTCTCTTCTCTCTCTCTCTCCCGTCCCTCTCTCTCGCCCGCTCACTGCTACATCTACACGCACGCAGCTCACTCAGCGACACACACACTCACTCACTTCACGACAATACACGCCCTGGACTCTCTCCATCTTTGCGTCTCTCTCCGCTTCTGCTTCGTCGCGCTTCTCGTCGCTCTCTCTCTCTCTCTCTCTCTCTGTCTCGTCTCCTCTCTCATCTCGCGCTCTCGCTTCTCTCTCTTGCGTCTCTCTCTCTCGCGTCGCGCTCCTCGCGTTCTCGCTCTTTCTCTCTTCCTCTACTCTCTTCTCTCGTCTCTCTGCTAGTCCTCGTCTTCTCGCGCTCTATCTCTCTCTCTGCTTTCCTCTCTCTGCTCTCTCTCTCTCATGCTCTGCTCTGCTCGCTGTCTCTCTCTCGTCATCTCTTGGCTCTGCTAGGCTCTCGGCGCTCGCTCGTCTCTATCTCTCGAGCGTCTCTCGTCTCTCTCTCTCTCTCTCGCTCTCTAGTCGCTCGGGCGTCTGCTCTCTCTTTCTGGCTCGCTCTCGCTCTGCTCTCGCTCGCTCGTCTCTGCCGTCTCTTCTGCCTCCCCCCCCTCCTTTCCTCCCGCCCTTTCGTCTGCTATGCTGCTCCTGGATTATCTTACAGATTCCCCCGTCCCCCCCCACACGCAGACCACACCCCCCACGCTCACACACACCCATTATCCGACTTACACGCTTCCCTCTCTCGCATGCACTTTAGTGGTGTGTCCTACCATTCACTCTCCCTCTCCCGACCCTCGGTGCACCCGCTCAAACCCCAGTGAGCCTGGGTCCGGCCCACGATACACACCCGTACCCCCTATACACACAACCCACCAGGCCCCTATGTTCCCCCCCAGAGTAAATGTCCAGGTCTCGTGTAGTGATGTCTGACGCCGGGTTACTAACCCGCAACTGTCTCGAGTTATAGTTACAGTGACATACTGATCCATGCGGATGTCACTTAAATGACATATACGCTTTTTCTGACTTCACATCCCATGTGAGCAGCACCGAACCAACTGCCTATCGCATTGGCCTTGCATATCCCTCCGAGTGAAAACCTAAGGAGAATCACAGCAATACTTGTCAATGCTATATCTCATCTAGGTAATAGTCATAAGTGTGTCGGTCTGCCATGACTATGTCAACAAAAAGCACAATAGCAGTATACAATTATCAGTTATTTGTCCTAGGCTATCCTCTATGGTCAACGGTAAACCTATGAACTTAGACACCTGTAGAGAATACCAAGCAGAGTACAGGCAGGCTTGAATGTTAATATCTAGAAGATGTAGTAGGGTGAAAACTTAAATGAGACAAAATGAGAATCACACACAATAGAGGAGTATCAAGACCGAAATGTCAGGCAGAGTGGCATAAAAGACTAATGATAGACAACGGAATCAATTGTGAGAC
>JAXRKP010003502.1:0-10001 GCA_037039925.1 Doris montereyensis | reverse complement strand
TAATTATTGTTATTGTTATTATTATAATAAATAATACTAATAATACTATAATAATAATAATAATTATTATTATTATTTTTATTATTATTATTATTATTATTATTATTATTATTATTATTATTATTATTATTATTATTATTGTTGTTATTATTATTATTATTATTATTATTAGTAGTAGTAGTAGTAGTAGTAGTAGTAGTAGTAGTAGTAGTAGTAGTAGTAGTAGTAGTAGTATTAGTGGTAGTAGTAGTAGTAGTAGTAGTAGTAGTAATAGTAGTAGTAGTAGTAGTAGTAGTAGTAGTAGTAGTAATAGTAGTAGTAGTGTTTTAGTAGTAGTCTAGTAGTCGTAGTAGTAGTAGTAGTCAGTAGTAGTAGTAGTAGTCGTAGTAGTAGTAGTAGTAGTAGTAGTAACCTTTATCTCTAGTAATATTATAATCCCATTATTATTATGAATAAAAATCAAACGAAAATTTCATGAGAATTTGTGGAATTTGATTTCTTATATGATATGGCTGATCTTACCTTTTGACGAAGATGTAGTGCTGTGAGCTGCCATCACTGAGTTCATAACCCCTGGATGACAAGTGTTATTCTCACGACTTGCACGCTTAAGAAAGTGTTACTGTTATTTTGCACCTGACTGATGGTGCAAATGAGTGATCCAGATGATGATGATGATGATGATGACGGTAATGATGATGACTGATTTAGTACTAAGATGATGATAATGATGATGTATAATAATGACCAGGAGATGAAAATGATGATAATGACGATGATGATGATGGACATCATCATCATGATAGTACGGATTTAGATGCCCCATGGTCCATGACTCTCCTGTTGATTGCAGGTAGATCTTGGGCGGAGAATAATAAGGTGATGAGGATATTGTAGAAACGCATAACCTGCTATCTTGTAGGTTGGTATTGTCTTACTGAAAGGCTAGGGGAATTAACCCCTATTGCAAATCACAATCAAGGCCCGGTAGACAGTAAGAGGATGTTGCCTCACCATCTACCCAGGTACAGTGGGCTAATCACCTGCTTACCCAACAAGATTCAGAGAACCAATGGGAGATACCTGGACCAATATCCACAAGACGACCTGTATCATTTTTGAATTAGGAATGTTAAGGCCCATAAACGGAAAAGAGTTAGAATGGACTTTCGAAGAAATGGAAAAGTTGAAAATTTAACGTAGATATTTTGGTTATCTCACAAAGGAAAAGGACAAGGAATAGAAAATGTAGTACCAAATCATACTATTATCTCCATCTCGATAGAGCAGATGTCAAAGATAGGACCATAGAGGGAGGAGGAGGACTCAATGGTTAAATTTTGCATGAAAAGCTACTAGAATTTTAGAACATTCAAGAAGGTAAGACAAAGACATAAAATTATGAATAGCTTTATGGCCAAACGGCCTCTGGACTACTGAGTCGAAAAAAGATGGCTTGAAAAAAAAAAAACAATTTACAAATAGCTGCAGAAATTGTCCAGCATGTCTTGGATTTAATGGTTGCCTGGGCATAGGGGAACTATGTAGAAACACCAAGAGGAGTAATAGGTAAAGAAGGAGACAAAACAACTTTCAATATGGAGAGATACATTAGACTTTTACCTGAGAATAATAACATGAAAATAGGCTGACTGCTGCTGCTGCCCCTGCTGCCCCCCCTGCTGCTGCTAAAGATATGCTGCACAAATATGCAAGACTAAATGGAGACAAAAGTGAAAAGTCAATTATGCTGCTACATTATAGTTCGTAGTTCTGCTGCTTTACATTAGAATGGATGTAAAAGTTAATAGAGGAGTTGGAATACTTTGTGATCATCACTGCTGCTGTGATTGCACAAAAATGAGATTACTCACTGAGGAAAACAAATAGAAAAGGATAGAAAACAAAAGCTGCTGCTGCTGCTGCTGCTGAAGCTAACTAAATAAAACAGAGGTAAAACAGGAAAACACAAACTAGGATAAAACGATTTATCAGTGAAAGGCAGATTAACATAAGTGATAACCAAAAGAAGAAAAATTTGCAACTGTATATGAAACACTGCCACAGTTGTATCTTAAAGATCAGGGAAGAAAAGCATGGTGGAACGAGAGTGTCAACACTAAGATCAAAGAAAGGAGGGATGCCTGGAAGAAATACTTACAAACAAAGAGGCCATGGGATAGGACAGATTATGTGAGTAAAAGAATTATCGCTAAAGAGGAAGTGAGGAAAGAAAAAGAGGAGCATTATGAAGCGTTTGGATAGAGACTTCAAGGAAGCTATCAAGGAAATCAAAAGTTGTTCCTGGGAGCAATGAAAGACTAAAGCATGCCCAAAACGACAAATTAAGAATGCCAAAGGAGAAATAATGAAGGAGGATAACGAAATCATGGAAACATGGAGAACGTACTTTTAGCTATTACATAATCCATCCAGAACATAATATGAATCAAGGAGTTAAGATCAAACAGTAAGAGTAACAAATAATTCAGATGTGATTACTGAAGATGTAGATATCTCAATGAAAGAAATCCAAACAGCTATAGGAAAAAAAGGCCCCAGAAACGTATCAAGTTTATCCAGAATTATTACGAACCAAAAGGAAGAAGAAGACTGCACGGATGTCAAAAAAGATGCCAAAATGACTGGGGAAAGGAACAATAGTACTCAATGTAAGAAGGAAGGATCAATCTATGGAATTCTCAAACTATAGAAGGATATCACTACAACGCTTACCAGAACAGGGTTCATGCCAGGATACTAGGAATGAAACTGAGGAAAAGAGTATATCAGATTGAAGAAGATCAAGGCGGATTTAGGACCTGGGAAGAAGTGAACAAAATCAGAAGATTCACGATTGGACAAAGCATTTTAACACTGACAGTGTGAGGAGCAATGAACTATGACATTCATTTATCAGATCACAACGTAGAGTTCAAAATTTAAAACTGTATTAATAATGTTTACAATAAACCAGCATGTATAGTGAGACTAGCTGGATACATGTATGACACAAGTTGCTGTAAACAAAGGCAGACATTTCTACACTCATAGCAGCCTTTTATTTATCACATTTAAGGATTAAAGTCGCAAAGGCATGATTCTAAAAAAAAGAAAATGAATGTAGGTATGTGAAATTCAAACCAGTAAATGTATCAATGTTTTCATTTGCTGATGATTTAGCTCTGTTTGGAAAATCAGAAAATAACCTTTCAATATGATATCCTCATACTGAATAATGAACTAAATTAAAGAGGAATTAATTAAAATGCAAAGAAAACGAAAAACAATGCTAGTAAATAAAAGTAATCCTGGGTATGGGTTGAGAGAAACAGAACAAGTTCAAATTACAATTACCTAGAAGTAATGATTAACTCAGAGGGAAAACTAAGAGAAGAAATCAGCCAGAGAACCCAAAAGGCAAATGGAATATATATAACCATCTAGCAAAGGCATTTGATAGGTAAACAAGAATTGTCAATAAAAACCAAAATGGTAGTATACAACACAGTTTATTGTCCTACTCTCCTCTATAGCAGCAAAGCAACCTGGCCTTTAACAAAGAGAACAGGGTTCTTGAATAAACTCTTGCTGAAATAAAATATTTTAATATTGTAAGAAGAGTTTTGTAGGAAAAAATTAAAAGAGTCAAAATCAGAACCATAATAAGAGATTAAACCTGAATAAATGGCATAAAAACTAAGATAGAGATAAATCAATTGAGATGGTTTGATTATGTACAACAGAATGAATGAAAAGAAAATAACTGAATCAAAATACAATGCTAAAACGCCGCAAGGTAAAAAGACCACAAATCGCCAGACCTCGGAGAAAATGAGAAGAAGATATAAAAAAGAGACTGAAGCAACAGACAACAAAACGTTTACATAAGGAAAACAGACAGAGTTGAGAACAACGTTGGTCCACAGAGATGGGTGAAATCAATGAAAGCGGAGAACGGCTGATTGAATGGTGCAGAGAAAAGAAGTTTATTATCACAAACACCTGGTTCCACAATCACCCCCCAGGAAGACAATGGACAGGATGACAGATCAGACATGAACGACGTAACCAGACAGTCAGAGAATCATGATGCAATCACAGATTACCTAAACAGATCTTGACTATCAACAAATCACGCATACCTAATTCCATCTTGTAGATCAAATATCACGTGAAATAAAAAATCTTGAATACTTTGAAATCACGCTTACCTAATTCCATCTTGTATATCAAAACATACTTACCTAATTCCATCTTGTTACCAAACCATCTTGTTTATCCTTTGTCTACCAAATCCATCTTGTCTACCAAAGCCCTCTTGTCTACCAAATCCATCTTGTATATCAAAATCCATCGTTCATACCAAATATAAAAAATCTACCAAATCCATCTTCATACCAAATAGCACGCTTACCTAACAATACACTTGTGTGCCAAATATCTTGTCTACCAACACATCTTGTCTACCAAATATTGGGATTTCACTTTTCTCATCTTGTCCATACCAAAATTGTCTTGTCTTCCAAATCTCAAGTTTCTACCAAATCCATTTGTTTTCTTCTCTTTTGCATCTTGTTTCTTTGTTTTGTCTGCTGTCTTATGATTTCCTAATTCCATTTTTTCTACCGAATTTTTATCTTTTTTACCAAATCCATTGTTGCTTGGTTTATTTAAATCCATTTTGTCTACCAATGTTTGTCTCATCATTTGTCTACAAAATCCATCTAAATAAATTCGAGGACTTGAATCCATCTTGATTTACCAAATCCATCTTGCTGATCAAATCCATCTTGTCTACCAAAATCCATCTTGTCTACCAAATTTTGTGTACCAAATAGCACGCCTACCTAATTCCATCTTGTAACCAAAATCCATCTTGTCTGTGATTTGCATCGTGTCTTCCAAATTTATCTTCCGTTTCCGAAATAGGTTCAGTCACCCTACCAATTCCAAAGGGCTTTGTCTACCAATTCCATCTTGTCTACCAAATCCATCTTGTCTACCAAATCCATGCCTGGAGCAGACTGAGGAAGCAGCACATATCCCAGTGCTGAGCAAAGTGAAAGCGAAACCAAACCAAAAGAAATTAATGTTTATAGCATCCTGATATCAATCTTCAATGTTTAAAAACGATTACTAAAACCTTAAATTGGAGTTCGCAGTGTCTGTAAAAATAGCTTTTGAAAATGGTAACAACTGGAGCAGAGTATTGCTGAAGCAATGGAAGCGAACATTCCAAATGCTGCTGCCCCTGCACCCCACCCCCCAAAAAAGAACATAAAAAATGGATGACGACGGAGATTTATTTAGACCTGCTGAAAAACAGACGAGAGGTCAAGAATGACACAGATAACTTCTTTATATGAAGTCACTGACAAAGCTGTGAGAAAGAAGTGTAATGAATCAACAAAGGAATAGATAAATGAACAATAAATAGAACAAACAAAGAAAATGGGCAGCAGATAAAATAAAGAAAGTTTCCAGCCAAAATCATACACGTAAACAGGATGTATAAAATGAGAATATGGCAATATTCTGATGGAAAAAGAGGACATACTGGAAAAAGAGGGTCAGAATACATTGATGAATTATTCTAGGATGAAAGGAAAGAAAGAGGGAAATCTCAATTACATGTCCATGGAGATCGTCAATTCTGAAGCAGAAAGAGAAATGGTAATCAGAACGAGAAATCGGGAGAGAGAGCAGTGCCTGATCAAATAAGATAAGAATACACATATTTGACACTCTTGAGGAGCAGGGAGTGGAAGAGCTTATAAAACTATTGAATATTATAACAGGACACTGAGACACTCGAAGGTATGAAACATTTACATCTATTACACATCCAAAGAAAACCAGGAACAACAGATTGTGAGAGAGACAGAACGATCAGTCTAATGAGTAATGCTATGAAAATCCTCTTTAAAATAGTGATAACAAGATTAAGAACTAAGTGAGGTCAGAAATCTCAGAGAGAAAGATTTGGTTTTATAGCAGATAAAGATACCCCCCCAATGCTACAATCATACTGAGATAATAATACATGTATGAGAGAGACGCCAATATTGACGATTTTGTACAGTTGCTATCACTGCTACGCCTGGGCTAATTTCGTTTTAAGGAAAGTATGGATACCCAGCCACTCTTCCTTCCCTGATCGTTGCCTCTTCCACAGGACAGAGTAATGAACTGAGTTGATAAATCTGAGGTACAAGAGACAGAGGGACAGAGACTAAATAAGCGTTTGGTAGGAAATCAATGAGAGAGGGTGGCGGTAGTAACAGCTTGACTTCTTTTGACCTCAAAACAGACACATGGGGGCATCCTAGGTTATCGGCAGTTCCTGATAGGCTAGGCACTCATTTTATCCTGCCTACCACAGAATAAAGAGAGATAGACAAACCCAAAAAACAGATTCTAAATTCAGAGCCTGATGGAGAAAGAACCCAGATCTCTGGCTTGGAGGCGAGTGCCGCACCTACTGAGTTTTTTTGTAGATTCTCAACCATTTGAATTAATTTTCATGATTAACTGTAAGATGAAAACAATATGCTAGATCTTTTTCTTACCTTCATCTGTGAGCTAAGAACTAACTTTTTGAGAGAGAGAGAGAGAGTGTGGACAGATTGACATGACAATGATATTTATTTTTAAACGAAGTACATGTAATATATAAAAGATATAAAGGGCAAAGAGACATGAATAACAGTGGGGTAGCGGAAATGTGGTCAGAGCCTGTCTCGGTGGAAGAGAGACAGAAAAGTTATACTGAGTTATACGCTCATAATGTTAAAAGAAAGAAGCATAGAGGTGCAGACTGATCTTTATAATAATATGTTATGCTTTTATTGAGAAAGGCAAGACAGTAGACTACCTGCCTAATATCAGTTTCGAATATTTACACGACAAAACATCGTACTTGGTACAGACAGGAGTAATAACAAGAGCAACAAAAACAATCTCTACAACAACAACAATAATAACAACAATAACGACAATGATGATCATAATAATAATAATGACAATGATGATCAGAGAGAGAGACAGAGAGAGAATAATAATAATAATAAGAGACAATAATAATAATAATAACAATAATAATAATAATAATAATAATAATAGATAATAATAATAATAATAATAATAATAATAATAATAATAATAATAATAATAATAATGATAATAATAATAATAACAATAATAATCTTTTCCCACTTTCTACAAGGTCTGCCTTTGGATCTTTTACCTTGGGCAGCACTGTATACTGCTTTACCTATTCTATTGTCATTCATTATGAGACATGCCAAAACCATCTCAATTGATTTATTTCTATCTTAATTTTTATGCCCTCTGCTTTGATTTGATCACAGATTGTTGTGTTTGATTTTGTCTCTTTAGTTTCCCTACTATTCCTCTTAGATATTTCATTTCAGCTGCCTGTACCTCTACTGTATTCCTACTGTCTTAAGTCTAGGTTTTGCCAGCTGCCATAGAGGAGAGTAGGACAATAAACTGTGTTGTATACTGCCATTTTGGTTTTTGTTGACAATTTTTGCTTACCTACAAATGCCTTTCCTAGATGGTTATATATTGCACTTGCCTTTTTGATTCTCTGGCTGATTTCTTCTCTTTTTTCCCTCTGAGTTAATCTTTACTCCTAGGTAATTGTAGCTTTGAACATGTTCTAAATACTCCCTGCCCAATTTAAGATTTTGTGTTTTAGCTTCCCTAGTTACTAGCATTGTTTTGGTTTTTTTTGCATTTACTCTCATTCCTCTTTATTTAGTTCATTGTTCATAATGTTGATATTTGACTGAATGTCACTTTCTGATTTTCCAAACAGAACTAAATCATCGGCAAATGAAAGCATTGATACATTTACTGGTTTGAGCTTTCCACATACCTACATTCATTTTCTTCATTTTGAGGATGCCTTTGCGACTGAATCCATAAATATGATAAACAAAAGAGGACTTAAGGCTACAACCCTGTCTTACTCCTATATCTACATCAAATTTTTCCGATACATTTCCAGCTACTCACTGCACATGTTGGTTTATTGTAAAAACTTTTTAATGGCTTCTATTAAAATTTAATCTACATTGTGTTCTTTTAAGGAATGCCAGTTGGTTCCTCCCTCACAATGTCAAATGCCTTTTCTAGAGTCTTTAAACACAGGTGCAAGTCAATGTTTCTATCAAGGAATTTTTCTATTATTTGTCTAATTGTAAATGTGTGGTCTTGTACACTTCTTCCTGGTCTAAATCCATTCTGGTGTTCTTTCAATCTGAACCTCTACTCTTTTCCTTAGTCTCATTTCAAGTAACCTGGCATACACCTTTCCTGAAAGCTAAGTAGTGATATCCCTCTATAGTTTGAACATTCCATAGTTGATCCTTTTCTTGTGTATTTCTACTACTGTTCCCCTTTTCCAGTCGTCTGGTACATGTTTGGACCTACATGCTTGTTGTCATATTGCATGGAATAGTTTGACAGAGACTCTCCCTTGGTTTTAAATCATTTCAGGATAAACTTGATCTGCTCCTGGGGTTTTTCCTAATTTCATTTTTCCTAAAGACAGTTTGGATTTCTTCCATTGAGATATCTACATCTTCAGCTGTCTCTGGATTACTTGATACTCTTACTAAATGATCTGTACTCATTCTTTCATACGTTCTGAGGGATTTTGTAATTGGTGAAAATGCTTTCTCCATGTTTCCATGATTTCGCTGTCGACTTA
Organism: Doris montereyensis; assembly: GCA_037039925.1. Taxonomy (NCBI): domain Eukaryota; kingdom Metazoa; phylum Mollusca; class Gastropoda; order Nudibranchia; family Dorididae; genus Doris; species Doris montereyensis. The sequence goes on along the minus strand of JAXRKP010003502.1, from coordinate 1,258 downwards.
TCATTATTTCTCCTTTTGATATTCTTAATTTGTCGTATTAATTATGCTTTGGTCTTTTCATGCTCTTCATTGCATTAAAGAACAGCTTTTGATTTCCTTGATAGCTTTCTTGGCGTCTTTGTCCAAACTCTTCCCATTGTTCCTGTTTTGCTTTCCTAACTTGATAGTTCTTTTATTCACGTAATCGATCCTATCCTCTGGTCTCTTTGTTTGCAAGTATTTCTTCCAGGCATCCATGTTTTCTTTGATCTTAGTTTTGACATTCTCATTCCACCATGCTGTTATTTCCCTTTCTCCTTTAAATTTGTTTCTTACCACAGACCTCTTCAGTACAACTGAGAGTGTTTCTTTATACATCTGCCATTTTTCTTCTATTGTGCTATCATTCAGATCCATCTGTATAATAATAAATCTTTATCCTAGATTGATATACCTGTTTTACTACTAATTTATTTAGTTCCTAATTTTGAGTTTAGTAGTTTTAATAATTCCTTTTCTGTTTGTTTTAATAATAATAATAATAATAATAATAATAATAATGATAATAATAATAATAATAATAATAATGCTTACCTGAAAAAATGACATAATAATAATAATAATAATAATAATAATAATAATAATAATAATAATAATAATAATAATAATAATAATAATAATAATAATAACAATAATAATAATAATAATGTAATAGTAATAATAATAATAATAATAATAATAATAATAATAATAATAATAAATAATAATAATAATAATAATAATAATAATAATAATAATAATAATAATAATGTAATAGTAATAATAATAATAGTAATAATAATAATAATAATTAAAAATAATAATAATAATAATAATAATAATAATGTAATAGTAATAAATAATAAAATAATAATAATGGTATCAATAATAATAATAATCATTAAGAATAAATAGTAATAGTAATAATAATAATAATAATATTAATAATAATAATAGTAATAATAATAATAATAACAATAATAATAATAATAATAATAATAATAATAATAATAATAATAATAATAATAATAATAATAATAATAATAATAATAATAATAATAATAATAATAATAATAATAATAATAATAATAATAATAATAATAATAATAATAATAATAATAATAATAATAATAATAATAATAATAATAATAATAATAATATAATAATAATAATAATAATAATAATAATAATAATAATAATAATAATAATAATAATAATAATAATAATAATAATAATAATA
>JAXRKP010003501.1:0-10098 GCA_037039925.1 Doris montereyensis | reverse complement strand
TAAGTCCACCAGCTTACCCATTTTGACTTGGCGTGTTCCTTGAAATGTGTACTGAGTTACTGTTGATTTATACTGGCAATTGGTACATAGTTCTTGTTTGTCTGGAAGCAGGAGGAGGTGGAGGAGGAGCAGGTTGGGGGTTTGACACTTGAGCTTGCACTGGTTTGTTGAGTTGTTGTTGTAGCTATAATAATAATAATGGCAATAATAATAATATAATAATATAATAATAATAATAATAATAAGAATAACGTGAAATTGTAAGAATAACAATAATAGAAGTAATAGTAACAATAGTGATTCTATTACCACAACTACTCATGCAATCTCATTATACTGTGAGCTTAATAGATTTCCAATCTGAGATCATGGAGGACCTTAGTTCATTCCTTTGAACTTGAATTTAAAGTTCTATTCACAAAAATCTGTAACTGAACAATTGAGGCATACATTTTTTCATGGGAAAAAAATTATGAAAGACACATTTGATCAAAAGTGACAGCCTGTAAGTTGAACTACCTTGCACTTTGTATTGAAAACTGAACGCCTGGTTTTATTCATTCTTAACAGTTAAGTTGTCTCTGCATTCTTCACTCAAAATTGGAAGAGCCACTAGTTAAACTGCCTTGCATACATCACTTAAATCGAAAGGCCTACTAGTTAAACTGCCTTGCATGTTTCATTCAAAACTGAAAGCCTACTAGTTAAACTGCCTTGCATTCTTCACTCAAATCAGAAGGCCTACTAGTTAAACTACTTTGCATTCTTCACTCAAAACTGAAAGCCTACTAGTTAAACGGCCTTGTATTTTTCATTCAAAATTGAAACCCTACTAGTTTAAACTGCCTTGCATTCTTCACTCAAAACTGAAAGCCTACTGGTTAATTGCCTTGCATTCTTCACTCAAAACTGAAAGCCTACTAGTTAAAATTGCCTTGCATTCTTCACTCAAAACTGAAAGCCTACTAGTTAAAATTGCCTTGCATTCTTCACTCAAAACTGAAAGCCTACTGGTTAATTGCCTTGCATTCTTCACTCAAAAAGCCTACTGGTTAATTGCCTTGCATTCTTCACTCAAAACTGAAAGCCTACTAGTTAAAATTGCCTTGCATTCTTCACTCAAAACTGAAAGCCTACTGGTTAATTGCCTTGCATTCTTTACTCAAAATTGAAAGCCTACTGTTCGACTGCCTTGCATACAAATATCATATAATTTTGCATATAAGAATGTTCTAGTGTCATCAAATTTCAACTTTCTGAATAAACACACAAGTGCTTTGCTTAACACTTCCTGAACCAAAACCTGCCTAGGCCTTCTACTAGATTTAGAACCCTGACTGAATGAGCCCTATTGACTGAATCAGCCGTAAGGATTGGGCTGTGTGTGGGGGTGTGCATGTCATTGATTCAGCGGGTAGTCAAATTATGCTATTGTTGCATTTCAGAGCTGAGAGGGGCAGGAACAAAATGGCACTTCTTCTCTGTACTCATGACTTTAAATTAAAGAAGTATGGGCTTTGTGAGTGATCGCTTTTGTGAGATAGAGCAACTTAAAGTTGGTGTTTTGGCCCATTTGAACAAATTTACAAAATTCTAAAAAATTAAAGAAGTCATAATTTCATTTCAAATTGTCATACAGATATGATTTCGGAATCAAATTTCTCAAGATACGAAATTCTCTCCAATAGAAGCCATTGCTTATGTTTGAAAAATTTGGCCTACTTTGAACAATCCATTAGAATTCTACTTGCCTCGCATTCTTAACATGTAAAATATGAGGCATGAAAAGAAGGGATACTGACGATACATCCACACAAATGGAACAGAAACTCACTTGTGTAACGTATGAGGCTGGAACTAAAGCGAACCCTTGCAAATTGTTATTATTGCCAGCTGTGAGAATAGTAGCACCCAGAGGCAACTGGGTGACAGGATTTGTGGGAGCAGGTTGGATGGGAGCCAGGGAAGATATGGTGCTGGTCTGTGCGTTCGTTGATGTACTCGTAGCTGGGAGGAGGATGCGTTGCACACTAGACTGGCCAATTGTGGCATTTACGCCTGAAGCAGGGACAACAGCAGGCTTTGGAGCCTTAAAGAAAGAATAAGGTAGTCTGGTAAAAATGCACGTTCCTTCACACAGAGAAAGATTATCAAAATCGCAGCTGTCAATCCTAGTGTAACGTATATGACAGCCGGTATCACTTGTAAACAACGAAGACGTAAGATGTTTCACAATCAAGCGTGAAAAGTGTGACCAACTTAGAAAAAGAACAGATAAATAGGCAAATGGTTTCAAACATGTGAATGAAAAATACTTTTGTCGAGCCTTTGCCAATCAAGTTGTTTTCATTCTTGGGCAACCACTGTCAAATCTTAAATAAATATTTTTAAATCCCGAGGAAGGCAGTTTTACCACAAATGGAACAAAACTTGGTTATTGCACTACTGGATGGAGCAGTTCATTCCCTTAACATTAATACCATAACAAAAGCTCAGTATTGATTCTTTCATTTTATACGTTTTTTTATTATTAGAAACATCGGTTGTACCATAAAAGCCGGAAATGTTTTCTAAAGTATAACAAGTTTCACCCAGTAGAGTTTTTGATATCTCTTCAATTTTTTGTGTGATTAAATTCGCCAAAAACGGGAAAGGTTGCTATTTGCATTTTCAAAAAATTCATAAAATGAAAACTGTTTAATTTATATTTTTTTAAAAAGAAGCTAGTTAAAACAGATATAAGAAAAACAAAAACATTTTTAAAAAACCAACTAATCAAGAAAACGCTGAAACTGTTTTGAGACAACGGCCCACCCCACTAATAAAAATTTGATGAACTCTATTATATTCGATAATATGTAACAATAAAAAAGAGAATAGGTCTTTTTTTTAAAGGAATAAAGAGTATTTAAGTGTTCTTACAAGAGCAGCTGTTTGTTGAACGGGTATAGTAATTTTCATTTGTTTAGGCTGAGAAATGGATGGGGCTTCTGACGCATTGATAATAGCTCCAGGTCTGGCTGCTTGTTGTCCCGTCTGAGCTACAGTGACAGTTTTCGTAACTGAAAAAGAAATATCATCCATATTTTATTATCAAATTGGAAAGTAAATATTTTACATTTTTTATCAAGTTAATATCTGTGTAATGAATCAGTCATAAGACTTAATGGCAGAAAATTTTAAAACACAGATGCAGAGCTGCCAACTATTTCAACTCGAAAGATAGACTCTATCTGCACGAACTAACTCTATCTTGCACAATGCTGCCGTGCAAAGGCAAAGCGACGTATCTCCAAAAGTAGAGATTTGTTATGTTTGGGCTTCATTGGGCTTATCTTACCCTTTTGTAATATAGTCAAAAGGCATAGTGACGTATCTCCATTAGAAATGGCATTTTACATGTTGAAAATCAACGTAAGCGACAGCTTGGTGCTACTTCCGCAAAGGCAATGCGACATAAGTCCACCACTTACGTCGATTTGCCTTTGAGGAAGGAGATACGCAATTTTGTCACACTGTGACCTTTGTAGTTACGTCATGGGACCAGAAATTTGAAATTTACCAAGCCGCCATTTCTCACAACAAACTACAGAAATTTCAATTTGAATACAGTTTGCTGTTACTATCGGCTTTTCAACACTCTTTCGAAACCTGTCTAGACGTTCAGCGACATTTTCCCAGCACGATTATGAGCAAGCGTGTAAGTATAAACAGAACTATAATTTCTAACCTAGATAACATTGATTTACTGTAGATCTAGGTCTAGGTCTAAATCTAGATCTTCAAGCCTAGAATGTAGACCAAGCTCTATTTCACTCTCATTTTGACTAAAAATAAAATGGCCATAATTTGTAGATAGTCTCGATAAAGATAACACGTTTAACTAATAATTACGACTACATAGATCTAGAACAGTTTTGTCCCTTAAAACGTTAAAATTGAAATTGTTTATGAACAAGAATAGATATATAATTATATATATATATATTCTGTAGATCTACTTTGATGTTTCTACGGTGTCCATTGAAACTGTGGCATTAAGCTAAGGTCTAGGACTTCAAATCGAGTGGTCCCCGCTTCGAATCCTAATGCCACCTTAATTGTTTCTTTTACATTGTTACTATGACAAATAATGTTGTACAGCGCATAGAGCATTCGTGGATATGTGTTATTTTAGAAATACTCATTTATTTATTTATGCGCTATTTTGTATCGATTTCTTTTCTTTTTTAAAAACTTCAACACGTTTATTTTGATCACATTTCTATGTATGTCCACAGATGAAACAGATGAACTCACAGGAGGTGCGTGAGTTACTTGCAATGAGTGACAGTGAAGAGGACTATGACGATGACTTCTCCGATGATATGTACATGCCTCCACCCGACACAGACACAAGTACCGGTAGTAGTGATGACAATGAATCGATCATAAAAAGGAGACAAAAAGCAACACCGATTACATCTACTTCCATTTTTCCAGTCACTCTTGCCAGTCAAGTCACTCCGATTCCAGTCCCTCTTGCCAATCAAGTCACTGCGATTCCAGTCCCTCTTGCGTATCAAGTCACTCCGATTCCAGTCCCTCTTGCCAATCAAGTCACTGCGATTCCAGTCCCTCTTGCGTATCAAGTCACTCCGATTCCAGTCCCTCTTGCATATCAAGTCACTCCGATTCCAGTCCCTCTTGCCAATCAAGTCACTCCAATTCCAGTCCCTCTTGCCAATCAAGTCACTGCAAATTCCAGTCTCTCTTGCCAATCAAGTCACTCCGATTCCAGTCACCCCTGCCAATCAAGTCACTGCGATTCCAGTCCCTCTTGCCAATCAAGTCACTCCGATTCCAGTCCCTCTCGCCAATCAAGTCACTCCGATTCCAGTCACCCCTGCCAATCAAGTCACTCCGATTCCAGTCCCTCTTACCAATCAAGTCACTATGATTCCAGTCCCCCCTGCCAATCAAGACGATCAAACGCCTCAGGGTAACAAACGAAAAAGATGTAGGAATTCGGATGAGCGTAAGAACAGAGACGCATTACAGCACCCCGTAAGGGAATGCTGCCCTAGTACTTGCAAGATGGAGTGCAGCAAGACTTTTGGCCGTGAAGATCGGGAAAGAATCAATGCTGATTTTTGGATGATGGATAAAGAAGGAAGGAAACAGTGGATTTGGGATATGGCCAAACAAGAGGCAAAGAAAAGACTGAGAACGGATGCAACTGAATCAAGAAGGACAAATACGTTCAAGTATTCCATGAGGCGCTCCCTCGAATCAGGTGGTGGACTGAAGACAGTTTGTAAGGTATTTTTCCTGACTACTTTAGGGTACAACAAAAGCAGCGATGGAGTAGTGATCAGAATTTTGAATAGTGCACCCACAGAGAGTTCAATTCCTGCTCCAAACAAAAGATTAGGACTTGTACCTAAGAACAAGCTGGACCACTTAGAAGTACGAAACCACATCGGAAAGTACAATCCAGCTGTACATCATTATAGAAGAGAACACGCACCTAACCGCCTCTACTTGCCTTGAGACATAACAATAACCAGTATACACGAAGATTTCTGTAGCACAACTAACAAAATCAGTTTTGAGACGTGAAGGAAGTAGCTGACATGAATATTAGCTTTGCAATGTTAGGATCGGAAGAATGTGAGACATGCAAGAAATTCAAGATACACTCATCTGAAGTCCACCATGAGGAACCTACAGACTGCCAAACATGCACAAACTATAAAAAACATGATCAAAGAAAGAAAACGGCAAGGGCAGCCTACCAGGCCGATGTTGAGACATCAAAGCACAGCGAGGATACAGTCTTTGTATCGGTCGACCTTCAAAAGGTTATCATGCTCCCCAGGATGCCAAAAGTGAAGACATGTGCATTTACGAGACGCATCATTGCATTCAATGAAACATTCGCTGGGCTAGGGAAATCAAATAAAAATAGTGCTGTTGTTTGGCATGAGGCCATAAGTGGCAGAAACGCCAACGACATCAATTCAGCTTACTGGGCCTTCCTGAGGAGCGAGAGGGATACCCAACGGTTTGTTTTTTGGGGTGACAATTGCTGCGCCCAAAACAAAAATTGGACATTTTTTTCTTTTCTTCAAACTGCAGTGAATAGTACAGAGCTTGCAGCAGAGGAAGTAACGTTTAAGTTCTTGGAGGCAGGACATACATTTATGTCGGCAAACTCAGTGCACCACAGCATTGAGAGGGAGCTGAAGAAAAGAGGGGATGTCTGTGACTGGCAAGAATATCTGGAAATCATAGGCAACGCCAAATGTAAACCCATTGAACTGGCAGCTGGCGATTGTAAGAAGTGGCAGGACAACCACAATAAAAATGGAACGCACAAGCTAGCTGACATGATGGTTGTGCAATTCCGAAGAGGTGAGCGCAATCTCTTTTACAAGATAGGCCACCAAGAAGACAGCCCCTTCATCAGTGTGGACTTCCTTAAAAAGAGGAATCCGGCAACGAACAGCATCCCCGAAGGAAGGGCCAACCCCCGTGGCATCCAGGAGGACAAGAAGCAGTCCATAATAAAAAACCTCTGCCCGCTCATGGTCCAGTCTAGGAGACTGTTCTGGGAAAGATGTGTTGTACTATGCCTAGCAGGCAAGACGTGTATCGTGTGCTGTGTTGTTTTTCATTTTTACCAGTGGATTTATCTTATTTCTCCTTCGGATTTTTATACCATTATATTTGTGAATGTGTTGTGTATATCTTAAAATACTTTTTAACGATTTTAATCAAATAAATTTTACAATATTTCAAATTATAAATGGATCATATTCAATTCAACGGCTTTTTAATGGCATTTTATTTGGTGACAATTGTTTACTGTTTACACTTTAATACATTTTTCTGGAACGGCCCGAGGCGATGTCACCGCGGTGGCAAGCGTAAACGTCATTTAATCAAAACAATCACCGGTCGAAGACCAGTCATTCACACTCGCAACGACCACCACCCACCTCGAAATCTAATCACCATCGAAACACAACACGCGACGAACACACAGGCAATAGGAAATGAGCTGTCAGATTTTCACTCACACAGAAAAAACAAAAACAACAACGGAAATCAACAACACTCTGACCAGTCGGCAAAAAGGATAACAAAACAAAAAAGGAACTTTCAAAAGATCTCACTATAATAAATTTGAACTGTCGTAGTCTTATTAGCCAAGACAAACAATTGAAACTGGAACAAATGATAGAAACACACTCACCAGGTATTATACTCGCGACAGAAACTCACCTCAGTAACGATATAGATAGTAAAGCAATATTTAATTCAAATTTTCTAAACCCACCACCATATCGGAAAGACAGGACGCGCGGCGAAGGAGGAGTTTTGATCGCAGTAAAAAACAATTTAGTCTCAACAGAAAATTGTGCCAACACTGATTGTGAAATAACATGGACTAAAATATCTATGGCACAGGGAGACCTTCACGTGGGTTGTTTTTATAGAAAACCATCTAGCGGAGTTGACGTGATGGAACAACTACATGAATCTTTAAGGAAGCTCCATAGCCAAGGAACGCACACCCCAAACATTCTTTTAGGCGGCGATTTTAATCTTCCAGACATCATATGGGAAGCACAAGAAGTTAGACCAAATCCTCAATATAGCAGGCACATAAATGAAAAAATGATTGAAATTGTCACTGAATTCAACCTGACGCAAGTAACTCACGAACCAACAAGAGGTGAAAACATACTTGATATCATCTTGACAACAAATCCTGACCTTGTGGAAACAAGTGTTGTCCCTGGTATGAGTGACCACAGCGCAGTTTTATGCAGCGTACAAATGAAAACGAAAATAAAGAAAAAACCTCCTCGATCAATTTTCCTGTACCCCTAAGGCGACATCAATGCTATTAAAGAAGACCTACGAGATAACTACGAAACATTCGAAAGAAATGCAGAGACAAAAACTGTAAATGAAAATTGGACAATATTCAAAGAACTTGTCACACATTCCATGAACATACATATACCCAAGAAAACAATTAGCGGCAAAGCACACTTACCGTGGATAACTAAAAAGATCAAACGGTTGATAAGACAAAAGCAGAGGAGATATAATGCTGCAAAATACCACAACAAATCAAAGGACTGGCAAAAATATCGAAAAATCAGAACAATAATTCATCAGGAATTACGGAAACAACACCTCAAATACATAAACCAACTACTTGAAATTGACGATGAGAATCCAGACCCTGAAAACGCTCGCATAACCAAAAGATTCTGGTCTTACATCAAATCAAAGCGTAAAAACATATCAGGAATAAGCGTCCTTCAACGACCAGACGGCACAGAAACAACAGACTCCAAAGAACAAGCAAAAATTCTTAACGATCAATATCAAAGTGTGTTCACCCGGGAGGACCCAAACTTACCAATCATTGAAAGTAGCGAAATTTCTGAAATCAAACAAATTAGTATCACTGTACCAGGGGTTATAAAACAACTTAAACAACTAGACTCGCATAAGGCAACAGGACCAGATGACATCCCCTCTAAAATCCTCAAAGAAACAGCAAATGAGATCGCGCCATATCTTTGCACAATATTCCAACAATCAATCAATAGGATTCATTTGAAGATTGAGGAAAACAGCAAACATCACAGCTGTTTATAAAAAAAGAGGAAGACGACATTGCTTCGAACTACCGCCAGTATCCCTAACTTCAATTTCTTGCAAAGTAATGGAGCATATCATAGCACACACGATAATGAATTCCTGGAAGAAAACAACGTACTGGTAGACTACCAATATGGATTCCATCAGCACCATTCCTGTGAAACACAACTTATATCAACACTAGAGTCGATAGCTAAATCAATAGATGACAAAAAACAGGTTGACCTACTAATCATGATTTTTAGTAAAGGCTTTTGACACTGTACCCCACAACGCCTCCTCAAAAACTAGAGAATTATGGAATAAGAAACACCAACGTTATATCCGATAATGAAACAAACAACCAACAGCTCCTGAAGTGGTTTGAAAGTTGGCTCCGTGGTAGGACACAAGAAGTAATCCTGAGAGGAAAATCAAAGCGAACCTTGTCATGTCCTATCTGGGTCCCCCAGGGCACAGTCCTTGGACCTCTTTGTTTTTTAATATTCATAAATGATCTTGGGAAAAATATGTCCCCTGATACAAATCTTAAACTGTTTGCGGACGACAGCCTGTTGTTTCGAGAAATAACAAACAAAGCCAGTGCAGAAAACCTTCAAAGAGATCTGTCAACCCTTGAAAAATGGACTGAAAGAGTGGCATATGAAATTCCATCCATCAAAGTGCTATGTGATGAACGTTACACCAAAACGAAAGCCAGTCATATATGATTATACCCTCATGAACGAGCATCTGGAACACGTTCAAAGCATACCATATCTGGGAGTCCGTCTCAACAACAAACTCCAATGGGATGATCATATAAATGAAATCACATCAAAAGCAAATAGATGCCTTGGAGTTTATCCACCGAAACCTGCGTCAATGCCCCATGCAAATTAAATCTCAGGCATACACAGCACTTGTTAGGCCGACGCTAGAATACGCTAGTGCTGCATGGGATCCACACCACCAATACCAAATTGACCAAATTGAAAAGGTACAGAGAGGCAGACAGCGCGAGTTGTAAAAATGCTGGTCCAGAGAACAGATGCGTGACTCCAGAGACATTACAGGAACTTAACTGGTCTTCTCTGGAAACCCGCCGAAAACACTCTCTCGCCTCATACACCATTTACAAAGCAATAGCACAGACACACATCAACCGTGAAATCCCGACTTATTTTCTCAACGCAACAATGAATATGCTCGCTCAACGAAATATCTGTAAGATTCATCCTTCACATGCCCGGACCAACATTTACAAACACAGCACCCTCAGCCATCTGCAGTGGAATGCCCTTGCCAAATAGAGTCATCAACAAAAACATCTGTTGACCAATTTAAACGTGTGCTTGGAGCGTGAAAATGTGTGAACATGAACTGTGAAGTGTAACACTATATTCGCATTCATGGGCAAAATGCCTTTTGCGAATTATCAATTCTGATTCT
>JAXRKP010003500.1:0-10101 GCA_037039925.1 Doris montereyensis | reverse complement strand
ACAGACAGCACTAGCAGTCACACACTGTAGTGTAAAACAGAAGAGCTGAGAAACAAATGTTGGATATAAAAGTCATGATTTTATTTATGATAATACTTTACAACTTTCACAAACATGTTATTTTCTCAATCTCATTCATGCTCATCCCTTGCAAACTTGCATCCTGCAGACAACCTATGTGAAACCACCTCCCACAATCGCAGCCAATCCATTCACAAAATTCACTGTCTTTCTCACCAACTCAGAATATTTTATATTCTTTAGGCGAGATTTTATAGTTGAAGTCGATTTCTGAAAGTGAAAGATTTGTTTTTAATCAGTTTTGTTACTCAAAAATTAAAATATGAACTCTCTTTCTCTCTCTCCAGCAAAACGTAATTTAAAAAACCCACAAAAAATAGCCGTAGTCAGCATCGTATTATGCTTTACTACTCAATTTACTCAAATATGAATGAGAGTTGGGCGCTGTGCAACTAGTGACACTCCTATGGAAAACTGATCCCCCCTTTCGCACAGTCCCATAAACAGCATAATAGCTACAAACCCGCGGCATTCCAAGGCATAGTTAAATATAGAAGGGATTTTCCAGTCATTCTCAAAAACAAAAACTAAATGTAGAATTATCCCCATAATTCCATATCATTAAGTAAAGTTACAGGGCCCACTAGCGAAAAATAAAAATGGCGGATGTTCTTTCTTACTTCTCGATTCACGAAGATTTTCTTGTAAAGAAATAGAGCAGATAAGGACGTGTCGTCTCAAAAATAGGTAGGAAACGAAGGAAAAGGATTAACTGCGTATGTGCGATACGTGGTGGCGGGGAAAACAGCGTAATTTCGGTAATAATCGACGCGAAAGCACGAAGTGTGCGAGAGGTGGGCGTGTGTGAGTACCGGCGACCTGACTCTAGATATATAGAATCTAGATCTATACGTTGTCTTGGAAGGATTTCCATAGTCTGGCACATCCGTTTAAAGTGACCTTCCTACGGTGAGGGGTAGCCCCAGCCATTTGCATGAAAAAACGAGTGTGTGCAACGGGTGAAGCTAGGATTTAGACTTAGTTTGAACAATGAGTTCACGTTTACAGATAATAAAAGACCTATAAAACATGCATTTTTTATAAGTTGAAAGAATAAGGAATTCATATCGAGATGTTATTGCAACAAGGAAAACTTAAACTAAGGACTAAACATTAGCAGCGATAGCCGGGTAATCAACTTAGACCTCTCACGAAGTGTGTTGAATGGGAAAGCGTCACTTTGACGAATGATAACGAGGCTATCGGGAAAGCCACAAGCTTAAAATAAATTGTAATCTCGTTGGCTGTTATTTAACTATGAACTCAAAGGTTAAACTACGTCATAAACCATGTAAGGAAAGCGGAAATTTTCATTCAAGAAGCCTAGGTGTCTCACCCTAAATATAGGGCCTGCACGCTTCCGGGGCGGACAGCAACACACCCTTTATTTAGGGACGGCGCTTTTCTTGGGTTAACATGGGGGGGGGCAGGTTTGGGTGGGGGTGTTTCATGTGTGCCTGACTATGGTAGTCCTTCTGATTTCGTTTGCTTATAATATGACCATCTAAATGTCAAATTCAGGAATGTTTTATCTAATTTGCATTATAATACTGCACAGATGTTGTAGATAATAGAATATTTTTACATTGCATATAGTCTAGCACCTCCTACCAACCAGTGATTCAAAAGTGTCGTGACTTCCATAGTCGGGGTGCCACTCACCCAAGGGACATATAAAGAGGGTTTATTTTGAAGGGTTGAGATAAAAAGTTGGGGCTTCGTAAAGGGGTAGAGGGAGGAGCTACCTTCAATGTGAGTCAATCAGAGATCGCCTGACACTATAGCGACAACAGATGGGACTGAACACCAATTGATGAACACGAGTAGTTCAAATGTGACAATGACAAGGGACCGGACTGAGACTTTATTGTAAATCGGACTGAGACTGTAGCATTGGACTATCGAGATATATGTTGTTACCGAGAAATGCCGATGTCTTGTTATATGCATATTTTTCATAACATTTTACCACTCCATGTTACCTAATTTGCATATAAATGTGTAAATGACAAGAGATTGTTGGAAAAGCGTGTATATATGTGTGGTACAATATACTTAATAACTTTCAAAGAAAAAGAGAAGACCAATGACTAATTTTGTTAAAAGATAAAGTCCCACAAAAGGAAAGTTTTGTGTTCTTTCCCTTTGACATTCATGGATCCCTATCATGTGTGCACTCTATTTAAAGTAACAAGTATTATAAAAATTGTTTTATGGATAAAATGTGAGTAAATGAGAGAGAAAAATCTATCAACCATCCCTTAACCTGACACATAAGTTCCCTTATTTTCAGTGATTAAATGTTCTCCTCCTCAGGAATAGACAAAAGATATATCACAATGCAGGAGTTTCTAAGTTACATCTCCTAAAGGTGCAATGGAGTATGTTTACACAACTCATGTGAAAGATCCAGAGCATTTTTGTCCATTTGGACAGTCATTCCAGCATCTTGAAGATATTATGGATGCCCTACAAGATGCTTCCACCCACTTGGCACCAAAGTCTAAAAGTTTTTGCCCAATGTCAAATTAGGGAGTCTTTGTTGCTGCCAAATTCAGACGATAGCCTTTGGCACCGTGCAAAAGTCACAGGTAACCCTCGTTAAGTTGACAAACATACCAACTTTTCACTTTGAGTACAGCATTTTTTACTATTTTGCTTTTCATTCTTATGAATATATTTTGTGTGATACCTGACACCTTGATAATGATACTGACTTTTTAAAGGTAAAGGACATACAATCAACTCTGGTTAATCGCACACTAATAGGGTGGCAAAATTGTTGCATTATTCAAGGGGATTATTATACAAGATTTACTGTGGGCCCAGTAATTTATGGTAATTTCACTACTTGATGACTAGGCTTATGTCTGTTGAAATTCTTTCTTTCTTTATTAGTTCCCATTCTACCTATCAGTGTACGGGTTCAGATGCCTGAAACATCTTTCTCCAGGCTGCTGTCCTGGCATTTTCTGTTTTCCTTCCCAATAGTTAAATTTATTTGCTTTACGCTTGCCTTTTGATTCTCTGGCTGATTTCTTCTCTTAGTTTTCCCTCTGAATTAATCATTACTCCTATGTAATTATAGCTTTGAACTTGTTCTAAATTTCCCCTGGCCAAATTAAGATTTTGTGTTTTTAGCTTCCTAGTTACTAGCATTATTTTTGGTTTTCTTTGCATTTACTCTCATTCCTCTTTTATTCAGTTCATTATTCATCATGTTGATATTAGACTGAAGCTTACTTTTACTTTCTGATTTTCCAAAGAGAATTAAATTGTCAGCAAATGAAAGCATTGAGATATTTACTGGTTTGAGCTCTGCACATACCTACTTTCATTTTCTTCATTTTTGAAGATGCCTTTGTGACTGAATCCATCAATGTAATAAACAAAAGAGGACTATATCTGCATCAAATTCTTCAGATATATTTTCCTTCACTCTTACTGCACAGTTTGATTTGTTGCAAACACTTTCAATGGCTTCTATTAGATTTTACTCTCGTTGTGTTCTTTTAAGGAATGCCATAGACAATAGTTCAGTGTCAAATGCCATTTTCTAAGTCAATAAAATAGGTGCAGGTCAATGATTCTCTTAAGGAATTTTTCTATTATTAGTCTGTGATCTTGTACACTTCTTCCTGGACTAAATCCACTCTGATATTCTTCAATCTGATCCTCCACTTGTTCCTTAGTCTCATTTCAGTGTCCTGGCATACACTTTTCCTAGTACACTAAGTAGTGATATCCCTCTGTACATTTTCTTCCTGGTCTAAATCTACTCTGGTGTTCTTCAATCTGATCCTCTACTCTGTTCCTAGTCTCATTTTCAGTATCTTGGCATACACTTTTCCTGGTACGCTGAGTTGTGATGTCCTCTATAGTTTGAGCATTCCATAGTTGATCCGTTCTTGTGTGTTGGTATTACGGTCCCTTTTTCCAGCCGTCCTGGCATCCTGTTTGGACCTCTATGCTTGTTGGCATATTGCATAGTAGCTTGTCTGCCCTCTCCCTTGGTTTTTAATCATTTTCTGGATAAAACTTTGATCTGCTCCTGGGGCCTTTCCTAAATTTTCCCTTATAGCTGTTTGGATTTCTTCTTTTGAGATATCTACATTTTCAGCTGTCTGCTCTAGATTACTTGTTACTCTTACTAATTGATTTGTACTCCTTGTTCATATGTTCTGGAGGTATAATGTAATTGTTGAAAATACTTCCTCCATGTTTCCATGATTTGGCTGTCTTCTTTCATTATTTCTGCTCCTTTGGCATTCTTAATTTGTAAAGTATTTGGTATGCTTTGGTCTTTCTCATGCTCTTCATTGCTCCCCAGAACAGCTGTTGATTTCCTTGATAGCTTTCTTGAAGTCTTTGTTCAAACTCTTCCCATTGTTCCTGTTTTGTTTTCCTCACTTCCTCTTTGGCAATAGTTCTTTTACTCACGTAATCTATCCTATCCTCTGGTCTCTTTGTTTGCGAGTGTTTCTTCCAGGCATCCTTCTTTTCTTTGATCTTAGTCTTGACATTCTCATTCCACTATGCTGTTCTTTTCCTATCTCCTTTAATTTGTTTCCTACCACAGACCTCTTCAGTACAACTGAGGAGTGTTTCTTTATACATTTGCTTCTTTTCTTCTACTGTGCTATCTTTCAGATCCATCTGCCTTTTACTGATAAATCTGTTTGTCCTAGATTGGTATATCTCTGTTTTACTATTGGTTTATTTAGTTCCTCTTTTTTGAGTTTAGTAGCTTTCTTCTCTTTCCTTTTCTGTTTGTTTTCTTCAGTCAGTAATCTCATTTTTTGGCAATCACTAGGTGACGATCACTAAATATTTCAGCTCCTCTGTTTACTCTTGCATTCAATGTACTTTAAAAAAGGGAGCTGCTAATTATTATGTAGTCTATAATAGATTTTTCACACCTGTCTTCATTTACTCTTGTATATTTGTGGATATCTTTATGAGGAAAAAAGGTGTTTGCTATTTGATATGTTATTCTTTAGGCAAAAATTTATTGGTCTCTCTCCATTTGGAGAAGTTGTCTAGTTTGAATTTTGCTATCTCTTCAGCTAATTCTCTCTGTTTTCTTATATTCCATGTTCCAAAATCACAGTCCGTGTTCGTTTCCACGTTCATCTTCGAAAGGTCAAGCTGGGCATATCATATTAATTTCTCTGAATCAGTTGATTTTGGATAAGTAGGTGATTTGCCCTCTGTACCCTAGGTAGATGATGGGACTGCCGCCTTGAGGCCCCGTGCAGGGCCTTGTTATTTTCTGTCAAGGTCAACTGCCTTAGACTTTGGTTGCCCAAAACCAGCATGCAAGGCAACAGGTTGTTATTTTCTGTCGGTGGGGGGGGGGGGCACCTGGACTGGCGAGTTTGGGACCAAAAGGTTGATTTTTTGTTCTTTGCATATTCGGGTAGAACGATCATTTATCTACAAGTTCATGGCAGAAAAATGTCCATGTGACATAATTTTTTCTACAAAATATTTTGTAGGCGAGGGTAGGTAAAAACAATATGTTGACGTAAATTACCCTAACACTGACTGAGAAGATGGCAGTAAAAACCTGTATATTGATGGTTAATCGCCAGATGTGGCAACACTGAGGTGACCTGGTTTCTGCCGACACCGTTCGTCGCTTCGGTCCATCGCTGTGTGATGTGAGAGGCGTTGCGCGTCAGTGTGTATGTAAACACGCACACAAGCATAGGATATGGGGGGGGGGGGGGGGGGGGGGCGCTTGTCATTTTGACGTCTATTTTCACAACAGTGCACATCTAACCCTAGGCACCTGGACTGGCAGGTTTGGGACCAAAAGGTTGATTTTTGTTCTTTGCATATTGGTGCGAAGCGATCATTTATCTACAAGTTCATGGACTGGCGAGCTTTGGACCAAAAATTTTCTTGCTCCTTGCATATCGGGTAGAAAGATCATTTATCTACAAGTTCATGGCAGAAAAGTCCATATGACATAATTTTCTACAAAATATTTTGCAGGCAAGGGTAGGTAAAAACAATCGAAATTTTGACGTAAATTACCCTAACACTGACTGAGAAAATGGCAGTAAAAACCTGTATATTGATGGTTAATCGCCAGATGTGGCAACACTGAGGTGACCTGGTTTCTGCCGACACCGTTCGTCGCTACCCCCATCGCTGTGTGATGTGAGAGGCGTTGCGCGTCAGTGTGTATGTCAACACACGCACAAGCACAGGATATTATGGAGGAAAAAGAAAAAAAACTGGTCATTTTGACGTCTGTTTTCATAACAGTGCACATCTAAACCTAGATTTATAATCCTCTTTACATTTGTAACAATGCCAGAGACTGTCGAAAAGAGTAGGGCTGCTACAACAAAGGGAAACCTGTCTGAAGCGTTTGTTTTGTGTTATTTTTCTTGATTTTTTTATTGTATTTTTCTCTTAAAATGTAGTTTTTCCACATTAAAATTCTATCTCCTCCGCCATTTACCAAACGATTTGTATTATGTTGCTTTATGTTCCTCTTGACAATGTTAATAGAGTGACTTGTTTTTTTTTCATATATACTATTAACTTTTTGAGAATTTTTTTTTTTTGTGTAATAAGAACGCCGTTTTTGTACATCTATAATATTGATATATATAGTATTTTCAAAAATTCATAAAAAAACCCAAAATACTTTAAAAAGCTGATGTCACTCTTTAGACATTGAATGGAAAAGACGATCTGCACAGGTTTTGAGTGATTTTATTCATAAGCAAGATAGGAGATTGATTTTGAAAATTGAGTCAAAATCCAAGATGGCGGCCGTTTCTATGGCAACCAAGGACGCTACAAACTTTTTAATGATGTAAGATGCCTGTATTTTGACAGCAAAAACCTAAATTCAAAAGCAAAAAAAAAAAAATTTGGTATGAATACACATGAAATAAAAGAAAAAAGGGTTTCAATAACACCTTTTTATCTTGACACAATGTTTACTCTGAAAAGAGGCTTCGCTGTTAAATCAATAAAATGTATAATTTGTCAAATTACATGATCTTTTCTTCACAGGAGTTATTCAGAATGGGCTTGTGGAGGTTCAGTTTGTGGATTTTGGTAACATAGACTATGTTACCAGAGACCGCGTCAAAATACTTGATCCTGACCTTGTCCAATATCCTGTTCAATGTTACAGGTACAAAATTTATTTAAATATTAAGTTTGTTGAATACATAGCTACCATAAGAATGTTTTTTATGGGGGACGTACATCTTAATTTTACATGTGGGGCTCATTTTTGACAGGGCTCCCTTCTAGAGAAAGTATTTTTTCTGAAATTTATGCCCACTGTTTGGTTCCTATTGAAAGAGCATTCCATAAAAGTAATTCAAGATATCTTTTCCTCTTCTTTCGTTACTCTTTTTAACAAAACCTACCTGGGAAAACAGTTGAAGGTGATCCTTTAAATAAGGATACTGCCTCATCTGTTCCTTGCCAGAATCGGTTTGAGGGGTGGGGGGATTGTTTGGAGGAGGTAAGACGTCTGCATCTCGACCGAAAGATTGTAGGTTCGTACCCCGACAGGTTGATAAGTTGGCCCAAGTTTCTCGGGTAAAACCCACTTCCCTGATCCAGATAGGTTAATGGACGCCTGATCCCACCAGAGATGGACGTTAGAAGGGAGGTCCCTGTGCAGATAACTACGCTCTGCATGTTAAAGATTGCTTGGCTGTTTACAGGTCAGATGGGGCAAATTAAAACAAAGATCCTACCATAAACCTCAAGATCATCTTATATGTGGATATGGGTAAAATCAAATCAAACCATTGTCAGAACCTCTTTTCTTTATTACTGTCACATCCCTTGCTCTTGTTGAAGGTGTGCTTTGACTGGTGTGTCCTGTGAACAAGGTTTTTGGCCCCCTGAGCTCATGGTCCAATTCGAAGACTTGGTCATTGACAAAAAGTGTAAGGCTGTTTTTCAAGGCAAACGTAACAAGGATGATGTTTATTTGATAAACATGTATGACCAAGATCACAACTGTCTCAATGAGATGTTCAGCTCTGGTGATGCTAATGGTGATAAAGATGTGCAGGCGGATGGTGATATGTCTGTAAAGGTATGTTTTAACCTATGTTCTAACAATTTTGTTCCTTAATTTCTGAGCCTTGCTAAACTATAATCCTACCTGAATCCTTTCAAAGGGCTGTGTGGATTCCTAAAGTTCATGCTGCTTCTTGAATTTGTTTAAAAATATTGTTCAAACAAATATGAATAATATAAAAAGGGCTGTCGTTTTATTCATTCTTTTGTGTTTGTATGATCAATTTTAAAGAGTCCTTTGTCTTGAATCTGGATTATCAAGATTAAAATTTGTTTAGGATACATGGGATTTTCTGTTTATTTTTTAAACACGGCAATGCGGCGTATTATGTTTAAATTTTAAATAAACAGTGTAAGTGTAATGAATGAAATGTAATAATATGAAGAGGGAAAAGGGGCAGTGAACAATTTTAAAAATGGAAAAAGACCTTGCCTTCATAGAATTATTGGATGCCTCTTAGATTAGAATCTTCTGAATGTTTAAGTTTGTCAAGTGAATTCAGCCTTGGACTTCAAATAGCCAACAATGAATTGAAGTCCTGTTAAATAACTTAACTTTTGCATGGATGTTTTCATATATCAACAAGTTTGGTGATGATAATGATGCATTAAAAAATGAGTATAGTTACCTACATCAGTTATGATTATGTGTCCCACTTATTTTCATATTTATTTTCTGAACAAAGTTGTTTACAGCCCATTAAGAAAAAAGTTTGAAAATTTTAAATTTATTATTCACAATCATAATAGGTCTAAGATAAATGTGGCGTTATTGGCAGAGTGGTTTGTCTGCCGGCATTGGGATCAAAAGGGTCTGTGTTCGAATCCTTGCAGCCCTAGATCCTTCCTTGGGAAAGACACTTGACACGTTTTCTCCATTCAACCCAGGTGCAAATGGGTAAAGCACTAGCTTGAGAGTAAAAACCTGTGCCAGACTAGTGCCCTGTCCTAGATATGATTATTATTATCTGTTACGCTTCATGCGATAGAAACCCGGATAAGCTCTAGTTCTATAGGTCATAATGGCCTTGAGGCAATTAAAAAAAAAATGGATAAATGGTTTCTGTTGCTTGCCAAAACTTTTTTTCTTACATGTTTGGTTGACACCATGAAGAAAATGATAAAGATTAAGATAGATTTATTACAGTCCATATGGTCGTACAAATTATGAATGCTGATTGACTATTGCCTTCCTCAATTTTTTAAAGTCATTTCCCTGATAGTTACTTTATTCCAATATCCTGACAATTTTCTTCTCTGTATATAGCTGGAATTTATTCATACTTGAATCCGATCAGAAAACTAGAATTGAGTATTTGTTCTAACGGTACAACACCGACAAAAATGTGGGTAAGCTAGACCTGTCAACCTTCCTGAAATGATCGGGAAATTCCCGATTTAAATGCCTTGTTCACGATATCCCGAAACTGCTGAAATTTTTCTCGAAAAACGGTTGGGGGGGGGGGGGGGGGACGGGACATCTAGTTTATTATATTTTGAACGCAGTCGTTCATTCCCTTCACATTGATACCATCAAAAAGGTCAGTATCGATTCTTTGAATTGTTACTAATCGTTTGAACCATAGAAGCCAGTAATTTTGTCTAAAGTATAGCAAATTTGTACTCATTTTAATCAGCACAATGCGATGATCAGAAAAATGTACATTTGACCAAATTTATTCTATAGTGACAGATTGTCTGGAAAGTATATGACATATTCAGTGCACCTGTTATCGAAAGATGCTGTCCAAAATGAATATATGGGGCAGTTGAAACAGGTTTAAGCAGTAGATGAGAGCTTATCATGGTTTTATGACGTTTCAAAGCATTATTCTACTCATTTCTAGTTTTGTATGCGAAAAAACATTCAAGTAACGAAAAAAAAAGTTTTAAATACGATTTTCTCATAATTGACTTTTTTGCTTAGTATTCTTACAATTTTTAACAGAT
>JAXRKP010000350.1:297500-342696 GCA_037039925.1 Doris montereyensis | reverse complement strand
ATTAAAATAGATGTCAATGCTACTGGTCTTAAATAATTCATTTGTTTTATATTATTGCATTTTGTGACAGGAGATATTTGACATTTTGCAAGTATTCAGCAATTCATTTAACGACAGTGATAAATTAAATATGTACAAAAATATACTTGAGAGAGTTCACTAGAATATAATTTCATGACGACGTGAGGTTATTGTCTAGTCCACAGGCTTTGTTTACTTTAAGATTTTTTGAAAAGTTTATTTACTTCATTTTCATTGACTGTTATTGGTGTATCTTCATTTTCTTTGAGGCTGCTTCTCATACCTCTATGTGATCAGAAAGTCAAGTTAGTCAAATCTAGCGTAAAAGTGTCAGGTCGTCAACATACTCTTTTTCTTTTCCCCTCTCTAAAAATACAGATTTTCTGTTGTTCCTATAGCCTTCAATGTTTTTCATTCTATCCCAGACACATCTCAAGTTATTTAATCTAAATTTTTCTTCAATGTTTTGCTTTGTTTTGGTTTTTGTTGGTGGGGAGGGGGGTGTTGTATTGTTCTTTTCTTTGTTGTTGGTGGTGGTGGGGGTGATAATCTTGGATTTTTGCTGTTTCTGTTTTGTTCATCTCCCTGGTATTTTTCTCCGTTCATTGAATGCGACAACATGGAATAGTCAGTTTTCATCTTTCACCTTTTTTAAAAAATATCTAGACAGACCATCTAGCATAAAGTTTCAAGTTTGGTGGTTTAGTTACTTAATTATTTATTTCTCCTCTTCACATTTCAAGAATAAAGCCTTAATTTCAATGTGTCAAAATTTCAAAATCTCCCATAGAGGCAAAGTGTTGGCCTCTCAACCAAAAGGTAGTGGGTTTCCAGGCTCCGCCATCGGTTGAAACATTTTCTCGATCTTTTTTTGCGTAACATTACTGGTCCAAGGCAGGTGGTGAGACACCTATGTCCCATCGGATACGGACGATAAAAAGCAGGGCATGTGTGAAGATCACAACACTTTGAGCACGTTCAAGATCCCATGACTGTTTTACTAGGCAGTACGGACAAAACTTAAAACCCTACCAAAACCTCTGAGATCACCCTTAGTTGTGGATGTGGGTAATTGAAAATCAAAGTCTCTATCTGTCTGGTCTATCTGTCTGTCAGACTGCTGTCGCTCTCTCTCTCTCTCTCTCTCGCTCTCTCTCTCGCTCTCTCGTCTCGCTCTTCTCTCGCTCCTCGCTCTCTCTCTCTCTCTCTCTCTCTCTCTCTCGTTCGGTAAATGGCGGAGGAGAAAAACTTTTAGTGTGGAAAAACTACATTTCAAGAAAAATACAAGTAAAAAAATCAACAAAAATAACACAAAACAAACGCTTCGGATTGGTTTCCTTGTTGTGGCAACCCCTCTTTCGACTGTCTTTGGCATTGTTACTTAGGTAAATAGGAGTATAAATCTAAGTTTAGATGCGCACTGTTGTGAAAACAGACGTCGAAATGACCAGTTATTTGTTTTTCCTCTATATCCTATACTTGTGCGTGTGTTTACATACACACTGACGCGCAACGCCTCTTATATCACTCAGCGACAAGCCGATCGTGCACGTTGTTGTATGGTTCGTGTCAAAGGGAGAGAGACAGAGGGCAATGTGCATAATTTTTAAGTCCGATCGCGCACGTGTGTGTGTAAGAGAGTTTTGTGTGTGTTTAATGCGGCCAATCGCGCATGTGTATTAGTGTTAGACGAGAGAGTATATATGAAGAGTCGGGAGTTGATAGCAGAATACGACGATGTGAAAACCAAAGCAAATGCAAGTCTTTAGTAAGATAGAGGAGGTTGGATGATCGACATGACACACGGCCTGATAGCAGAATAGAGGTGGGAAGGGAAAGCGTGAAGAAAGTCGATGATGAAAACTTATGATGGCAAAATAAGAGGCGACTGAGGCTGACATACGGTATCGGAAGAGAAATAACAGATGTCTTCCCCTACAGTGTAGACATGGGTGGGAAAGGGTAGAACCGGAAAAAAGGCAATCATGTACTATAATATACAGTAATACTAGATTTAGATCTAGATCTCGATTCCGGTTTTATTGAAAAAGAAAGAAAGAGGGGGTGGGGTGGTTGCCATAATGGAGATTTTTGCTAGGTATTTGTACACAAATACATTTTAATCAACAACAAAACGCTCTTGAGTGATTGGATAATTCGAACTGAAACACTAGTTAAACTGCCATTGGTGTTCTTTTCTGTGAGATTTTGATTTGATTTATCCACAACCTAAGGTGATCTCAGGTGATTTTGGTAGGCTTTTTTTATTTATTTTGTCCGGACTGCCTTGGAAACAGAGCCAAAAGATCTTTAACGATGCAGAGTGGTGTGATCTGCACGCGGGACCTCATTTTCAATCGTCCATCTCCGATGGGATTAGGTGTCGATCAACATACCTGGACAGGGGTGGGGTGAGGGTGTAGATTGTACTCGGGGGAAAAAACTCGAGAAGAATTTTCAACCTTTGGCGGGGCTTGAACCCACGCCCTTTTTTGGTTGAGAGAACGACACCTTGTCTCAGGACTATCGAGTCTCTCCCCCTTTTTTCTCCTTCTTTTTCTATGAGAAGATTCAGTCTCCAGGTCATGTTTCTCATTGTCTACGTAGTTCAAATGGTAATATTTGTCTTGGTGACACATCTCCTCTGAAGCTCGTTTCTATTGTGTACTGCTTCATATGACTCTGACTGGCATCATTTTTAATACACAAGAAAGAAGTGTTATGGAAGAAAAGAAAAAAGAAGAAAAATGCTGTGATCATTGTCTCTGTTGGATTTGGCACATTGTCGTATTTCGACCCACAAGAGACTTTGATATTATTATATTGTCAAATGTGTAAAGGATAATGTACTGTATTGCGTACAATGTATTATGTTATGATTTGTATTTTATTTATCTTTGGTTATATCTTTTTAATGTTTTGTTGCTAGTTCAATTGGCGTTGTTCTTTCATCCTGATAAATTGCACCATATAATTGTTTTATTACATTATTTGATCCTTTTACTTTCAACTGACATACCATTGCTGATTTATGCATAGGTGAATTTTTCTCTATGCATGGCGTATGTTGAACGGTTGGATGATTGTCTCTCTCGAAATATGACGCCAACGCCTTCCATTTATCATTCCCACATGGCGCTACGTTATTCTTTGAAAGCTAGCATGTAGTACATACTATATTGAGTATTAAATATGTGTGTAGGTAGTATGTGAATGTTCCCATCGGCTCTGTAAGCTTTGATCTAATGCTTTGTTTCAGCTAAGCTGCACTTTAGGAATGTGTTTTGAGTCGTGGCGATGGTTCAGACGTGTTGCATACAGCACACGGTGAGGCGCAGATAGGCTGGGTAATAGTAGTACATTCATACCATAATATTATATACAGTGGACTTATATTGCAACGCAAGAGCCAATCTTAGCAATACCCAGAAAAAGAAGCAAGTGTCATACGATAGTGACACTGTGGACTACGGAGAGCTTAATGCTATTTAACTACTATTACTACTACTACTACTACTACTACTACTACTACTACTACTACTACTACTACTACTACTACTACTACTACTACTACTACTACTACTACAACTACTACTACTACTACTACTACTACAACAGCAACAACTACTACTACTACTACTACTACTACTACTACTACTACTACTACTACTACTACTACTACTACTACTACTACTTCTACTACTAAAATGAATAATGACACGAAATATGACACCAATGGACTTAAACCCGGACCATCGCCTCGCCATGAAAAGGGAGCGCACTACCGTTAATATCACCAAGCTACGATAAGCTACAATGGAGTTTCACTAGCGAGGTCTTACGAGTGAATCCAATCATGACTAGCAGATATGTTTACCGATAGTTTGTTACGCTGGTGCCCTTAGA
Source organism: Doris montereyensis (assembly GCA_037039925.1). Taxonomy (NCBI): domain Eukaryota; kingdom Metazoa; phylum Mollusca; class Gastropoda; order Nudibranchia; family Dorididae; genus Doris; species Doris montereyensis. The sequence continues at coordinate 338,769 of JAXRKP010000350.1, read as the reverse complement.
TCTACAACTTTCTGGGATCTAGACCCCGTGATACTCTCTCCCCGTTTCACCTCTCTTACATGGGCATCTGCGGAAATGCTGGTAGGTACTTCTTCTTTCCTTTCACCTTTTAATTCACTTGGTCTTTTATCTTGCTGTTTTCTGTCCATGGTAAACGCGTCAAATTAACCCTCCCTCCAAGAAACCAAAAAAAACCCACAAACCAACACTTCAACAACCTCCCCTTACACTTTCTTTTTTTTTTTTGTGTCTTTATACCACTGTTTTCTCGTCCTGTTCCTGGTGTGGGAAAGTGGTTCAGTGACAAGGTGTCGGCCTCTCAACCAAAAACGTTGTGGGATCGTGCACGACAGGTTGGAACATTCTCTCGAGTTTTTTTTTTTCGAGTAAAACCAAACAGCACCCCCTTCCCCCACAGCCTCGTCCAGGTAGGTGGATTGCTTCCTTGCCTCATCGGAGACGGATTGTAAAATGGAGGGTCTCGTGTGCAGTCACCACCACCACAACAAGACTATGTGCATGTTAAAGATTCCTTGGTTCTCTTTACAGGGCAGTCGGGCAAAATTGAGAAGCAACAAAAACCAAACTCATACCTAACCCCCCCTCCCCCTCCCCTTCCCCCAGATAAGTTAGGCTATGGATGTGGTAGGCTATACCGACCGTTTGTAAGTGTCAATATATAAGTATTTGCAGGTAAGCTAATCCACCCTCATCCATCTCTTTCTGTCTGAAGGGAAATACGTGACTGACTTCCTTGGGCCTATCCTTGTGTTTTGTGGTGGTGGCGGGCGCTGCTGGTAGGTCTTACTTCTTTCTTCTCCTTCTTTTTCACTTATCTTTCATCTTGCTGTTTCCCTTAATTCACGCTGAGATCACCGCAACGGCGGACGAGATAAATTTCAAAGAAAGAAACAAAACAAACAATTTGTGGTGGTGACGACGACGGAGAACTTAGACAAAGTGGGCGGTTTGTGCCTCTGGTGGGCGGTGCTGGTAAGTAAAGTAAAGAATCATTCAAGGCCTATAGAGCCGGAGCTGATCCAGGTTTCTATGGTGTGGAACGGAACAAGTAACAATAATCACCTCCTGGCCAGGACGCTAGTCTGACGCAGGTTTTTACTCTCAAGCTAGTGCTTGTATCATTTTGCACCTGGGTAGAGTGGGGGGGATACGTGTTAAGTGTCTTTCCCAAGGAACACAACGTCGGACCTGGCTTTGCTACGATTCGAACTCGGGACCTCATGATCCCCAGTTCGGCAACCTAACCGCTCGGCCACCGACGCCACTCAGGGCGGTGCTGGTAGGCCTATGTCTTTCCTTTCACTCTTTCACACATTGACATCCTACTGTTTCTTCTTAGTTCGCCGTGGAATCACCGCATACATATGGTGGGTCGCATGCGTCATCATTTCAATAAAAGAGACCTGGGCTCACGAAATGAAAGTGAAAGTCTTGTCTGATAGTGTCTGTCGTATAACATTTTTAAAAAAAATGCTAAATCAGATTTGGGCGCTTTTGAGACAAAACGAAACAAATAAGTTCTGATACTTTCATATCCAAAGATCTTAAGTACATCATTTCATTATGTTGATAGTATATTTATATATGTGTGTGTGTGTGTGTGTGTGTGTTGTCAAATATAACCGTATAAAATACCGTAAGAATAAAGAGAAATGGTAACGTTTCAGGAGCCCGACTTCAAACTTGGTCGTTCCTAAATCAATGCGTTCTGACTTACGCATTTATGTTTATACAACTAACTGACGACATGTACACGTTTATAGGATAATTCAGTTGATAATGATAAATATTAGATATAGATCTAGCTAGCTGTATATTTATTCCCTGGCACCAACTCCTTTGCTAGCACTTAATCAAACTCAACTCGCCCAGGCTGTCATTGAAACTGTCTTCGTGTTGTGGCAGCCTCTGCATCTGTCCTCGATTGTCTCCACTTGCGGACAAGAGACAGCAAGGGCTTTGTGCGTGTGTGTGTGTGTGTGTGTTGTTTTTTGTGTCAGTAGATTTAGTCCAAAAGGCGTAAAGTAATAACGTAACTGTACCGTGTTCAGTCAAAATGTTTTCAAGGACTTCCGCGTACTACACAGTCCGAAGGGCAACAATTACAGAGGTGGAAAAGGAACATTTAAAGTAATTATCCACAGCGCATTGAAAGTACAGGATGAACTACGTTTATGAGTGCAATGTCGAGAATATGTAGAAATGTAATGTAAATAATCGTTAGTGTGTGCGCGCGTGTGTGTGTGTGTGTGTGTGTGTGTATGTAAATGTGTTTACTTTGTTTCTGCCTTTTTGAATTGCTATTGTACAATGTACAATATTTTGGAGAGTGTTTTTCTACGTTGTTTTGATGTTATCTATTTTTACTTGCAAATCTCAACACACACAAGTGCAGATAATATTGCTTACAGTTTCTTTCATTTATCTTTCATCAAGTTGGCGGGTGACGCTGGTAGGTGCTCCTTCTTTCCGTTCACTCTAGTCCATCCTCACTGTTTCCACGTGGGTGGTTGACGGGGGGCTTCTGGTAGATCCTACTTCTTTCCTTTCTCTGTGCGGGCGGTTGATGGGACCTGTTGGTAATTCCTACTTCTTTTCTTTCCTTATGCGGGCGGTTGATGGGCACTATTGGTAGGTTCTACTCCTTTCTCTTTCTTCTTTCACTGATCTTTCATTTTGCTGCTTCCCTTAATTCACACTGAGATCACCGCAATGGAGGACCGTGGACGGGGTAAATTTCAATGAAACAAACAAACCTTTCCCTGTTTCACATAAATCCTCCTGAGAAAACCGCATTTTATTTTATTATTTGGATGAAACAAATAGCCTTTGCTACAAAGGGGTGAAAAGAAGAGAGAGTTTGGCCGGGACGGGTGTGCGATCGGCAGGACCTGTTGGTAGGAGCTAATCCTTTCCTTTTCTGAGTAGTCTAGAGGTAAAGTAACCCATCGCATACGGACGATAAAAAGGAGGTCCTGTGTGCAGATCACAACACTGTGCTGTTTACAAGGCAGTCAGCATCACAAAACTTTAAAAGAAAATCCTACCAAAACCCCGTGACCACCTTAGTTGTGGGTGTGGGTAAATCAAATCCAATCAAATCTCCCTTTCGTTCTCTTTCACTTGTCTTTCGTTTTGCTTTTTGCTCTGAATTCACCCTGAGAATGAGATCTGTGCGGTGCAATATTATGATGGACGGGATCAATTTTCACTGGAACAAGCACAGAATGAATGAGGCATGGATAGTTGATTGTTGGAAGTTTCTTTCTTTTTTCATGTTCGTTAGTCATTCTCATGCGACCGCTAGCCATTCTCATGCGACCGCTTCATCTGCTGGTAAGTTCTACATCTTCCCTTGCACGCTTTCGCTTTCACTCTGCTTTCATATTTTCTGTTCCTCTTCTTAATTCACTGCGTATTATTATGTTGGACTGAGTCAATGCCAATTCAACAAACAAACAACCGTGGTTATAATTTCCCCAAAGCGAAATGACCGTGTCAGTGACTTCCTCCTCCCCCCACACACACACACACTAAGCCAAAACAAATCATTAATTAATTCAAAGTGAATCTATAATAAATTATATCAAACTGCCGTCGGGCGGGTCTGCTCTGCGTATTACTGTGATACACGTCAGCCGATGATTCATTCATTGGTCGGTCGTCATTTCAATTCAAGTGTTATATAACTTTGCTGTTTCTCTTATTAGGGACGCTTGATTTTGCAGAGACCAAGTCTGTAGTGCCGTGTCTTTAAAACCCGATACATGTTAGTGTTGCTTAACGCATCTCTTTCTCTCTCTCTCTATATCTATATATCTATCTCTCTCTCTCTCTCTCTCTCTCTCTCTCTCTCTCTCTCTCTCTCTCTCTCTCTCTCTCTCTCTCTCTCTCTCTCTCTCTCTCTCTCTCTCTCTCTCTCTCTCCCCCCCCCCCCCCTCTCTTTTCTCTCTCTTCTTTTTCTATATAATTGGCTGGGACGCCACAAGGAAAGCTGGCTATAACATACAGTTAGTAGTTTGATACTCAGTTTTTCTCTCTGATATATCACATTACGTAACACCACTAACACGTTCGGGCGAATGCCAGGTATATATATATATATATATATATATATATATATATATATATATATATATATATATATATATATATATATATATATATATATATATATATATATATATATATATATATATATATATATATATATATATATATATATATATATATGTAAAGCCATGTCGCTTTAGTGTTAACAGCTGTGTGTAACGGGTTGATTTCTCATGCGAATCTACCATCTTCGTCTTTCTCGCTCGCCTGCTAGTCAATCAGTCAGCCTTACTTGCAATGGGTTTTTTCCCCATTCCAACCAGCCTGTTGGGTACGATTTTAAGAATGTTTTGTGTCTGTCTGTCTGTCTATCTCTGCATGTTTGTCTGTCTGTCTGTCTGTTTGTCTCTGTCTCTCTCTCTCTGTTTGTCTCTCTCTCTCTCTCTCTCTCTCTCTCTCTCTCTCTCTCTCTCTCTCTCTCTCTCTCTCTCTCTCTGTTACTGGCAGATCCGACTTCCTTTCTTTCACTCTATTACACGTCTTTCATGGGACTCGGTAGTCCAGAGGCAAGGTGTCGGCCTCTCATCCAGTGAGCCCCGCCAAAGGTTGAAAATATTTCGATTTTTTCAAGCAAAATCTACACCACCCCTTCTCCCCCCCCCCCCCCCGATCCAGATAGGTGAATTGACACCGTATCATCGGAGGCGATGGGTGCCGATGTAGAGGTCGCGGGTTCGATCCTCCGGTGTGGCCGGGTGTTTTTTCTGTCTATTCCTTGTATTTGCCTCGTCTTTGTTCTTATGGGGGGTAGGGGGGCTTTATTATTATTCAATGTCATTTCGTTTACTTAGGGATAGACAGGAGCGTTATTCCACTCCAGTTATTGTAGTCCCGCTAATTGCTTTTTACTGAAATCTTCACTGAATTTGATACCTTGATTAAGTTGATTCCATTCAACTTGAGGTTTCTTTTCTGTCCATATTAAGGGGAAGAGTGGATGCAGCATGTGTGCTACCAAATGGATTCAGATTTTTTTAAAAGTTCAGCATTTAAGTTGTCTATGCCTGGGGCTTTTCCAGTCTTTTAATGGCTACTGTTATTTAATTTGAGCTAAATGGGTTCTATTCCGACCTTCTTGTGCCTATTCAACATTTGCTTCTGTTGGAGGGAGTGGCCTGTTTAAAATTTCCATAAAATGTTCGGTCCATCTAGGAACTTTTTCAGCTTCTGTCGTGAGAAGCTCTCATTGTTTGTTTGTAATAGGTGGGTCTGAAGTTCCTTGATATTTTCCGCTTACTTCTATTGCAATTTTATGTATTCTGCCCGGGTCTCCGACTCGTGTGATGCTTCTTCTGCTTCGTTGGCAAGTCTGTCCATGAATTGTCTTTTGTCTCGTTTGACACTCCTTTTGACTTCCTTGTTTATTTCCAGTCGTTCAGGTCAAGTCTTTCTTTCAGACTGTTTGATTCTGCATCAAGTAACTTCTTCTTAATTTCCTTCCTCTTATCAATTGTTTTCCATGTACCATTTGATAGCCATTCTTTTATTTTTGTGTCTTTTTGTTCCTAAACATGTTTTAACTGTCTCTAGGTAGGCATCTTTGATAGTGTTCCATCAGCTGTTCATTTCATTTCCTTTTCATGGTTTGTCATCATATCAGTTAGTACCTGAATCCCATTCTTCAAGCTTATCATAAAAAAGTTTTTAGCTCTATAAGGCTTTTTGAGTTTATTCATATCGTATCGCTCTCTGCCTTTTCTTGCAGTACATTGTATTTGATGTTCTCCGTTTGATTTTTAGATTTGCAACCACTAGAGGTGGTCGCTTCTAACGTCAGCTCCTTTTTGACTCTCACATCCAATGAGGGGTCTTCTTCATGTTCCAATTAGAAGAAGATGATCAATTTGGTTTCTATCCCTTTTGAGGAAACAGAGTTCCACCAATAACAAAATCGTTGGTGTTGCAAAAATCCAATAATCTTGCTCCGTTGTCATTTATAACGCCACATCATATTGTTTTCCCATAACTCTGTCATTGCTGCAACCAATCTTTGTATTTACTTCGCCCATTATAATTTTTGTGTCATGCTTTTGGTATTTGTTTCCAATTCAGCCGTTAGTTGGTCATACAGAATCATCTTTGTCTTCATCCTTACTATCATTTGCCGAGCCGTTACATTGTATAATAGAAATATTGACATGCTTTCCTTTCATTCTAATTTTCACCATTCTTCTGTCAATGGGTTTCTATTCCATTCGTTTTTTCTCTATTTTTTATTCTTCAATATAATGGATACACCCTCTGACTGTTGATCATCATCTCTTTCGGAACAAAGAACAGTTTCACCTGAGTTTGTTATTATCTTTCAAGCTCCTGTCCACCTGCTTGCATTGATGCGTAGGATGTCTAAATTGTAGCACCTCATTTCCTATTTGTGCTAACTTACCGAGGCTGCCCGTGGTTCTAATATTCAAGAACCCTACTTCGGCCTTGGTTTTGGTGGCGAAAAGAGGTCCAATGTTCCTGTCAGTAGCTTCCTGGCGGCTTTCACTGCTGCCATTCATACAAATATCCTGCGATTAGATGACTCAGAAAGTCTATCGCGCGCCCCTGTGCTATTCATTTCCTTCACTGTTGTTCTCGTAACTTGATGTTTTTCTAGGCTTGGCTTGTTAGCCCTACACTTGGATGGCCAGGATATACTTTTGGAGGTTCACTCTAGGCTGGTTGCTCTCCTGAGCTATAGAGTACTGCCTACCTTTGGTCTGAGATTGGAGTTTCCTTCTCCAAGGTAAACCGCTTTACTGAGCTGACAGGTTTTACCTGCCCGGGGTGGGGTTACTAAGGCGCCTCTATTCGCCTGTAACGAACCTGCTGCGGTGTTTTCTAAGGACAGAGTTCCCATTCTACAAGCCCATACCGCCCTCTATGACTTGTTCGCGACCGCTTATTGGTTATTCCCACCACCCCCCTGTCTGTCCGCAACTTAGGCTCTGTCTGTCTGTCTGTCTGTCTCTCTCTCTCTCTCTCTCTCTCTCTCTCTCTCTCTCTCTCTCTCTCTCTCTCTCTCTCTCTCTCTCTCTCTCTCTCTCTCTCTCTCTCTCTCTCTCTGTCTCTCTCTCTCTCTCTCTCTCTCTCTCTCTCTCTCTCTCTCTCTCTCTCTCTCTCTCTCTCTCTCTCTCTCTCTCTCTCTCTCTCTCTCTCTCTGTCTTACTCTATCTTACTCTATCTCTCTGTCTTAGTTTCTCTCTCTGTTTCTCCTGTTGTTTTTTTTGCCGAAGACTATAAATCTAGGTAGGGGTTTAAAAATTGCCGTTCTATATTCCATAGTTGCTAAATGTTATTGTGCAGTGTATACAACCCATCCTGTTTAAAATTTCAATCCCGTTTGTGAGCAATTTAACTTTTAAAAGTTCCAAAATTTACGATAAGGTGAAAAATGTGATCCCTTTCAGCCTCTTTCTAGCGTGACTTTGATTCATGTATGATCCACAAAATGACCCAGTTTCTGGTCCGCGTAGTTCTAGATCTAGCTCTGGCTCTAGATCTAGAATAATCTAAGATTGTATTTGCTGAATACGGTGTAAATATATTGATTGAAACATCACTGAACAAAAGATCTCAGTCTTAATCTCTAGATCATAGTGAATCAAAGACAGGAAAAGCACAACAAAAGTTCTACGTCAGCAGTCACTTTGAAGTCATGATATTTTTACTTCGGAGGATCACCAGTCCTAATGGTGAAATTTGACAATAAGTGACAACCCCACTAATAAAGACCGAACAAATTTGTTCTGTCTTTATTAGTGGAGTTGTCACTTATTGTCATATTTCGCCTTTGACTTCACTCCACTGTGGCTCTTTCGTATTATTCAGTCCTAATGGTATAATGTGTAGCGCAGTCGGGGGGCAACGCATTATGTTTCCATCTATCTGGGTTCGAATCCTCAGAAGTCAGGTTGTTTTTTTTTTTAATTATTTCTTTTTATTATTATCATTATCATCATTTTTTTTGGTTTCTCATAACTGTGCAGGGTTTGGATATTGTTCCAAAATTTTTTGTAGCAATGTTTTGAAACCATCATGATTTGCCAAAGTTTGTACGGTTGACACAATTTTCTAGGGGTAATAGTTACGCATATAATTCAATAGTGTAACATGTATTTATTTTTCAACACGATGGCGCAGACAAAAGATTACACACAAATTTGATTTGCGATTTAATTGATTATCCCAGCAACGCCGGGCACCTTCAGCTGTTATAATAATAATAATAATAATAATAATAATAATAATAATAATAATAATAATAATAATAATAATAATAATAATAATAATAATAATAATAATGATAATAATAATAATGATGAAGTAATTATGATGAAGATGGGATAGTAAAACAATGTGACTAGGACTGCTACGCCTACTATTAATTATTTTTAGTTACTGCAGGACCTTGTCAACTTTTTAAACTTAATCCAGTGGCATAATTTTATGCCCCTTTGAGTATGTGTGTGTGTGTGTGTGTGTGTGTGTGTGTGTGTGTGTGTGTGTGTGTGTGTGGATTGATGCTCTTATTATAAGTTTGTGTTATTTCCTAGCATTTACCTCAACTTGAAGATATTTTTTCCTCTTTTTTTCTCTCCACAGGCTGAGCCTTTCCTCCCTCCACTGAAGACCCCAGTTGCAGCCAGCGCGGCCGAGTGGCCTTGCCAGGCATCATGCCGCACACTAAACGCATCGTTGAACCAGTGTTGGTCAGTCGGGGTCAGATTGACCCCACTGCCAAAGATGAACTGGAATGCATGACCAACAACACGTTGGCCAACGTCATACGCGAGTTAAGTTCTTTGAGTCGCCATGCAGAGGACCTGTTCGCGGAATTGACCCAGGAGATTATCAGTGTTTCTCACAGAAGTTCACAGTTGCAAAACGCATTGATGATTTGAGAGACAAGGCAACACAGTTGAATCCTAATGTAGATGTCTGTAAGTATTTTGTATTATTGTTACTTCTTTCTCTTCTTTGCGATGAGAAATTGATTCATCACCGTTTTTGTGTGTCATTTCGACAAAATCTTAATATGACAGTATAAACCATTCTATAGAAAAAGGTATAATGAAGCGTTTATAGTTCCTGCTGCCAATCTGTCCCATGATGCATTGCGCGATTCCAGATCGGTGGCAACTCTTTTGCATGGCTGTTTTTTTTTTATACTAATGCTATTCATTGTATAGTTACAGCAGAAGACATACGCGCTGACTTTAACATTTAAATATTATCTATCTTAACATGTGAATCAACATATATGACTATATTTATTTAGTTGTACATCATAAAATTATGGTAAAATAGTTGCCGTGGCATCTTTGACATCCTATGCGTGTCATTTCGCGACATATTCTTGCCAGTGCCAGCCAGGAGAGCTGAACACTAGATCTATTTATTCTTATGTGTTTGCATTCTTACCCTTTCAAGCTTTAGAAATCTAGATTGCTGAATTCCGACTATCTTGTTATGTTATTGATAATTGAGATTTTTATATCACCCTTGTAAATAAATATGTTGTATCTCCCTGTGTCTAGATCTATTTATATTAGGTTCTAGTTCTGGATGATGTTCTTCTGTCCAAAGAATGAGTTGAAAAATATGACACGACAAGAAAGAGTAAATTTGGACTTGTAGTAAGGTTGAGACATTTAATAATTTGTTAGAGAATTTGAGAATTGAAAACGTACTTCACAAATAATAAACACTAAATTACATTTTATGAATATGGATCAAAATGTAAAACTACAGGTGAGTTTAGCTCGCTTCAGATATTCCCGATTAGACCTCACGTAATTTGCCGTGGTAACACTTCTCTGTCGCCGCATTTCCTCAATGCAAAATCCTATAATACTTTCACATGGAATGTGGGACTGTGCATCAATGTAACTCAGTGCAAATAAAGAAAATAGATAATATTTTAATCTTGTTAAGCGCCAGTCAATTAGTTCTAAAAATATGAACACATAGAATGTTATGGACTACCAGGGTTGCCAAGCGTCCCGCATTTTGCGGGACAGTCCCGCATGATCGTCGTCCGTCCCGCCGTCCCGCATATGCGTCGTTTGTCCCGCAAATCTGACTTTCTGAACTGTTAAATTTTCAGCCAAAACCCCCACAGTACAACTAACGGTGTTATAGTCATAGTATTATAACAATGCATCGTACACTGTACAACACTAGACTCACATTATTTACCTGCTCTACTGTTATTACTAATTACAAAGTAAGATTTATTATAGGAGCATTGCCTTCTTGTAAAAAAGACGGCACCATCATTCACCTGTATATCTTAACGTGAGAATGACAGACTCTCTCTCTCAAAACACGAGTCTTAGCGTGAGAATGACAGACTCTCCTCCTCCCTCTCTATCCCCCTCTCTCTCTCTCTCTCTCTCTCTCTCTCTCTCTCTCTCTCTCTCTCTCTCTCTCTCTCTCTCTCCCCCTCTCTCTCTCTCTCTCTCTCTCTCTCTCTCTCTCTCTCTCTCTGTCTCTCTCTTTCTCTTTGTGTCTGTCTCTTTTTCTCTCTATCCCCTGTCGCGCTCTCTCTATCCCCTCTCTCTCTCTCCCCCTCTCTCTCTCTCTCCCGCCTCTCTCAGTCCCCCTCTCTCTCTCTCTCTCTCTCTCTCTCTCCTCTCTCTCTCTCTCTCTCTCTCTCTCTCTCTCTCTCTCTCTCTCTCTCTCTCTCTCTCTCTCTCTCTCTCTATCCCCTGTCTCTCTTTCTCTCTATATCCCTCTCTGTCTCTATCCCCCTCTCTCCCCCTCTCTCTCTCTCTCTCTCTCTCTCTCTCTCTCTCTCTCTCTCTCTCTCTCTCTCTCTCTCTCTCTCTCAAAACACAAGAACTAATATTACATACACAACGTCGCGATCAGTGCAGACGCGTGTAGCATTGTGTTTGGGATATGCGGCCCTCAATAGTATTAATACTATTTTCTGAGACTGAGACTAAGACTAATACTAAAGTACTATTCCATGTGGGTCTTCTACTATTACTACTACTACTACTACTACTACTACTACTACGCTACATGACTATTAATTTTTTTCAAGGTCGCACGTGATAACCAGTATTACTAGACTCGAGCGCTATTTACATTAATCACATACTCTTGGTAAAAACTTAAGGGTTTGAACCATGAATGAAAGTGAATTTTCCGTGATTTCAGTAAGTAAGGTAGTAAAGTTCCTCTCATGACATTGTGACCCTAGCGCCGAGGCTTAAGCCAACTTCTCATGGACAGGCTGCTACTGCTAGTCTGACGCATATCTTAACTCTCAAGCTAGTAACTGTACCTATTTGCACCTGTATCGAGAGAGGAAAGTGCGTGTTTTGTACCTTCTCAAGGAACTCAATGTTGGAATTAGCTTTGCTAGAATTCGAACCTCGGACCTCGTGATCCTAAGTCTAACAACCTAGGCCTAACCACTCGGCCACAGGACTCCTCACTTCCCAGATTTGTGCTTATCTTATAATTGATATTGACCCCCCCCCCCCCCCCCCCCTCAAAACCAATCATGGACATACAGGGAGATTACTCACACAGATCACATACACCGATTTTGTATGCAAGTCGATTGTTTAGTCGAGATCCTTTGAACGAGTTGAACATCGACTCACCGGCATTCCTTGTATCGAAGCAAATTACTCGCCCTTGCTTTCAATGGAATCCATCACCAGCCCTTCCGAAGGTTTACAAATCAGCTACAACTGGCGCTCTGGCAAACTGCCAAGCACAAATTGTAGACCAAAAGTATTTATTTTATTTTATTTGAAAACTGTGAGAGGACACTTCAGTAAAGACTGACAGAATTATAGTGCAGACTCCTACTGCTAGTCATATAACTTTCTCCTTCAGTTTATACTGTAATTAATTTTTGGAGATCGGGAGTGTGGCGGAATCAAGAATCATGGCTTATACTAACTTATAGAAGTATGTTTATTACATATTGGTGCTAAATTAGACTCTAGCTTGTTTGTCATTCATATCGATTTGTGTACTTGATATGTCCTAGCTACTTCGGGAACTGAAATCCAGAGAAAATCTTTAAAAAATTATATTAAAATTAATACAAAGGTTAATGATACTACTGATGATAGCTAGGTGTGGGAATGAGAGAATAGCCATTTCTGTGCACTTGTCTAGGAATTTATGAAATACATCGGTCAATCTCACTGTCCCTCATTTCACCTCCCAGTGTCCCTCATTTTGACTTTTTGAAACTTGGCAACCCTGGACTACTACTGTATTATTTCTAGTTTTTGTTATTCTCATTACTGGTGGTCATCCTGTTCCCTCTCCTTCTTCATCTCTTATTATTATAATAACCATCACCACAAATGTTAGCTTTATTATTTACAGTATTAGAATAATTATTAACAAGAGTAGAAATGGTAGCAGTAGTTATACTGCTTTTGTAATAAAATTAGCAATTAGGAATAATGACGTGGAGCTCTCAATGCCCTTGTATTTTACTTTAATTAAATAAGGGTTTCAGGCTCCACACAAAAGAGTTATCGCCGATCTGTTTCTGAAACCAGGGCAGATCATTTTTCACGCTAACCGCCCCATCGATTCCATCTGAAAAGTACATGATGATGTATCGGTAGACTTGTTGAATCACTGAAAACTTGATGATTTCCCAAGATTCTCCATGCTGCTAAGGAAACAATTCTGAATGCTGCTTGAAAATATTTTGACCATCACTTGAAATTTACTCCCAACTGTGCCCATGCTACCAGTTGTGTACTGTGCCCATGCGACCAGTTGTGTGGTCATCAAGCGGAAAAAATTCATTTTGAATCTGCATAGCCAAATAACATTATGATTGGTGTTTTGTCATCTTTTCTGTATCAAAAAGGGTCTATATATAGTATTGTCAAGTTCTCAAGAACCATATTTTAGCTCTTTTAGCCAGATGCACATTTCTTGGCCACTGAAGACGTCTTAAATTTAGCTAACTAGTCATTCATACCTCAATAATGTAATAAGGTGCCTTGTTTATGATTTAAACTTCATGATAATTCTGTCCATACTAATATTGATGTATCGAACTGAAGATTGGGCTCTAATTGCTCCATCAGGAATGCTTCTTTAAGAGCTGATCTTTCACACATATATACAGATATATATATATATATAATATATATATATACTGAATTTCTTGTTTCAGTAAACCTTCAAGACATTCACCTGCAAAACCTTTCAAATCGTCTATCACCAAAGAGCAACAGGTGCTGTCTCGAAGCACTGTGCCGCGGGCTATCTTGGATGTGTACGTCAGATGTGACGCTCCCCCAGCTCTTGACAAGCTGGACAAGTTCAGGTTGGTTGATGTCATTGTCATGGACATTGAGGCTCTCGGTTCTAAAAATCTGAATGTAATCTTTTTCCAAAGCTTCTCGAAAGCTTTTCAGTTTGAAGACTTGCCCGGCAATGACTGGGTTATCCAATGAAATCCTCAATGACCAACAGCAAATCTGCTCCCGAGAGGGAGCTCAGTGAGCTTCTGCATCGAAAGGGGGCCTGTTTTTACCCATTATAACTATGTCGTCCCCTGATAGCTAAAGAACTAATCCGCAACTGATCCCAAAGCCAACTGAGGCCACAAGTGGCATTGTCGCTGCTTCAAGGACTCTTTCGGAGCTCAAGTTCCATTTTGAAGGAGAAGAAGAGAAGACTCCAAACTTAAGGCATAGCTTTGAGAGTAGAGTTGAAGAGGTGTCATTTAATCTTGCTTGAGAGTTAAGTTTAAGTGTTTACAATTAAAACCCCAATTGACAGAGTAGTAAATGGGGGAAAAAAGAGATGGAGGCGCAACAATTTACCTCAAGAAATGTGTTAGGTTGTGAATAGGATGGGGGCTTGGTTTTGATCCACATCCACGACTAAGGTGGCTTCAGGGTGTTTGTTAAGATTTTAAACCTTTTGCCCTGACTTTCCTGTAAACAGCCACAGGATTTTAAAAATGCACAGAGTGTTGTGATCTGTATATGGGACCTCCTTTTTATCATCCGTCTCAGATTGGAGTAGCTGCTGATTCTACCTGCCTGGACCAGGTGTAAGGGTTTTACTCGAGAAAACTTGAAATCATTTTATAGCATGTCGGACATGAACCCATGCCTTTTTGGTTGAAAGACTGACACCTTGCCTCTGTGTCACAGACCCAACCCCCCCCCCCCCCCCTTGCCTGCTACTGTCTTTATTACTTCTACCTGATCTGACATTGCCTGTCCTATGGCCAGTCTAATCAAAGTGCTTCTGAGACGAGCAAATCTTTTATTTAGATTTGGGATATTTATGAATTGTTGGTCACAAAATAATTTTTCATTCAAAGTCCTGAAATTTAGAAATTTCAGAAATCAAGTTATTTATAAATCAGAAATTTCATCAGGTTATTAATTTGTCTGAGGTAAGAATTGATTTGTACTACAAAAAGACATATTTCATGTCGTCAGGAAGTCACCATGGAGGCAAAACTTATCTCTAACCTTGTACCTACACTCTTTGTTCTAGATAGCTTTTGTCACATTTAAATGAAGGAATAGTTCTTAAGCAACTCTTAAAAATAATTTTTGCAGGGAAGATGGCAAGCAGAGCATGAAATATTACACAGACCCAAGCTACTTTGCTGAACTCTGGGCGAAAGAAATGGATAAGCAGATTGCTGAGAACAAAAAAACGAACTGCAAAAGAAACGCAAAAAGGTAGTCAATTTTTCCTCAGTGTTTTGGCATTTCATTGTACTGTTTTTAACCTCATCGTTGTAATTGCATTTGAGCATGGTAGATGTCTAGTACTATTATTGTGTTTGTATTAATACAATAACTATTCCTAAGAAAAAAGATTGAAAACCAATAATGAAATAAGACAAACCATGAAACAATAAGTGTGTTTACGTGTGCTCTTCACCTCTGTGCCATTAGTATTCCCATGTCATTTCTTTGACTGATGTTGTGTGCTTACTGTTTATATATATGTCATAACTGATGTCTACAGACTAGGTTATTTTACATTATCTTTGTCAAACATATCTCCAGACTAGGTTATTTTACATTATCTTTGTCCAATATATCTTCAGACTAGGTTATTTTACATTATCTTTGCCAGACACGTCATTCTTTTGTGCTTTTGATTTTTAACCTGAAATGTATTGAAGACAAAGATGGAAAAATGAACATAATCAGATGGTATTGGACCTGAAATTGGTTTTCAGAAGCCCCAAGTGTGTTATTATTAGAGATGATAAAATGCAGCATGTTTCATTGGCGAGAGGTTTCACTTTAGCACAACAAAATAAACTTTTATCGAGCAAAATTTGGATTAAACTACTTTTTAAAATTGGCATCAAAATAAATCAGCCAAACGCTTCTAATTGGACTGTGGTTGTCTTTCCATCTGGGTCTTCGTTTCTGTGTATCCCATGGGTTCCTTGTTGCACACATTTCGATGCATGACTGACTGACAGGTTAACTAGAATTCATGAGCATTACTTGAATCTTGGATAATGGTCTTGCAGTTTAACAAATAACTCTCTAGTGCCCTTGATAGCTCTCTCTCTCTATCTCTCCCTCCCTCCCTCTCTCTCTCTCTTTCTCTCTCTCTCTCTCTCTCTCTCTCTCTCTCTCTCTCTCTCTCGCTCTCTCTCTCTCTCGCTCTCTCCCCCCCCCTCCCTGCTCCTACCTCACCCTTCCTCTTTCCTACATTCTATCTTTCCTTTTTTGAAATGACTAAAGCATGTTGTGTTCTTGGTTTTTTCAAATTTACGAGGGGATAAATTTTCAACAGGACATTATTTTGTATCCCAGAAACCAGTCTTATTTGCAACAATTTAAAATCATTTTGTCGTTTAGCATGTGGAATGTAGAATTTTTACTATAATAGAGTGAGTAGAAAAAACTTTCTTACGGCATCATCATCTCTGACTGAGCATGTTGTTGGCAGGTGATACTGGTAGGTTCTATTTATTCCTCTCCTTCTTTCATAAATCTTGTATTTTGTTTTTCTTCTTCTTTGAGATCACTGCATATGGTGGAAGGGATTAATCCCAATTGACCCGAATTGAGCATACTAGTATGTTGTTTCCATTTGATTTGGTAGCCTGCTTTCGTAGTAGTAGTAGTAGAGTCCAGTGAATGGCTATGAGATTAAAGCTACAAGACTGATGAAAGAGTTCAAGGCCTATTATACGCTTGATGCATGGATCAGTTAGTTTTTCTGCAGTGTCAACTAGTGAAAATCAAATCTTAACGCTAGGCCCTAGTAAGATATGATATGGAAATGAAAGGTTCCTGTATTCTTTAAGAAAATCTGTTATTGTTGCCTGTCCAGATGAAATTTGAGTCTTAATTAATAAGTTTCAGTAGTCATAATGGAGAAAGCACACATGCTTGCTCCAATAATTAGCATTTGTTGTTTCATTAGAAACTAGATGAAAAATGTTGTCCCTCTTTTGTTACTCCTAATTACCTGTCTGCCTTGAAACTTGTTCTATCTGTTACTAGTCAAGGAACATGCTTTCAACTTTTGATTCTCAATCTATTTTCTGTAGCATTTAATGTCATCATAATGTTGTTGATTGTACTCGTTTGGCACTTAAATTACTTGTTTAGAAGTGCTTTGGTTTTTTACTTTATATTTATGGGTAATCTGTTTCCATGTTTTCCTTGTCAGTGTGCATGTGTCGGTTTTTAGAATGCATTCTTGTGCAAACCCTTGTTCGTGTTTCATACCACACGATTTTCATCTTATATTGTTTATATTGCCCTTAAAAAATGAATGTGTCATTCTTAACAATGTCTCTTTATCAATTAGGGCCTTCATCGTCAGCTTCACACTTCTTACTAGAAATCCTGCTTTTCGCCATCGACTGTGTTCCTTCATGCCATTCTTACAAACTTTTTTCTTCTCATCACATTGACTTGAACTCATTTGTCAGTAGAGAATGTGTAGACATGAGTCTCATTTCTCTTTCAACTGCATTTTAGACGAAGGAAGATACCACATGGCAAGGCATTTTTGGATGTGTGTTATGTGTGTGTGTGAGCATCAGATGTCTCATGTCTTGAAAGAGAAAGATCTAACGCTGTCAGGTGTTACAGCAAGAGAACTTCGTGAAATTAGGTGTCTTTTTTTTCCCCTTTTTTTCTCTCTTTTTTTCCCTTTTTTAAGGCCTAGCTCTTTGTAATAAAGAGTGAGAAAACAAGTCAGGTTAATGTACACAGAGAGATAGAGAGAGAGACTGAGAGAGAGAGAGATATAGATAGATAGTGTGTGTGTGTTAGAGAGAGAAATAACAGGAGCGAGTGGAAGAAGCAAAGACGAATGCATTGCTATGCTGACGGCGTAATTGCTTTGCATTGTCAGAAACTGCCGGAACAGAGGAAAGAGCACCATGTGAGGGAGGCGAAGGCCAAAACTAAAGAGAAATATCAAAGGGCAAAGGATGGAGTGGAGTTTTCAGATTACCAGGTATGAGATTTCATTGTGTGCCACTTCTCATATAACGGAGTTGGTACACAGGTGGCGCTTTTCACTGCTCATCTAACAGAGTTGGTACATGGGTGAATCTTTTCACTGCTCTTGTTAAAAATCTGAATTTAGGAGCGTCTGTACACACGATCTACAAGTCTTCACCTGCATCCACATGGGCGTACATAGTTTTGGGATTCAGGGTTTGCCTCAAAATCCGGAGGTAGGAGTTCAAATCCGGGAGAGGGCATGCATCTATGCATGCCCAGTTAAAATTCCCCCTCCCCTCCCTTTTTAAACAGAGACTGAAGTCTAGCTCTAGCCTTATCAGAGATCGATACACAAGTCGGACCCAGTTCCGTCTTCAGTCGGTTTGGCCCAACACGCAGGGTTGACATGAAATTGCATACCAACCCCAAGAGGACATTTTCTTTGCAGTATTTGATATTTTATCACAAAATGATAAGTTGATGATGGAGAAAAACCGTTAAAGCATTAGCAAAAAAGTGCAATTCTGTTTTATTATGTGCAATGGGAATGAATTTAACTTAAATAAAATGAAGAAACACTGAGAATGTAAGCATTTAGTTGCACATTTTTCTTTTTATTGTTTTGTTCATGCTTGCTTTCCATATTTTCAGTTCAATGAATGTTTTTGTTTCTCATTTTAAAAAACAACACTTTTTAAATGTTTGGTATAACGCACCATGTTCATCACTTGCAGGGTTACTCATTGACTGTTATTGAATGGCATTTACCCTAAAATCCTAAACAGTGTTTCAAACTTTTAAATCTATACAGCGCTTCAAACTTTTATACAAATAGAAATGTTTCAAGTTAGTCATGTAGTCACAGGAGACCTGATTTTTATGCTGAATAAAATATTGAAATGAAAACACCAATTCTAGCATTTGATAAAAGATTTTTTTTAGATGTATCCCCTATCACATAAAAATTCATATTAAAATGAAGATTTAAATAAACTTTTTACTATCAAAGAAAACTTCATTGCATGCATAAGACAGGAGATGTCATTTACTTTGCTCATCAAATGATCACACAGCCACATTACCTGTATGTACATCGAAGGTGAACAGCACCTCCCATGTTAATCTCATCATTTGCACCAACCTTTCGCAGGATACAAAAGAAATCCGTCGCAAAATAGAGAAAGAGCAGAGGGAGGCAAACCAGCTTCGAATACAGCGAGAGCACGATGAATCACTTGTTTTGCAACAGCAACAGCAACAGGAGGCAATTCGACAGCAACAAGAGTATGAAAAGCAGAAAGAAGCCTGGCGCCAGTCTCAGCGACAACACCAGCAGCAGCAACTACAATACCAGCAGCAGGATCAACAAGTGAGGCCCCAGCATCTGTACAATGAGCAAGGGCTCCAGTACAACCAGATGGAAGATCACCAACAATACCCCAACGACGTGACAATGCTGAATAAAGATTACAATCATCACCCCCCACCTCCGCAGTTTGGAGATCCTCAGGTCAGCGTTAAAAGCACCTCCTACGTTATCATAGTAACAATGATTATAATAATAGTGATTATTATGATTATTATTGTTATTATTATTATTATTGTTATTATTATTATTATTATTATTATTATTATTATTATTATTATTATTAATTATTGTTATTAATATTATTACTACTGTTATTATTATTATTTTAGTAGACAAATAGCAGCAGCAATAGTTAAAATGATAATTTTTAAAAGTGGAAGATGATACAGAAAAGGAAGAGAAAAAGAAAGGAGGGAAGGAGGAGAAAAGAGAGAAAGAAGAAAATTTATATCTTAAGTGAAATCCGCCTGATGTAATTTTTCAGAGGAGCAAAAAATGTCATAAATCAACGAATAGGGCTGTAAACACTATGCTATGGTTTTTGGAATAAAAACAAAACTCTTTGTTTAGATCATGTGCGTAGAATGAGCTTTCTATTGGTTGACGGCTTTCAATATATATAAAGACACGAAAGAAACATGCATTTGACCACTTTAAGGACAAATCTCATATATGCTATATATCGGGGACATTTTCATGCTGAGACAGTTTCACTGACAATATAAATAAAGGAAATACAATGTCAAAGTAATTAATGTTTTTTTTTCATTTAATGTTGTGATAGCTTTAGAGCATTTACATCCAAGTAGCAGAGAGGGAGACTGTCGATCTGTGTAGGATTTTCAGGCTTCTCCTGTAGCTTCTGTCACAGAAGGCTCGCACATTTTGATATTTATCTTTAGATTTATATATCAAAGTCGATCAAATCTCATACTTGCAAAATTTCCTTGCTGTTTCTTCTCTGTGAATAGAGTGGCTCTCCAGATAAGCTAGCCAACGGAGGTGTCAACAACAGAAAGAATGCTGCCCACCTTCCCAGCCCACATCGACCGTCAGCTGCTCCACCGCCGCCCCCGACTGAAATGACCAACAGCCTGCCCCCTCCTCCGTCACCTCCCATGGAGATGATGCAAGGCTCCCCCACCCATCGGCGGACACCAGGCCAGCATGTCTCCAGAGATCGGCCGCACGATGCGTGCCAACCAGCAGAGAAACTCTCCTGTCAGGCAACCTTCATATGGCTCAAGGTAAATCTTTTGATTCAAAATTATTATTTTTTTATTTCATTCACAACCTCACCTAAGGTGATCGTAGGGGTTTTGGTAGGATTTCTAATTTTGCCTGGACTGCCCTGTGAACAGCCAAGGGATCTTTTAACCTGCATATAGTGTTGTGATCTGCACGCAGGACCTCCATTTCACCTTCTTGTCTCTTATTGAACTATGTGTCAATCCAATTGCCTGGACCAGGGGATAGGATTTACTAGAAAAGAAAAGAAAAAGAGAAAACGTTTCAACCTGCCGGAGCTTGAACTCACGACCTTTCGGTTGAGAGGCCGGCACCTTGCCTCTGGACTTCAGAGTGCTCTTGATTCAATAAGCATCTCAAATCTTTTACAAAAGCATAATGTGGGTTTGAAGATCTCAAAGTTGTAGTAGTAGCAAAATTAAAGTGCCTATACTCATTGTTTAGTGTAGTGTAATCAGGAGTCAAGTACCTATACTCATTGTTTAGTGTAGTGTAATCAGGAGTCAAGTACCTATACTCATTGTTTAGTGTAGTGTAATCAGGAGTCAAGTACCTATACTCATTGTTTAGTATAGTGTAATCCAAGTATACTCCTTGTTTAGTGTACAGTAATTAGGAGTCAAGTCTATAGTCTTCTAGCATAGTTTGTACAAAAAACATATTTAGTTTGGTGCTGGTTTTGTTTGGCGTTGAGTCCGTAAGTCTGTATTTACCTTGAAAAGTAGGTATATATGGGTTAACTTTATTTTGTTTTAAAGAAACCCTAAGTTTACGACAGTGACATTCATCATACTCGTGAGATTAGGATGGCGGTCTGTGGGCGCCATTCTGAGTTTGCGAAACTGTCGTTGCATTTCACATTGAAACGTTTTAGCACCTGAGCTGCCAAACCTTCATGTTGTAGTACCAATATGCAACGATATGGAACTTTAGTTGTTCTTCTTCCTCCATTTCCGTTGTTGATATGATGTGAGTTTTAGTTTCTCATATACTCCTTGAAAAGGAAAGAGTGGGCGGTTAGCAGGATCTACCGGTAGGTCCTTCTTCTTTCATATCCGTCTTTCGTCTTGCTCTTTCCTATCAACTCACCATGAGATCGCTGCATATGGTAGACGGGGTAAATTTTGATTTATATAGAGAATATTAGTGTTTTGTCCCCGTAAGGTGATGTTTCTGGAGAAATGTCACAATGAACACAGGACCTCATTCGTTGCGTTAACATTGTGTAACCCTTGAAATGTTTTTTATATATTATGACATATGTTAAATTTCTTACACTCTTTACGTCTTTAGACAAGACGCAGATCTGCCACCCCTCCACCATCGCCGCCAGGAATGATGCCAGACATGAATATGGGAACAGGACCCTTACCGCCCCCTCCTCCTTCACCCCCCATGGAGGGCTCCTACGACGGGATGGTGAACAACATACAGGCACCACCAGCGCCCCCCCCCCTCCTCCACCACCCTCCACCCCCGCCCTTGAGCATCCCTAAGAAGGAGATGAATGGAGACAGCATCTCAGTGTCTTCTTCCTCCACGTCTACCGGCTTGCCGACTTCCTCAGACGGTCCCAAGGAACCGGCCGGTGCTGATCGAAGTGCTTTGATGAAGGAAATTATTCAAGTTGATCGTAAGTGTACACCGATAGATAGATTCTCGTCTCTAGAGTTTATGGGATTTTAACAAACAAAAATTCTTCAAATGCATCATTTACAATGCTTGAATACAGTTAAAGCTGTAATAATAGTAATAGATACAACGAAAATTGTAATAAAAGTCTTCTTAAATACAGCCAAAGCTATGATAAAAAGTCCATTTCGCTAAAGCTGTACAAAAAGTGAGAGACAGAGGCAGACAGTTGGACAGTACCTTATCTATTTGATTTGATTTGACTTTACTCACATCCACAACTATGGCAGCCACGGTATTTTTAACCTGCACAGAGTGTTGTGATCTGCACATAGGACCCCCTTTTTATCGTCCCATCCGATGGGACTAGGGGTGTCGACCCACCTGCCTGGACCAGGGTGTTTTTAACGTGCACATTGTTGTGATCAGCACATGGGACCACCTTTTTATCGTCCCCTCCGATGGGACTAGGTGTCGATCCACCTGCCAGGACCAGGGGAAAATTTGAGAACATTTTTCAACCGTTGGCGGTGATTGAACCCCTACCTTTTGGTTGAGAGGCCGACGCCTTGCCTTTGGACTACCGAGTCCACCATCTTATCTAAACTTGGCTGTTATATTTATATCTCATTTGTATAGTGTAATGAGTTTGTAGCTCATATTTGCTAGTTTTACCCCCTCCCCTCCTTTTGCTTTCTCATTTACTTGACTTTTGTCACGCGTGGATACTATTCAAGTTTTAAATCCCGTTACTTACATATATTGGTGATGAATTATCATTTCCCCTCAAGGGATACACTTACAATTGAAATTTTACCATTCTGAGGCTACTATTTTAAAGAGAGCAAAAGATTGATTTCAACCACCCTTTTTTTTCTCTTTTTCTTATTTCTTTTCAGGTAACAAGAGATTGAAGAAAGTGGAGGCCAGGGAGCAGAAAAAACAAATTCCTACCGCCCCCGGATCACTGGACGTCCAAGCCCTCATGGACAAGGCAATTGAAATGCGACGGAAGGTCATTGAGATTTCCGATAGTGGAGGAGAGGAAAGCGATGATGACGATGAATGGGGAGATTCGGACTAACTGCTGCCATGGGCACGCACCATCAGTATTTCTGGTGTTTCTGTGTCAACTTTTAATTGAACCATGCACGCGTATCTTTGAACTGTCTGCTGCAAGAAGCACTACAGTAATTTGCATTTACATTTGCAGGTGTGCTGTTGCAATGGGAAACTGCTTCATTTTCTGAATCTTTCGTTTGATTTCAAGATAAGCTCTGAAGTTGCGAGCATAGTTTACGACAACAACTTAGAGGGAGCAACAGAATGAAAGTGGGAGAGAATGAGAGAGAGAAAGACAGATTCTTTTTATCTTCTTGTGTCGCAGCCAGTGAAGTCATATTTTAAACGAGGAGGCAAAGAGATAAACATTTGAAATTATTGCTGTCAGAGAGGGGCTATTCAGAAATGTGGCATGCCATTCCCACTTACCAAATTATATAATGAGAGGATAACGTAGGTTTTTCTGATGGTTTTTTCTCCCTAGAGGAGCTTATCGAAGTCTCTGCTTGGCAAGGCGGCAGGGAATTTCAAAAGACTGGTAGCAGTGATGAGCGTATTGAGTCTGTACTTGAAAAATGTTGAAATAACAGTTTTTAAAAGAAAGAAGTTTTTGAAAGTTGCATTTAAAGGAAAACCCTTCCCACTGTCACATTCTATTACTCGTAATATTTGTGAATGAGGCAAAGCTGTTGTATGGCGCCTGAGATGTAGCTTTTATAGAAGAAGAACAATTCACTAGGGTTCCATATTGATCATAATGTTTTCTAATTGCGGTTCGAGAGTTGTGTTTTGTTAGGGCTAAGAGTAACCAGAATATCACTAGTTTTGAAGGTACTGTGGATACGAAAAAGAGTTTGAATTATTACCCGCTGGTGGGCATTCCTATAGAGCAGTGCTTCTCGTCTGATGTGGCGGACCGGCAGTGTTTTATTTTTCAAAGTGCCAGGGACCGGTGAGCAAAACAAGGCAATCCAGCATAGTAAAGATTTGGCCATATTTTTCAATCTCCATGTACTAGCAGTTGATGGCTTGTGAACCGGTGACGGTATGCGTACCACACTTTGAGTAGCCCTGCTATGTAGTATTCTGTGGCTCTGCTGACAATGCAGAAAGTAACATGCACTGCTGTAGGCACAAGATGCACCAGTGTTCATCAACATTGTTAGCACGAAATATTGGTTGCATGACGAATGTAATGCTTTTTTTTTTGGCGCTTTAAATTTTACACTCTCTCTCTCTCTCTCTCTTATTTGTATAAGTTCATTCTTATTTACAAGAAGACGTTTTTGCTTAAAAAAAAAATTTGCAGTCTTTTTCACATTTTGTGCATTAATAATCAATGTAGAGTTTTAAGTTTTTTAAGAGATACAAATTATTAAGCCTGGCTGCGACTCAATGTTGTCATCGTACGCTCGTCCCAAGATCTGACTTTGGTGTTGAAACTTGAAAGCTTGCAAAAGAAAGAATGTGTCCCAAACAGCCGAGAAGTCCCAGAGATATGAAATGATGTCGCCTCTGTAACGCTTTTATGTGCAATGATTTAGTATATCCTCTGAGACTATATAACTTTCCATAAATGCAGCACGGTGTACTACTCCTAGAGAAGACATTGAAATATAATATATATACATACATATATATAATATGTATTCATATATACATAAAATATATACAAAATCTATATCCGAATTGGCTGTGGATGTGTTGCGTTCTTCGTTTTGTTATAGGCACAATCTCATTTTTGTCCATAAAGTGTATGAGGTTCATAAGACGGTGTGAGGCGAGCATCAAAATGAAAATGTTACATCGTATTTGTTTGAAATATTATATTTGTTTGCTAGTTAAAGTAGACTTTATTCTTGCTGTTTAGTTTGGGTTTTTTGTGTGTCCGTTCTTTATTCTTTCTTTTGTTTTTGATCTTGTCTTCTTCTTTGTTTTCTTCTATGTCATTCTTGTTTTTTCCTAACTTGTGTCGGGAGCAAATATTTGGTTGATGCCTTTGATTTATCATCTAATATTTTCATAAGCCTTCTTCCAAGTTATTTTGACGGACAGAAAAAGAAATCAAACATTTAGCAGTGTAAAGTTGAATTTGCTTTTTTCGGGGGATGTTGTTTTTGGCTATTGTTATCTGAGAGGGTTTTAGAGATAGTCGGATATTTCGAAATATATTGAAATTGATAAAGATTCGAGCGCATATTGTACTTTTATTTATTACATAATTATTTGTAACAAGAGTAATATAGTGAGAGCCCTTCGTTTGTTTGTCAAGTAATCCAAGAGAGAGAAGATTGAAACTAACATTGATTTGCCAAAGACTTCCTACTATAATACGCACCTTTGAGTTTTATTCTGGAAAGTAGAGAAAATGTTGCTTTATATCCACAAAAGTTATAACCCTTCTTCTTGTATTCGCTGAGGCAATCACTGGTATCTCTGCTTCTCATAATGAAAGAGATGAGATGAGCTTTTAATTTGATGATTCCACACATCATCAGCACATGGCATGTGACTGGATGTAAAGTCATAAAACTGCCTAAATGTTAATTTTCTTCTCTAGTTGTAATGGTGTTGTATAAATATGATATGTTTACCACAATACGGAAGTGAGTACAGACTTCACATTTTAAGGAGAGAAAAAGGTGTCATAATTGAATATCTTGAAGAAGAAGATTGCTATTAGCTCTGAGCTATGGGCAAAAAGAATTTAAATAACCTTTTCTCTTCATTCTTTTGATCATATGCCGCCGTGAGCTCCAAACACAGATATTCATTTGTGGTGTGTTTCACTTTTGGTATATACATATATATATATATATATATGTGTGTGTGTGTGTGTGACAAGTAGCATGAATAGCTTTGCTGCAGTATGAGCAGCGTTAACTTTTAATTGAAGCATGTTAGTGTTTGCTCTGTCTTTAGAGCATTCAAGCTTTCTTGTTAATGGGATGAAAAGTCAAAACTTTCAAGTGTGCGTAAATCAAGACAATGTGTAGCGTCATCTCTTTTTCAAAGTACACCATTTGTAGTAATTATTTAATCCTATGCAGTATAGATCGTAGCAGGTAATCAAAATTATGTTTCCCCTATTATTTTTATTTTTTAAATTTTTGTACAGACAGGTCTCGTTGCTGGCTAAAGGGTCCTTGTCTTTCTTGTCTTTATGTTTTGTCTTTTTCTGGTCTTGCCAAACCTTTTCCTTTCTTCATTACACAATAAATGAAATGCTTATCATCTTATCCATAGAATCAATTAAATGTTGAATGTTACAATTCATGAAGGCTCCTTATGCGTTCTTTAGCATCATATACTTTGAAATAAACTTCGATGTAAATTGTAATTGGAGATTTTATGCTTTGCTTCTGTATATCTGCTGACCTCTTATTGAATTGAGGGATTTTAAAGATTTTAAACCATTGCTTGTATTAAGAATGTATCCATCTTGTAATTCAAGGCATGTATTTTTGGCTTTTTGTACAGTGATGTTGATTTGTATACATGTGTAGACAGATATGAACTGATCTGTTGATGTAGATAAGATATGGCTCAAACACTAAAAAGTATGCAGTGAATTTCTGTCCTTTGTTTCACTCTGTGAAAAGTGTTTCTTGTTTTTTTTAGTGCCATTTGTGTTGTCTGGTTGTTGAAAGATTTCATCTTTTAAGTTTCAAGTAGAGCTTGAATGTGTCATTATTTTATTTTATAATGGGACTGAAAGAATCATTTTTGGGGGGTTATCTTTGGTATTTTTTTGTTTTGTTTTGATTTTATGTTCTGCTTCTCTCGCTCTTTTACGAAAATGAAAGGAAAAACATTTATGCCTTACTTAGATTCCGTCTCATTATATTGTTTGTGTCAATCATGTCTTCTTTTCAGGAAGTCATCAAGCACTCCTCATCTGTTTCTGGGACTTAGTTCTGGACAGAAATGATTCTTTTCATATCTGTCTTCTCTGTCAACTCAAGTGTGTCTCATCTATCGTTTGTGGGGTTTTTTTTATCGATCATACTTACTCCTTAGTTTTTGTTCGTTTTTTTAAAAGAACCAGAGAATCATAAAGTTCAGGCCATGAATGGGTCTGATTTAAAGGTTGTTATTTTTTTTAAAGTGCATGTCTCTTGTGTATTTGTATAACCGATTTTAGAGAGCTACCGCCATCTGCATTGGAGGACAGAAACAGATGACGGAGGCAAAAAATCAATGCCTGACTGTGGTTGAAATGATGATGATGATAGCATGTGGATGTTGTTGTTTGTGAATGCGTAAAAGAAAGAAGAAAAAAGAAAAATGCAGGAAATGCATTTCCTTGTTACCACACCAAAAGAAATGAATACATCAACCATATTCCATATACTTGACATTGTCGACTTTCTCTTTATTTCTATGTATACGCAAGTTCACTAGAAGCTAACTCATATATCTTCATTATATTAATTTATATCTGTTTGATGATTGAATAAAGATGAAACTAATCATCGGTATAACAAGCCAGCCCCCCCCCCCCCCTGCCTTTACGTTCTCTAACATATAGCTCCCTCAGTTATTTGAAATATGCTTGTAAACACTTTCGACTCACAATTATTGTAATAATTAAGTCACAAACTTTTTTTTTAATGCTAAACTGACACGGCATTCATGGCTTGGGTCACAAGATTTCACCTAGCAATGCCCAATTATTTGTGTTGTGTATAGGAAGACAGTAAGTCCGAAGTAGAGTTTTAAGACGCATTACCTCCTCTTAAAGTCTCTGTCATTGCGGGGATATCATAATTAATATAGCACCCTTATGTGTATCGCTATCTGGTCTTCCAAACAGAAGCAGTTCTGTACATAATTGATTTGCCATCTTCAATACCTTTTTTTTCCAGTACGTTCCGTTGGAAGATATTCACCTGATGCATTTTTTTTGTGAAGATTGCCGTAATGGGCTTTTAACCCGACGTCATTGTCAGGCATGAAAGAACATCACGGTTTCATTGAGGTCATATTATGGTTCCTTCTCTGTTTCTTCTTTCTTTCTTTATACAGTCGACTCTGGTTAATCGCAACACAATGGGAGTGGGAAAATTGTTGCAATTAACCCAAGTTGCTATCAACCAGACTCCACTATGGGCCCAGTATTTAGGTTCTTTCCAGTAAGTATTTGATGACTAGAATGTCTGTTGCAATCGTTTTTGTATGTAAACTTGTCCTGTAAGTTTCAGGGACTAGGGACCGTCATGAACATTCTCATCTTTGTTAAAGTTATATGCCTTCAAACAGATACTACACAGTGCACAGCCAGCAAAGCATACTACAGTAATTCAGTTCATTGTTCATGTTGAGCTAGCTACTGTGTGCAACGCGTGATAAAGATGCCACTCCCTTTGATCTGAGTGGTTGGTCGCCGGCTGCCCACTCGGCTTATTGGCTGGGGAAAGTCATATGTTACTTATTGTACCATACAATACTACGCTGCCCAGCTGTCTTGAGTCATCTCTATGCAAGGCCGATTGCGTTTTTCACCTTCTGCTAGACCCGCAATCAGTGTAAGGCCATTGTATCGCTATGGTTGTTAGGTAATAACAAGGTAGACATGCGAGCATCACTTAGCAAAGTGTGAAATCAGATAAAAGGTGACCAGAAATCTTGAGGCAGGGTGTCGCTGGGGTGGGATTATTCGAAGTGAGTTGCGATTTAACCATTGACTTTTATATAGAATAAATTCAGTTTTTTTGGGGAAAGTTGCGATTAAAGCGGAAGTTGCGATGAACCTGAGTCGACTGTATTAATAGTTTTAGTGTTTCAATCATAGGTGTCAAGTTGTGTGTCCTGAAAAGGTATTTTTTTAAAGAAAATATAAATTCAGCGTTTAACTTTAACAGCTGATAGCGAGACTTGTGTTACAATTTTTGTCTCACAGGCAACAGTTTTCTTTAAAAAAAAAAAGAAGATAATTTTGCAATTTGATATCATCACTGCTCTAGATATTTACATGCCAGAGTGTTTGTTGTATTACCTCTCCCAAATTAGAATACTAGTCGTCTTTTTTATTTTACTTTATCAAAAGATAGAAACAAAACAACCCTGACCCTTTTCATCTTCTTTATAGCAAGATATTACGATCGTCTATGCATTCTGACACAAAACTCAATTTGCCCGGCTCTTTCTTTATTGATATCATCATTTTGTCCATCATTGTGGTTTAATTACATATATGGATTTCTGCTATTTTTCATGTTTTTTCTCTATTTGTACTCTTATTTTTCTTATTATCACAATTACTAGTATTCATTTGATTTTATGATCTGTTTTCCTGTTGCAGTAATGGAAGATATTGGTTAGAGTTTAGAGCAGATGATAGATGTTCCATTGTACGGGATTGTTATATTTATTTTACAAAGTGAGTACACATACCACAAAATCAGGTCATGGAAGCATCCTTCAATGACCCACAGACGTGAAAACATTTCAGCACTTGCATGACATTGGAAGAGGGGGAGAAGGGTTGTAACTTTTGAGTAAAGGATAGGGGGTTAGCCTTTTGAGATTGTGATAAAAACTCTTTCTAGATCTGGAAAGAATTGTTTTCAGCATTTTTCTTTTTTTTTTTCTTTCCTTCATTCATTCACTGGTGGAATACAGAAGGGCTTCCTTCGCATCCCGGCTTTGCTGTTATGAAACACCGGCCTTTATTAATTTTATAGTCTTGTTCTTTTAGCAGTTTTGTGTATGTAGGTGGTTAGAGAGCCTTTTAGTTTTGTTTCAAGGAAACTTTACATATATATAAATTTTTGTTGGGCACCTCTGTGTGATTTTTTTCTGTGCTGTACATGGCTTGCGATTTTTCACCTTCTTTTCAACTACATGTAAGTGTGTTATTATATGAATTTAAACTACCCTTTGTGTTGTGCTATATATTTCGTTAACTTCAGGGAGCTATACATGCAAGTATGCCAAAAGCCATTTCAAAAGCTAGGACTAGCACTAATGAACAGTCCCCGTTGGTCTTGTTTTAAATCCGTGACAATTATACTTCCATGATCAGATGTATGTGATCTTTATGTAGATTTGCCATGAGGGAGGGATCAGTGACCGGATAATAAAAAACAGCCACAGCATCTACTTTCTATGCTGAATAATCCATTGTAGATATTGTAAAGATGTTGTTGGTATGTTCTGTTTTTCTTTGGGTGTGTGGGGGGGGAGGGGGGAGGACTTTCCTGGTTGGGTAACTCTCTTTTCTAGTTTAGGTTTGTAGGTTTGACAAAGTTTTTGTTAAAGATTTTAGCATTGATTGTGAGCACTGTCCTTGGTTTATTGTATCATTTATGTTACATTTTCTAAAGACTTGTATTTGGTTATGTTAAGTATTAAATAGTTAACTAGAGCACATTTCTTCTCAACATAACAACTTTTTGTGACATCTGACACTGACATAATGATGTATGGAAGGATGTAAGCATTTGTATGTGAGGAGATGTCAATTTTTACAATCAGAAGCACATCATTTTGACTTTGACACAAGTGTGATTTTGATTTATTTATCTTGTCCTGCTTCATTTCTTCTCCGACTACCTGTAACTAAATCCAGGAATCATAGTGCTTTAGAAACTCCTGAAATTTACTTGAACATTTTTTTTCTCTCCTTTCATCTCCTAGAATGTCCTACTTTTACTTTTACATAGCTGCCAACCACTTCGTAAAAAGTTGGGGGTTTTTTTGTTTTTTAATTGGCTTTGAAACTGTGTCTGAATTTACCTTGAAAAGTATGTACAGTTTGGATGAAAGTCTGGAGACACCATTTTGAGTTCATGAAACTACTGTTGCACTTCGCCAGAAACGCCACAAAGGCCAGCAATTGGCAGATTTTAACAGATTTTTGGCTTAAATTAATATAGTTTGGCATCGATTCTGCTAGTTTGAAAATCTCCTAGAAAATCTTGTCGAATATGACGCATTGTAGCTGAACCGTAGTGTTGTGAGCATATTGTAATCACGATGACACTGTTTCAAACCCCACAGCTGGCACAGGTGAATTTTTTCACAACATTGTACTCTTAGGAAAGGTACTTCACTCTAGTTTGCTCATTTGACCCAACTATAGGTAGAGGAAGATCTTGTCAGAGTGTTAGTACATAGTACCTAACAGGCTGGTGTACTTTGTGATCCCCAGAGATTTGAGAAGGACTTTGAATGAAATGGCCTGCTTGGGGATAAATGATGTACAGTCAGTGACCCTGCATTTGTGCAAGGATACAGACTATAAATCCATCTTTTTAGAAACATCTTGAAAACGCTAGAATCTCGTATGGTTTAGGGATGGGTGAATACTATTAACTCTGTATTAGATTCAGAAGGTAAACAAGGGCACATGTATAAACAAAAAATTGCTCCAGCTCTATTTCTGGGATTTAGGAATAGGTTGAAAATAAAGGATAATTATTCGGGAGACATTCAGAATAGTAGGTTGCTAAATCACGGCAGAATTTTTTTTTTAAAAGAAGAAAGATATATGTATTAGAAGAATGAATCAATCCTACTAAGCTGTGATATTTTAATATTCATTATCTGACATTCTAGAAACCGTGAACAGAGAAAACGAAATTTGCATGGCAACTTTGGACTGAATCTAATTTTCAGTGACTTTCTCTCTGAAGTATATGTGTGCATACATGTATGTGTGTGTGTATATATTTGTATATAGTATGCATATATTGAATATGTGTATAGTGTATCTTTGTAAACACTTTGCACCAGCAGCAGCCATTTGAAGTACTTGCCAAATACAGATTGTAACCAAAAGGCTTCTGTGTGTGTGGGTGTGTGTGTGTCCTATAATTATAATTTGCACTACAATAAGTATTATTCACCTTTTTCATTTACCCTCTCGCTTTTTTTGCTTGATGCTTTTCTTGATGTGATGGACATGTGCGTATGAAATATGAGCCATATTGTTATATACTGATGTTGTTTGGGCTTTTTTTTGCTTTGCTCTATGTGTGGTGTATATAGGAGAAAATGATATGGCGTGTCGAATGTCACAGCAAGTAACCTGCTGTTTATGACAAATTGTCTAGATGTAGTGTCGTTGTATTGATTTCTCTGTCAGCTACATCTCTCTCTCTCACACAATGCCACAGCAAGTAACCTGCTGTTTGTGACAGATCGTCTAGATGTAGTGTCGTTGTATTGATTTCTCTGTCAGCTATCTCTCTCTCTCTCTCTCTCTCTCTCTCTCTCTCTCTCTCTCTCTCTCTCTCTCTCTCTCTCTCTCTCTCTCTCTCTCTCTCTCTCTCTCTCTCTCTCTCTCTCTCTCTCTCTCTCTCTCCCTCTCTCCCTCCCTCCCTCCCTCTCTCTCTCTCTCTCTCTCTCTCTCTCTCTCTCTCTCTCTCTCTCTCTCTCTCTCTCTCTCTCTCTCTCTCTCTCTCTCTCTCTCTATGTCACAGAGTGATTTTATTGTACATTGAACTTATGAAAAATCATGTATAAATAGTATAATAATATGCTGTTTTGATTTTGTGATAAAATTTCAGATTAATCCTGCTATCAAAACAATACTTGGACTATGCAAATGTACTAGATCTGCTTGCCCCCTAAACACCAAAAATATTAACAGCCTCCCTTCCCCCCCCTCCATTTGACAAAGGTTCCATGTAAAATGTTTCATAAAAATAACATTTCAATCTCTTTCAGACTGGTGATGTGAAGGGCATCTTCAGTAACTTTGACAAAGGCATGTTGTGCACTATATTCAGCTCTCCTGCAGAATAATCTTTCATATAAAAATACACAAACATCCTTTTAAAAAAAAAACCCAAGAAAATAACCGCTAACAAAACCTCAGACCTAGTGTTTTTCTTGTACCATATCATACCGGTTGATTGGCTGGCCATGTTAGAAGCATGTTGTAGCATAGATTTTTTTTATTCTTTCCCTTTTTGTGTCATTTTCTGCTACTTTTTACGAAGATGTAGTTGGTTTTTTGGTTTGTTATTTTTCTTTCCTTTTGTGAGGCTCCCTTTCCCTTATCTACAACTGACTGACACGTGCACCTCAAAAATTGTTTTTAATGCATGTTCTAGTTTGTTGTTTGAATTTTTTTCTCTCAGTTTCCACCTCTTCTTATTATATGCATTTTATTCATTTTTTTTACCTGATGATTTTTAGGCAGTGGGGGGGGGGGGGGGGGGGCACTAATGGTAAGTCCTACTTCTTTCCTTTCACATGTTTGTCGTTCATGCTGTTTCCTCTGAATTCATACTGAGACCACGCCATACGGTGGATGGGGTAAATTTTGATGAAACAAAGAAAAGGAAACCTGATGGTGTGAGCTGAAATTTATTCATGAGGAAAGTTTTGAAGTTTTTTTTTATTGCTGTAACATTCGACATGTCCATTGTGTGTTTGATTTTGTTTGATATTTATAATAATACACTTGTTTCTTTTGGACTTAAGCTTTTGAGTTATATGTGTGTCTATTATATACATACACATGTACAGATCTGTTAATACACCCAATAGACTATGAAGGGTAATGTACATTTGTTTTACACCAATATAATATGTGTATGTCTCCATTTCGCATGTCGATCTGTGGTTGCTGTTGTTATTGTTAGATTATTTTTATTTAGTGATTTTTTTGCACATGTATTATAATTTTCAGAATTTTTAAGTAAATGGAGGCTTCATTCTGCTCTAGACAGCACTGTGTGTGTGTGTGTGTGTATGTGTGTGTGAGAGAGAGAGACAGACAGACAGACAGATATAACTTTACGAAAATACTCAAAAGTAGGCAGTGCATGTAAGTTATCTACATGCTGTGCATGCGCTCTGCTTTCTGTTGTGTCTACTTTCTGCTGTGTCCACTTTCTGATGTGTCCACTTTCTGCTGTGTCTACTTTTTGACATGTCCACTTTCTGCTGTCCACTTTCTGCTGTGTCCACGCTAATACTATGGTGACTGGTGATTATTGTTATTAGTAACAAATTCCTTCTTTGCTATATGCGATATTTAGATAAAGAAAATCCTTGATGATTTGTACCCAAGTATAATTTGTGTGTGTGACCATGTGTCTGTTGGTACGGTGCGCTGTGTGTGCCTTTATTCATGTGTATGCTTGTGGCCTTTCAAGTTATTTTTTGTTTGGTTTGTTTGTTTGTTGTTTTTTTTAAACGTTTTTCAAAATGCTGAACAACAATCTTTTCCTGGAATGCACGATAGTTCAACTGGCTGGGTCTAACGATTAGATGATTATTACGCAACTCTGATGATTTTTGACTTTTCTTGTCTTCCTGTTTGATCATGATGCATGAACCCTATCTATCGATTAGCGTTCATCTCTCCTATTAAAATTATAAATGATTCATGTTCATGTTTTGTCACCCTTCATTATTTTCACCTTCATCTTCACACTTCACCTTGAAAGCTGTTATTCACCCCTACAGAGTTTTCATGTCTAATTCTATGCCATACCTGTTACCGATCATCGTCAGGACATTCTTTGTATGTTGATAAATTCTTTTTATATTCCATGTTTTACTGGTTGTCATCCTCTTACATAATTTTTTTCTCATGTAGTCTTTGTTTAAAAAGCATCTTTTGTTGTTTACTTCTATATTAATAGACATTTATTTAATATTCGACCTATTCACTTGAAAGTATTTGTTGTTTTTTTTCCCCCTGTATCGTTCACTCTTTTTTCTCCCCTTTCTTTCACTCTCCACCTATCATTATCAATATTATAATTATTATTAAAATAAGGACATTTTGTGATGTTGTTTCTGTACAGCTGTAATAAATACATTCATTTATTCAGCAATAAAGATTATTATAGGCTTTGATTTCTCAAAACTGGCCTCTCCTTTCTTCAAATTTAATTTTTAGTTTTTGTTTTGTTTGTTTTTATTTGCTCAGTTATTTGTGGGAATAATCTTTAAAACAATCAATTTTGAATTGAAGAAATTGAGAAAAGAAAGTTGAGGTGGTAGGAACACATTGTACGATACAATTTAGAAATGACATCTGAGATGGTACGACACATTTAAAATGGAAATCTGAGATGGTACCATTGTTAAGAAACGAAATCTGATATGGTATGGACACACTGTACGATACCATTGTTTAGAAAGGAAATGTGAGATAGGTAAGAACACACTGTACGATACCATTGTTTAGAAATTAAATCCAAGATGGTATGGACACACTGTACGATACCATTGTTTAGAAAGGAAATGTGAAATGGTATGGACACACTGTACGATACCATTGTTTAGAAAGGAAATCTGATATGGTATGGACACACTGTACGATACCATTGTTTAGAAATTAAATCTGATATGGTATGGACACACTGTACGATACCATTGTTTAGAAAGGAAATCTGATATGGTATGGACACACTGTACTGTACGATACCATTGTTAAGAAAGGAAATCTGATATGGTATGGACACACTGTACTGTACGATACCATTGTTTAGAAAGGAAATCTGATATGGTATGGACACACTGTACGATACCATTGTTTAGAAAGGAAATCTGATATGGTATGGACACACTGTACTGTACGATACCATTGTTAAGAAAGGAAATCTGATATGGTATGGACACACTGTACGATACCATTGTTTAGAAAGGAAATCTGATATGGTATGGACACACTGTACGATACCATTGTTTAGAAAGGAAATCTGATATGGTATGGACACACTGTACGATACCATTGTTAAGAAAGGAAATCTGATATGGTATGGACACACTGTACGATACCATTGTTTAGAAAGGAAATCTGATATGGTATGGACACACTGTACGATACCATTGTTTAGAAAGGAAATCTGATATGGTATGGACACACTGTACGATACCATTGTTTAGAAAGGAAATCTGATATGGTATGGACACACTGTACGGTACAATACCATTGTTTAGAAAGGAAATCTGATATGGTATGGACACACTGTACGGTACAATACCATTGTTTAGAAAGGAAATCTGATATGGTATGGACACACTGTACGATACCATTGTTTAGAAAGGAAATCTGATATGGTATGGACACACTGTACAATACGATACCATTGTTTAGAAAGGAAATCTGATATGGTATGGACACATGGTACGATACCATTGTTTAGAAAGGAAATCTGATATGGTATGGACACACTGTACGATACGATACCATTGTTTAGAAAGGAAATCTGATATGGTATGGACACACTGTACAATACGATACCATTGTTTAGAAAGGAAATCTGATATGGTATGGACACACTGTACAATACGATACCATTGTTTAGAAAGGAAATCTGATATGGTATGGACACACTGTACAATACGATACCATTGTTTAGAAAGGAAATCTGAGATGGCATGGGCAGACTGTACGATACCATTGTTTGGAAAAGAATTCTAAGACAAATTGTACAATACCATTATTTAGAAAGGAAATCCGAGATGTTATGCGTACACTATGATACCATTGTTTAGAAAGGAAATGTGAAATGTTACGGACACACTGTACGATACCATTGTTTAGAAAGGAAATCTGAGATGGTGTGGATGGACAGAGACAGAGAGAGGGACGAAGACACAGACACAGACAGGTACATACAGACAGACATAGAGACAGACAGGCAGACACACGGACAGACAGAGATAGAGATAAACAGAGGTTGAAACAGATATAGAGAGATAGAGAGGGAGACAAGCAAACATACAGACTGCATATATATAATTTATTTATATATATATATATATATATATATATATATATATATATATATATATATAGAGAGAGAGAGAGAGAGAGAGAGAGAGAGAGAGAGAGAGAGAGAGAGAGAGAGAGAGAGAGAGACAGAGAAGAGAGAGAGAGAGAGAGAGAAAGAGAGAGAGAGAGAGAGAGAAAGACAGAGACAGAAACAGAGATGGTGACAGAGGTCGAAATACCAGAACAATAATGAGTAAATCATTGTTCTAGATACTTACCTCATTATAGTCACATTGAAAAGTTCTTGATGCGTTTAAATGACAGGACTAAAGGGTACAGGAACAAAGACACGACGATCTGCCATTCTCTCGTTTAAATAAGACTTTTGTTTTACCTTTCTTTATTTCTTTCTTTATCAGTTCCCATTCTACCTTTCGGTGCATGGGTTCAGATGCCCGAGATGATCTTTCTCCATGATGCCCTGTCCTGGTATTTTCTGTTTCCTTCCAAAAAGTTAATTTTCTATGCTTCAATGCCTCTTTTATATCTTCTTCCCATTTTCTCCGAGGTCTGCCTTTTGGTCTTTTACCTTGGGCTTTAGCGCTGTATACTGATTTAGCTATTCTATTGTCATTCATTCTGTTTACATGCCCAAATCATATCAATTGATTTGTTTCTATCTTAGTTTTTATGCCATCTGCTTTGGTTTGATCTCTTATTGTTGTGTTTCTGATTTTGTCTCGTTTAGTTTTCCCTACCACTCTTCTTAGATATTTCATTTCAGCTGCCTGTACTCTACTGTATTTACAGTACAGTCTAAAGTCCAAGTTTCGCTGCCATAGAGGAGAGTAGGACAATAAACTGTATTGTATACTGCCATTTTGGTTTTTGTTGACAATTCTTGCTTACCTAGAAATGCCTTTCCTAGATGGTTATATATTGCAATTGCCTTTTTGATTCTCTGGCTGATTTCTTCTCTTAGTTTTCCCTCTGAGTTAATCATTACTTCTAGGTAATTGTAGCTTTGAACGTGTTCTTAATACTCCCTGCCCAATTTAAGATTGTGTGTTTTAGCTTCCCTAGTTACTGCATTGTTTTGGTTTTCTTTGCATTTACTCTTTGTAAGATAAACAATAATATCGTACAGTGTGTCTGTAATATATTATATTTCCTTTCTAAATCATGGTATCGTATAGTATTTCCGTACCATCTCAGATTTCCTTTCTTAATCATGGTATCGTATAGTATTTCCGTACCATCTCAGATTTCCTTTCTAAATCATGGTATCGTATAGTATTTCCCGTACCATCTCAGATTTCCTTTTCTAAATCATGGTATCGTATAGTATTTCCGTACCATCTCAGATTTCCTTTCTAAACAATGGTATCGTATAGTATTTCCGTACCATCTCACATTTCCTTTTCTACATCATGGTATCGTATAGTATTTCCGTACCATCTCAGATTTCCTTTATCAATAATGGTATCGTACAGTATGTCCGTAACATCTCAGATTTCTTTTCTAAAGAGGGACAAAGTTTTGTTTTACCACGAAAGAAATTCTGGTTACAAATGGGAACACATTCATATTTCACGATATTTATTTGTAAATACCTTTCCAAAACCTGCCCAGGTCAAAAGAAAATTAGATTGAAAACTACATAACATGGATGGGAACAGAAGGATATTTTACAAAGTACATATTATGTAGTATTAGTATAGAATACGTTCTACGAGATATAATAATAATGAAGACAATACATTTAGAATATGTTATTGGACAAGATGTATATATAATATATTAATTGAGTATATCCATATTGTTTCTTTTCCACAATGCAACAAACTATTTAACCATTGTCACACATTTATGATTGATTAAAACGGAATTCTACGCCTTTCTGTGGACATTTGAAATCGACATCAACTATTTCTGACCTTGAAGAAAACAAATTCTATCTTTATAAAATTACCAATATCACCCGCTTTCCAGGAAATAAAAAGGAAGAAATGGACCGCCTTAAAACAGTATTACGGGGAAAAATACATACAAACTATAACTTGAAACAAAACGACATGAAGAAAAACCCATGGTACATTAATAGCCTTAGTGTTGTTGTTGTTGTTGCTTTAACAACTAGGTAAATGGGTTCCTTCTTTCTTTCCTGGCAATTTACCGTCTTGAAATTGTTAATTTATATAATTCAAACATTTGAATGCCTCAAATTGAAAGAACTACGCGACAAGCTACTTCCCGAGAAACCTGATACTTGGAACACTATTTATGGAACCCTAGAACAGATGGAAAACACCTGCAGATACCACTACATGGCATTATGCCGAATGACAAATTACGTCCGAGCGCTGTTGATCAGTAACAACAACAAGAGCAACATATAAGCCAAGCAAGTCCAATTATTAGATTACAAGTCAGTATTTACATCAAAGGAATGAAGGCACAGGAATGTGTGAAAAAAGACGGCTCATGAATAAACAATTGGATAAATTATCTCGTAATCGTTGTGGTCAATATCGATGTAAATTTTTCAAGATTCTGGCACTGGCTGCGCTCGTTAAACCGCCTTGTCCACTCTAACAAAATTGTGTTTTTCCTTTTTCCGTTTTCATTGGTTGAAACTGAAACCGCCTCTGGTTTCCACAAATGAGAGTTGGATAAATAAAACAATTTTTTTAGATAGGGCCGTTCATTAGACATAGTTAGTTTATATGATCTAGTTGCAGCCATTTTGTTTTTTATTGCCGGCTTTGTTGTTTTGCGTCTTCTTGTTTGTGATTTTCTTCTGGGCTTTTGCAGATGGATTCAGTGTGTCCAGGTTGACGTTATTTTGGTACAGGCAGCGTGCTCGGGTTCCCTGAAAATAAAAAGGCAGAATTTGTGTAGAGCAAATAATACCAATAATTGCTTCGGAATTTACGCAGTTTGGTAAAGAGCAACAACACTGTATCTCTAGATTGCATGAAAACTGGATAATCGGTGAAATGACGAAAGCAGAATCAAATCTTTTGTATCGAATTCTTGTATGCCTCACAAATAATAAATAAAATAGAATCACGTTTGGCAGTTTTGAAGCCATTTTTCTGAATGCTTCAAATTTGAATATATATAACATTAAGTATTGCTTTATACCAGCAATCTTTCTTTTTTTCAAGTATAGGACCCCTTTTACAATATAGAGTTTTTTCAGTTCCTCTTCTTTTCTCGTTTTTGGAAGCTGTCGTAAGACCTATTAAAGTGTAATACCCATAATCGGGCCCTACATGTTTCTAGAAGACATGCGTGTAAAGTGATAATGGGCTACAAGCATCTGGGTTCACTTTTACAGAGAGAATCTCGTTTTTATGTCCCTTTGAATAATTTACTATGCTCACGCACGATTAATTTTGAATTGTTTTAGAGGTCACCATTTCTGTAATGTTGTCTTACTTGGTGGTAATGACATTCAATGATATTAATGCCTCATAGGAACAGACACGAGACAAATACAAGAAATAGACACACACAAAAACTGGCCACCATGAGGATTGAACCCGCGACACCTGCGTCGGCACCCATCGCCTCGCCATGAAAAGAAAGCGTCCAATGAACCGAGCTAACTTCACTCTTTTTTTTGTCTATTCCTTGTATTTGTCTCATATTTGTTCTCATTGGGGTTTTAGCATTATTAAATGTCATTCCTTCACTTTCGACATGCCCCTTGCCTTGCTGTTTGTCTTTGCCTTACTTGATATGTTTCAGCAGTCCCGACGGTAGCAGTCCAGAAAGCGGTAGTTACTTCCCATCCCATAAAGCCGCCATCGCCTTGAGGATCACGGCACGGTTCCAAGTCTGGGTCGTGCTCAAGGCCCACGCTGTGGATATTTTAAATTTGAAAAGAAGTTCACATCACATTATCGAAAACATGTGTGAAAGCTGTGAGCTCTGAGAGAACCATTGGCAACGAGGGGCTTAGATCTAGTTAGTTACAGGCGGCTTGTTTACCAGGCGCCCCAGATAGCGAAGCGGTAAAACGTCCAGCTTTCTCACTGTGCTGTTACTGTTAATCGATTTCAGTTAACCAAGAATATTCTCGGTTTAGGTGTCAAAATTTAGTGCCTTTGAATGTATGAGTTTCTACTAGGTTGCCACTAGGCCTAGTATAGAAATCTAGATCTTTCGACTATTTGGAAGGAACAATTAAATAGAGATGATGAGACTAACATGGTCAACAGAAATTTCAAAATGTCACAGAGACTTAAATATGTGACGGGAACAGTCTACACTTCTTGGTCTTAACTACTTTACTGCCTACTAATACTATGACTACAAAGAAGCACATACTAATATAATACTACTACATTCACTACTATTATTACATCTACTACTACAACTACCACCACCACCACTACATGTACTACTACTACTACTACCTACTAACTACTATGACTACTACTACTACTACTACTACTACTACTACTACTACTAATACTACTACATACTACTACTATTATGACTCTGTACCACTATTAGTGGAGTTGTACATCTACTACTGCTACTACCACCACCTCCACTACATGTACTACTACTACTACTACTACTACTACTACTACTACTACTACTACTACTACTACTACTACTACTACTACTACTACTACTACTACTACTACTACTATTTGTTCTGTACTACTA
>JAXRKP010000350.1:287500-292500 GCA_037039925.1 Doris montereyensis | reverse complement strand
TATGTCTTTCTGTCTGTCTGTGTCTGTCTGTCTGTCTCTCTGTCTGTCTCTCTCTGTGTCTCTGTCTCTCTCTCTCTCTCTCTCTCTCTCTCAGGACTTGAATCTCTCTCTCTCTCTCTATTCTCTCTTGGCTCTCTCTCTCTCTCTCTCTCTCTCAGAATCTTTCTCTCTCTCTCTCTCTCTCTCTCTCTCTCTCTCTCTCTCTCTCTCTCTCTCTCTCTCTCTCTCTCTCTCTCTCTATTCTCTCTCTCTCTCTCTCTCTCTCTCTCTCTCTCTCTCTCTCTCTCGCTCATTGTTCAACTACAGTCTTCCAAATATATTTATTTTGTAAAATAAAACCGTTTCACAAATTAAATATGAAGTAGCATGAGACAATTGTGTTGCATTTACAAAGTGTTCATGGCAGCATTATTTACCGACAATTAAAATTAAGATTGTACACACAATTAAACTCTGAAGTTCTGATGACAGAAATGAAAGACAAGACATGTGATCCTTGATATAATTGTATTTTATCAGTTTTGCTTTCTAGAAACACAATCATAATATTTTCTGAAGAAGAATTAATCAGTGTACATAATCGAAAAATTGATATTTACAACCCTAATCGGTTTTTTTCATCTTCAAGGGATATATAGATGACTGAAGTCAATGGACAATCATGTTTAATGTAATTGGTTCGATCCCTGTCAACGTTGAAACATTTTCTCGTGTGTATTTTTACCCACTTCCACTGGTCCATGAAGGTGATCTCCTAGTTCCCATCGGATTTTTTTTTATAAAGCATAGCCCGGGTGTCCTGATCACAAAACTCTGTGATCGTTAACGATCCACAAAGCTGTTTTGATTTGCACACCGGGCAAAAATTTTTTCCTACAAAAAACCCGTCCGTCTGGATGACACTAGACGTGTCCTCCCACCTCAGGAGACGCAGTTGTGTTTGCATACTGGTATGAAATTAAAAATCCTAAGAAAATGACCTTAGTTGTGGATGACAAAACAGATGGGCTTGAACCAATGACCTTATTTTACTGGTATGAAATTAAAAATGCTACGAAAACTCCAAGATGACCTTAGTCTGGATGACACGAGCCCACTCCCTGACAGTGATCCGGGTTGGATTTGTGGTACTGGTATGAAATGGAAAATCCTACCAAACATCCCGAGATTGCCTTAGTTGACACTAGAAATGTCGGCTCCCACTCAAGAGACGCGAGTTGGGTGTTGCGGTAAATTGAAATTCAAAATCCTACTAAAAAACCCGAGATGACCATAGTTGTGGATGACACTAGAAAATGTCAGGCTCCCTGGAGACGAAGTTGTATTTGCGGTACTGGTATCTAATTAAAACTCATGCAAAAAACCCGAGAGGACCTTAGTTGTGGATGACACTAGAGGTGTCGGCTCGCATAAATGTTGGAAAACTGGTATGAAAAAAATCCTACCAAAAACCCCGAGATTGCCTTAGTTATGGATGAACTAGAGATGTCGGCTCGAACTCAGGAGATCCGTGTTGTTCGGTACTGGTCCTAAACTATTCATAACTCTAAAAAAGAATGCGATTACATTAACAAAATAATGTATCACATTATATCATGCCGAACGCCTGAATCCTACTCCGAATCAATTATTCACACTCAACAATAATTATGAACTGTCTTTATCTATTTTTACATATCTTTTGGCCGAGGTGAAATAATTATTGTAAAATCTCAGAGAAAAAGCAAATGAAAAAGCAAACTGTACAGATTTCATGTCGATTGTTAATAAGCGCAGTGTAATTTTACGACATTCAAACATGCCAGGAGTTTCGTATTTCTCCTCAAAATCAACAACATGCTTTACCATCGTAAACTATTTGTCTGATAAGACTGTTTGAGTTTTGAGATGAGACGTGCCATATTAAAGTCAAAGTTTAATTATCACTGTTAGAAATCGAGGGTGATTTCCATGGTTCAATAAAATCTGACATTTTCTAAATAAATTTCCTTTTTTAATTATTCACAAAACACGAAAAACTTACAGGGTTTTCCCTCCACACTTCAACTTTCTTTAACATAATGGTGAAGGGAACGCCAACAGTTTTTTCAGCTCCATAAACTTTGCGAATCTGGAAAAAGGGAATAAAAAAGAAGAAAGAAAAGAGAAATCAAGATCTATTTCAATTCACAAACAGCTTTTATTTTTAGACATCAAATGAAAACAATATGATATTACGTTTTGTTTTGACTTTTTTTTCTAGGTTTGAAAAGATTTTCGCCACTTACCAGATCAACTTATCCAATTTGCAGTTTTTAAACGTTTTCTCTGTCATATTATCACGTCATTCTTGACTTTTTCAATTTGGTGCATTTGTACTGTCAACGCCATTTCAATACATTCTGTGTGGTCAATACAAATGAATGACTTGGTAATATAAACGTAATAGGACCGAGTTCCACATTTCAACTTCTCATAAAGGTATTTCGCCCAACATTTGATTTTTTTCCCCTAAAGAGCATTTCTGACAAAAGGAAAAAAGTAGATGATTTGCCACACGATGAGACTGTTCAGAACGAATACGACGAGACACAGCTGACATCTCCGATGGAGAAGGCCGACCAAAAATCATAGTCAAAAAGCTTGCTGCGGTAAGATTTGAAGATGAATAGATACGTTGATATTGTAATAGATGGGAAGGAATTGACAAATAATTCGAGCTCGATGGCTTGTGCTCTATTTAGAGCTGAGAGACTAAAATAATAAGAAGAAGAAAGAGCTTGTCTTACGATGAATTATTAAAATAATCAAATGTCATCAAAATTTTCTCTTCCATTCAATATCTAGCGAGGAAATTTTAACACTATTTCACAAGAAGTAAATTCTGTAAAATATTTCTAAACATCATTAAAACTAGGACACTGGAAGTTTACTCACGACATTCCATTTCGTAATGAGCCACTTTGTCAGGTCAACTACAGTACTCCTTCCTTTCTTCTTTGCCATGTAGTTGGTAAAACTGGCGTCCAGAAATACAGCAACCTCCGCAGCGATTCCATTGTCCTCTGGTAAGCAAAACGATATCAAGACAACAAATTGACTGTCTCAAAAGAAAATCTTTAATGCTATAAATAGACGCCGTTCTGGGACAGGCAATAACAAATTGAATAAATAAAGCTTTCATCCTAAGATCCACTGCAAACCCACATACTGAAGATGAAATGGTTAATTAATTTATTTAACTGTTGACACAAGTAAAACTGATAAGTTTTCAAATTCCTGTTTCTGTTGTGGGGGTTTCTTCTTTGTGATTGGTGACTAACTCAATTCCTCAGTGTTAGAATCTGTGCGCATGTTTTAAATTTTTATTTTTTTAAATTTCATTTTAATCGAATTTTAATTCTGAAGTAATGCATTATTTAATTTTTCAATTCTTCAGTACTGATTTTGTTTGTGAGTTTGCTCCACAATGTTGCTGTTTCTTTGGTT
This sequence comes from Doris montereyensis, assembly GCA_037039925.1. NCBI lineage: Eukaryota > Metazoa > Mollusca > Gastropoda > Nudibranchia > Dorididae > Doris > Doris montereyensis. The sequence goes on along the minus strand of JAXRKP010000350.1, from coordinate 289,032 downwards.
AAATGAGTGCCTGTGGCTATGACTAGTTTGAGAATTCAACTAATGTATGTTTGGCAACCTGATATCGCTGAATAAAGCATAATAAGATTAATTTATTTGTAGACATAATATTATACAGTTTATAGCTTTTCCAAAGTATTTGACTTTGCTCCTGGCTCTGAAATCGTCCACCCGAATCGTTTCATGTGGACGTTTTTTCTCTCCTTGTGTTGCTGTGTTATAAGACGTCTTATTTTTTGTATCTTTTTGTGTGCACATTGTTATTGTAAACCTGAAAAACACAAAATATCTTATAAATGGGACAAATATATTGTTTTGAAACACTTCTTCTGTAATTCCATTCCCATGGAAGGTAAAAGAAACGTTATTTCGAAAAAAACCCTGATTTGATTTACTCTATTTCCACAACTTGTTATCTCATGGTTATTGGGCAGATTTTCTAATTTTGTCCGGACTCGATTGTAAACAGCCACCGATTATACCAGGACAGAGTGTTGTCGCTCTTTATTTCTTCTTTCTCTTTTTATCGTAAACCGTCTCCGAATCGGATTATGGGGGAAATCCACCTACCTGGACCGGAAAGTACATAAGGGGGGTACAAAAGTTTATATACTGCAGTGTCTTTGCCTGATAAAAAAAGAATGTATTTCAACAGTTGGCTTCATTCGAGACTACCGTTTGGTTGAGAGGCTGACACCTTGCCTCTGAACTACCGAGTCAACCTATTTCGAATAAACTGGCTAGCTATTGTTCTAATATAATATCGAAAGTTCAATATTGCGTCACCTCATGTTTAGAATTGTCATATGGCCACTCTATACAAGTTTGAGGAATCAGGCCCATTGATTTAACCGTCGTATACAAGATATTTGGGAGATTCAACTCATAAAATGTTATAATTTGAATTTTTCCGATACTTAGAAACGTGAATTAAGGGTCTTGCAAATGTGAGGATATAAAGACAATAGTATTGCTTTTGGAATGTTTTTAATGAGTTTAACTAATAAGTCATGAAAAGTGGACATACAAATTAATTAATTATGGAATAAACATGACAATTGTTCTCAGTCAATGTTGGATAAATAGTTGAAACTTTACGACAACGATATATATTGGAAATAAATGAATTCAAACACATTCGCACAGTACATTAATCATTTCATCATCTTCATCTCTCCAACAGTAATTCATAAGAAAACCAATACAGTTAAGATTATCAATGGTGAATCAAGTAATCATGTACACTTTTAAATAACTTAAGACAGTAAATAAATCACAGAATTAAAATGAGAGTACACTAATTTATGAACATAAAAATAAAAAGATTAATTACTGGTCGATTTAGATATTATATAGGGGTGAATAAATAATTCATTACTGGTTATTTTTAAATATTATGATCGAATAAATAATTAATTACTGGTCGATTTAAATGTTATCAAGGGGTGAATAAATGAATGAACCCATATAATGGGTAATTCACTCTTCTTCCATTTCGCCATCTCATTAGACTCCTGATTCTGGACACATTA
>JAXRKP010000350.1:272500-280000 GCA_037039925.1 Doris montereyensis | reverse complement strand
AGTAAACAAGGCAAAATGATGTATATTGGAATGTTCTCTTGGTACATGTTTTTTTTTTAGTACTATAGCAACATCGTGCATTCTATTTAGCGGTTTTATGACAATACCTCAATGCAAAAGTTTGAGGATTCTTTGCCATTATTGATTGCCTTGTTAGTCAGGTATTCAGGGTTTCGAATTCTAGTTTGGGGATGCAACTATTTCCTTGGATATCTTTTTTTGTTCAGATTACAACTACTCTTTAATTTCATCTGCTTTGGACTAAGCATTGTGTCCTTTAGGAGGAGGGTACACACAATTTTGGCGCATATGTATTAAAAACTGGCAGTGGACAGGTAAGCACCTGTACGGGGAGTAGATGATCCAGCCCTCCACGAGTCTCCTGCTGCCTTGTAGGCTTGGTTGACCAAAGTCTAAGGAGTTAACCCTGACAGAAAACCACCTGCTGCCTTGCAGGCCGGTCTTGGTTGACCAAAGGCTAAGGGAGTTAACCCTGACAGAAAATAATAACCTGCTGCCTTGCAGGCTGGTCTTGAATGACTAAAGGCTAAGGGAGTTAACCCTGACAGAAAATAACAGGGCCTGGTAGGGGGCAGCTCAAGGTAGCAGCCCCACCATCTACCTAGGGTACAGTGGGCTAATCCCCTGCTTATCCAAAAACAAACAGATTCAGAGAAATAAATATAATACAACTGGCTTGATCTTTCGAACATGAACTTAGAATCGAATACGGACTGTGGTTTTTGGAACATGGAATGTTAGGGCAATAAATGGAAAAGAGTTAGAATTAATTGAAGAAATGGAAAAATTCCATCTAAATATTTTGGCCATTACAGAAACAAAGAAAACAAAGACAAGGAATAGCAAATGTAGGACTGAATCATACCTTAATCTTCTCAGGAGTAGATGTCAAAGATAGAGCTAGAGCAGGAGTAGGCCTCCTAGTGCATAAAAGGTTAGAAAAGCTATTAGAAGGAGGAGCAGGAATATGTAGTGATCATCACTTAGTGATTGCCAAAATGAAATTACTGACTGAAAAAAAAACAAACAGAAAAGGAAAGAGAAGAAAGCCACTAAACTCAAAAAAAGAGGAACTAAATAAATCAGCAGTAAAACAGGTATACCAATCTAGAATAAAAAGATTTATCAGTGAAAGACAGATGGATGTGAATGATAGCACAATAGAAGAAAAGTGACAGATGTATAAAGAAACACTCCTCAGTTGTACTGAAGAGGCCTGAGGTAGGAAACAAATTAAAGGAGATAGGAAAAGAACAACATGGTGAACTCAGAACGTCAAGACTAAGATCAAAGAAAAGAAGGATGCCTGAAAGAAATACTTGCAAACAAAAGAGACCAGAGGATAGGATAGATTACGCGAATAAAAGAACTATCACCAAAGAAAAAAGTGAGGAAAGCAAAACAGGAACAATGGGAAGAGTTTGGACAAAAGACTCGAAAAAAAGCTATCAAGGAAATCAAAAGCTGTTCTGGGGCAATAAAGAGCACGAGAAAGACCAAAGCATGCCCAATATGACAAATTAAGAATGCCAAAAGAGAAATAATGAAAGAAGACAGCGAAATCATGGAAACATGGAGAAAGCATTTTCACCAATTACATAATCCCTCCAGAACGTATGAAACAATGAGTAACGATCAATTAGTAAGAGTAACAAGTAATCCAGAGGAGACAGCTGAAGATGTAGATATATCAATGGAAGAACTCCAAACAGCTATAAGAAGAGTGAAATCAGGAAAAAGCCCCAGGAGCAGATCATGTTTATCCAGAAATGATTAAAAACCAAGGGAGAGAGGCAGACAAACTACTACATGCAATATGCCAACGAGCATGGAAATCCAAACAGGTGCCAGACGACTGGAAAAAGGGAACGGTAGTACCAATGCATAAGAAAGGATCAACTATGGAATGCTCAAACTATAAAGGATATCACTATTTAGCGTTCCAGGAAAAGTATATGCCAGGATACTGGAATTGAGACTAAGGAAAAGAGTAGAGAATCAGATTGAAGAGCATCAGAGTGGATTTAGACCAGGAAGAAATGTACAAGATCACATATTTACAATCAGACAAATAATAGAAAAATTCCTTGAGAGAAACATTGACTTGCACCTGTGTTTTAATGACTTAAAAAAAGCAGTTGACACTGTGAGGAGGGACAAACTATGACATTACTTAAAAGAACACAATGTAGAGCAAAATCTAATAGAAGCCATTAAAAAGTTTTTACAATAAACCAACATGTGCAGTGAGAGTAGCTGGAAACATATCTGCAGAATTAGATGTAGATATAGGAGTAAGACAGGGTTGTATCCTAAGTCTTCTTTTGTTTATCACATTTATGGATTCAGTTGCAAAGGCATCTTCAAAAAATGAAGAAAATGAATTTAGGTATGTTGAAGCTCAAACCAGTAAATGTAGCAATGCTTTAATTTGCCGATGATGTAGTTCTGTTTGGAAAATCAGAAAATGACCTTCAGTCGAATATCAACATTATGAACAACGAACTAAATAAAAGAGGAATGAGAGTAAATGCAAAGAAAACCAAAACAAAGCTACCAACTAGGGAAGTTAAAACACAAAATCTTAAATTGAGCAGGGGAAAATTTAGAACAAGTTCACATTTACAATTACCTAGGAGTAATGATTAACTCAGAGGGAAAACTAAGAGAAGAATCAGCTAGAGAATCAAAAAGGCAAGTGCAATATATAACCATCTAGGAAAGGAATTTGTAAGTAAGCAAGAATTGTCAACAAAAACCAAAATGGCAGTATACAAATACAGTTTATTGTCCTACTTTCCTCTATGGCAGTGAAACCTGGACCTTAGACAGTAAAGAATACAATAGTAGGAAAAACGAAAAGAGACAAAATCAGAAACACAACCATAACAGATCAAACCAAAGCAGATGACATAAAAACTAAGATAGAAACAAATCAATTGAGATGGTTTGGGCATGTGAACAGAATGAATGACAATAGAATAGCTAAATCAGTATACAGTGCTAAAGCCCAAGGTAAAAGACCAAAAGGCAGACCTTGGAGAAAGTGGGAAGAAGATATAAAAGAGGCATTGAAGCATACAAATTTAACATTTTTGGAAGGAAACAGAAAATACCAGGACAGGGCATCCTGGAGAAATATCGTCTCAGGCATCTGAACCCATACACCGAAAGGTAGAATGGGAACTGATAAAGAAAGAAAGAAAGATGTATTTTAAAAAAAGACACAATACAAATTAAAATTGTCGCTTGGGAATTAATCATAATTATAAATTATCTTATCAGAGGGGTATATAGGTCATTTCACCTTGATTGACCCATCCATATTAACATAATCATGGAGTTTTAAAAACGATTGAACATACAGTAATCAATAAGAACAATGCACATCATTCATCATACAAATATCTTAAATTATAGAGCTACATATCAATGGGATCCTTAAAATAATTAATACTGTTTGCATTTTTTGTTTTGAACAAAAACGTATAATGAAAAAAATATGTCTCACCGAAGAAGAACTTAAGGACCATCTCATTACTAAAAACAAAAAAATCAATAAGAAATCCTCATTTTCCTTCCCCTCCTTACCTCCCTCGGCAAAACCACCAAAGAAAACCAGACTTTAAAATTACAATCCAAACTGAACTCCAGCCTCACTCAAAAAGTTAGGTTAACTGTAAAAATGAACAAGCTAATTAACAGAAAAATATTCGTTTAGTAATGAAAGCCAGTGTCACTAATGGAAGCCTGTGTCAATAATGGAAGCATGTTTCAGTAATAACAACCCGTGTCACAAGGAACAACCTGTGTCAGTAATAACAGCATATGTTACAAACAACAACCTGTGTCAGTAATAACAGCATATGTTACAAACAACAACATGTGTCAGTAATAACAGCATATGTTACAAACAACAACCTGTGTGAGTAATAACAGAATATGTTACAAACAACAACCTGTGTCAGTAATAACAGCATATGTTACAAACAACAACCTGTGTGAGTAATAACAGCATATGTTACAAACAACAACCTGTGTCAGTAATAACAGCATATGTTACAAACAACAACCTGTGTGAGTAATAACAGCATATGTTACAAACAACAACCTGTGTCAGTAATAACAGCATATGTTACAAACAACAACCTGTGTCAGTAATAACAACCTGTGTTACAAACAACAACCTGTGTCAGTAATAACAACCTGTGTTACAAACAATAACCTGTGTGAGTAATAACAGCATATGTTACAAACAACAACCTGTGTCAGTAATAACAGCATATGTTACAAACAACAACCTGTGTGAGTAATAACAGCATATGTTACAAACAACAACCTGTGTCAGTAATAACAACCTGTGTTACAAACAACAACCTGTGTCAGTAATAACAACCTGTGTTACAAACAATAACCTGTGTGAGTAATAACAGCATATGTTACAAACAACAACCTGTGAGTAATAACAGCATATGTTACAAACAACAACCTGTGTGAGTAATAACAGCATATGTTACAAACAACAACCTGTGTCAGTAATAACAACCTGTGTTACAAACAACAACCTGTGTCAGTAATAACAACCTGTGTTACAAACAATAAGCTGTGTGAGTAATAACAGCATATGTTACAAACAACAACCTGTGTCAGTAATAACAGCATATGTTACAAACAACAACCTGTGTCAGTAATAACAGCATATGTTACAAACAACAACCTGTGTGAGTAATAACAGCATATGTCACAAGGAACAACCCGTATCAGTAATAACAACCTGTGTCACAAATATAAACATGTGTCAGTAATGGAAGCCTGTGTCAGTAATAACAGTCTGTGTCAGTAATGGAAGCCTGCGTCAGTAATTTAAAGCCTGTGTCAGTAAAGGAAGCCTGCCTTAGCAATGGAAGCCTATATCAGTAATTAAGCCTGTGTCAGTAATGGAAGCCTGTGTCAGTAAAAAAGCTTGTATAAGTAACATAAGCCTGTTTCAGTAAAGTAAAGGAAGCTTGTGTCAGTAAAGGAAGCCTTTCATAGCAATAGAAGCCTATACCAGTAATCAAGCCTGTGTCAGTTATGGAAGCTTGTATCAGTAAGGAAAGCCTGTGTCATTAATGGAAGCCTATATCAGTAATGGAAGCCTGTGTCCGTAGTGAAAACCTGTGTCAGTAAATAAAGCCTGTGTCAGTAATGGATGCCTATATTAGTAATGGATACCTATATCAGTAATGGAGGCCTACATCAGTAATGGAAGCCTGTGTTAGTGATGGAAGCATGTGTTAGTAATGGAAGCCTGTGTCAGTAATGGAAGCCTGTATTAGCAATGGAAGCCTGCATCAGTAATGGAAGCCTGTGTCAGTAATGGAAGCCTATATCAGTAACGGAAGCCTATATCAGTAATGGAAGCCTGTGTTCGTAATGGAAGCCTGTGTTAGTAATGGAAGCCTGTGTTCGTAATGGAAGCCTGTGTTAGTAATGGAAGCCTGTGTCAGTGATGGAATCCTGTGTTAGTAATGGAAGCCTATGTTAGTAATGGAAGCCTGTGTTATTAATGGAAGCTTGTGTCTTTCAGTAATGGAAGCCTGCATTAGTAATGGAAGCCTGTGTTAGTAATTGAATGCTGTCTTAGTAATGGAAGCCTGTGTCAGTCATGGAATCCTGTGTTAGTAACGGAAGCCTGTATCAATAATGGAAGTCTGTGTCAGTAATGGAAGCCTGTATCAATAATGGAATCCTGTGTTAGTAAAGGAAGCCTGTATCAGTAATGGAACCTGCGTTAGTAATGAAAGCCTGTGTCAGTAATGGAATCCTGTATTAGTAATTAAAGCCTGTGTTATCAATGGAAGCCTGTGTCACTAATGGAAGCCTGCGTTAGTAATGGAAGCCTGTATGAGTGATGGAAGCCTGTGTCAGTAATGGAAGCCTGTATCAGTCATGGAAGCCTGTGTTAGTAATGGAAGCCTGTATCAGTAATGGAAGCCTGTGTTAGTAATTGAAGCCTGTATCAGTAATGGAAGCCTGTATCAGTAATGTGTTAGTAATTGAAGCCAGTAATGCGTTAGTAATGGAAGCCTGTTAGTAATTGTGATCAGAAGCCTGTGTCAGTAATGGAAGCCTGTATCAGTAATGGAAGCCTGCGTTAGTAATTGAAGCCTGTATCAGTGATAGAAGCCTGTGTCAGTAATGGAAGCCTGTATCAGTAATGGAAGCATGCGTTAGTAATTGAAGCCTGTATCAGTAATGGAATCCTGTGTTAGTAATGGAAACCTGTATCAGTAATGGAAGCCTGTGTCAGTAATTGAAGCCTGTGTTAGTAATGGAAGCATGTGTTGGTAATGGAAGTCTGTGTCAGTAATGGAAGCTTGTGTCCAGTAATGGAAGCCTATAACAGGAAGGGAAGCCTATATCAGTAATGGAAGCCTGTGTTCGTAATGGAAGCCTGTGTTAGTAATGGACGCCTGTGTTAGTAATGGAAACCTATATCAGTAATGGAAGCCTGTGTCAGTGATGGAAGCATGTATTAGTAATGGAAGCCTTTGTCAGTAATTGAAGCCTGTGTTAGTAATGGAAGCTTGTATCAGTAATGGAAGCCTGTGTTAGTAATGGAAGCTTGTATCAGTAATGGAAGCCTGTGTCAGTAATTGAAGCCTATATTAGTAATGGAAGCCTGTGTTAGTAATGAAAGCCTGCGTCAGTAATGGAAGCATGTGTCTGTAATGGAAGCGTGTGTCAGTAATGGAATCGTGTGTCAGTAAGGGAAGCATGTGTCTGTAATGGAAGCCTGTGTGTAAAGGAAGCCTGTATCTGTAATGGAAGCCTGTGTCTGTAGTGGAAGCCTGTGTCTGTAATGGAAGCATGTGTCTGTAATGGAAGCATGTGTCTGTAATGGAAGCATGTGTCAGTAATGGAAGCCTGTGTCTGTAATGGAAGCATGTGTCTGTAATGGAAGCATATGTCAGTAATGGAAGCATGTATCTGTAATGGAAGCGTGTGTCAGTAATGGAAGCATATGTCTGTAATGGAAGCATGTGTCAGTGGACGCGTGTGTCAGTAATGGAAGCCTGTATCTGTAATGGAAGCTTGTGTCAGTATTGGAAGTATGTGTCATTAATTTAAGCCTGTATCAGTAATGGAAGCATGTGTCTGTAATGGAAGCATATGTCAGTAATGGAAGCATGTATCTGTAATGGAAGCATGTGTCAGTAATGGACGCGTGTGTCAGTAATGGAAGCATGTGTCTGTAATGGAAGCATGTGTCATAATGGAAGCCTGTATCTGTAATGGAAGCTTGTGTCAGTATTGGAAGTATGTGTCATTAATTTAAGCCTGTATCAGTAATGGAAGCATGTGTCAGTAATGGAAGCGTGTGTTAGAAATCGAAACATGTGTCTGTAATGGAAGCCTGTGTCAGTAATGGAAGTATGTGTCTGTAATGGAAGCATGTGTCTGTAATGGAAGCCTGTATCTGTAATGGAAGCTTGT
>JAXRKP010000350.1:205000-267500 GCA_037039925.1 Doris montereyensis | reverse complement strand
AGTTCGGAGGAATAAAGAAAATCTTTTGGTCTTCAAACTCCTTTGGTCATCATATCATGACTTAACTTCTTAATTTAGATCTGTTGTCATTGATGCTAGGTCAAGATCTAAATCTAGTTTCAATGTGATGCCTTTTACTTACCTTCAGTCATTTGAATTCAGCGGCATGGTGACCATCTGTCTCACCCAAACCAAGCCAAACTAGGATGATGTCATTCTTTTCAATTTAGTAGAGACAAGACCAAATTTCTTGACGGTCTCATCACACAACTAATCTGATTACCTTAGTTGGGCTCACCAAAGACAGGAAGAGTTCTACTAGGTAGTCCTTAACACTAGAAAAGCAGCTCACTCAGCAATGGCTGCCACACGCTAGTGGACTCGCTGACAGTCATCGCCCACGGTGTGAGACTGCCCACGAAGTTTTACGAGTTCACAGGGAAGTTCGACTTCTGACCATGCTATCACCAATCTATTGAATTTGAATTCAGTTGCATGGTGATCATCTCGTATCACCCAAGCTAAACTAGGATGATGCCATTCTTTTCAATTTAGTAGAGACAAGACTAATTAAGTATCTGCAAATACACATTCTTATTATCAGCTCAATCACACTCTCAAAACAGACCAGCTCACATTTACACCCATCTGGTGATGGACTTGTCCTAGTAGAAGGATCATTCCATTAAATAGGGGTGACCAATAAATGAAAATTGTATATCAAGCCTACTTCATGCATAGTACAGTTGTTAGCATCGTTACAACTAGTTGTCCAAGGCAACGATGGGGATGAACACACCCCTTTAGAAATAAACTCAACCAATGGCCTTTTGGGCATAAACTTATGCACCTGAACACGTCCTTTTTCCTGTTTACTAAATGGTTAACCAATCAGAAAGCATTGTTTTAAAAGAGGATGAGCGTAAGAGGGTAACAAGAGGGAGGAATATTTAGGCCTCTCTTGACCTGTCCTTCCGTCCTGGCAAATGCCAGGCATCGCGCTGAGAGGTTTGTAGCAGGCAAGCGGTAAATCCCCGGGCGTAGCGTTGAACAGAGTGCTGTATCAAACTGGCATTTACCAGTCATAGCCTTACTAGTGTTAACACCTGTAGCGCGGCAACTGGCTATTTCCGTCCTTCACTAACAAACCGTGTCGCTGAAGGCCGGATAGTTCCATGTGCATCAGGGATGCCCTCAAACTGTTTATTTTCATTGTAAATCCACTCATTCGCTCAAATAAAGCTTAAAACTAGCTGTCTGATTGGTCAGCGAATCGCATTAGGGATAAATGATGCTTGCTTCGCAGATGACTGAATCTTGGTACAGTCCAAGTAGATAGGAGGTGTTAGGTTTCAAGGTGTGAAGAATAGACCCTTCTGTTACAGAGAACAAAAGGATTTTTATTGAAGTGAATAGTCTTGACCACCTCTTTACACACTGAAATGGTATCTTATGTAAAAAGCGTGGGGTCTAGGGTGCGTTATTGATGCTACAAAGAGACTGTGTTGCAATTCAGACGATAGTAGAAGAAGTATTGTAGGGGCGATTCTTTATGCAAATTTACCACAAGTTGCCAATTGTATTTGCTCTTTATTTATCATGGTTTTAGGTCAGCTCTTTCATACTCTACAGTGTTACTCGGCTTATTAATAATATACTTTATCAGTGGTTTCCCCTCTGAATAAAAATCATAAGGTAGTCTTTACATTAATACTCAATAACATACTTATTTATATCTGATAATTAAAAACACTATTTGGCATTATGAGAATTAAACACCACCTAGCCCCTTTGTTAACCCTTTAATGGCCACTCATTTCCTAATTGCCTACCCCAAAGGCCATGAAAAGGAGATAACTCCGTATAAAATAGACCAACATTTGTTTAAAATTCACACAAATATATTTATGGTCTAAAATTGATAAATTTTACATGTAATTAATCATTAGAGATAGAAAAAAATAGAAGAAATAGATAAACATGCGTATAATATGAATCTTAGTGGTGAAAAGTAAAAAAATAAATCTGATTGTCATTGTTGTTGAGGTGTAGATATCGGCTGATTTCACGGTATCGATTGCGGAACATGGCATCGGAGACAGCATGAACTTTCAGGAGGTCATCTGTTGACCAGTACATATAGAGCTGAGGCATTGTATGAATGCCAAACATGATATTGATGTAGATAAAGATCTTCACGTCCTTTATTCTCACTGGCACCCAACTTGACATCGCAGCAGTAGTCATCTTTTGTTCAGCATACCTGTTGGTCTCTCTGGCCATCTCTTCTAAAATACTGTCTGGAATGAACAGTTTAAAAAGTCTATTGGCCTGCTGTCATCGTCCAGGTTATGCACAGGTCCAGAAGAACTAAAGGTTTCCACTTTCACTGGTTGGAGTCTCTCTGACCATACAACACCATCAGCTACACGTTCTGGAATGTTACTAATGTTAGTTTCAACATCAGACTCACTCGAAGAAGTCGAAGATGATTCAGCAGCATCCCAATAGGATCTAAACAATCAAGAATATCGGGTTTAAAGTGACTCTCAGTATCTAACTCATCACTGTCACCATTTAAAATGTTGTTTTCACTTAAAAGAAGATCTTCCAGAAAGTTGAAAGCCATAGCTAAGGTTGAAAAACAGCTGATAATCATGAGTGTGTTTGAATAAAGTTTGTGTGAGAACAGTCAATCAGAGACAAAGGCTTATAGGTATGATCAGGAAATGTTCACTTTAGATATCATGGGGTCAATAATCAAAGGAAGTGATTCAGTACAGTAAGAGAGTATATGATGTTTATCGAAGCTATACAATCAGCGGGCGATGCGGCCATGATTGGGAGCGTGTGGCAGCGGGCGATGTGGCTATTAAAGGGTTAAAGTTGCATTCACTTCGATTCAAACAGGACATCAATTCTTAAGCAGTGCTGAGTTCCATGCTGGGTTATCCTTTACATTTTTTGCTAGTGGGTACAATTCATACCATCTTGAGGTATCATAAAATCACATTTCCATAAATTTAAAAAAAACCTGTTTTGGACACAATAATGAATAATCCATCTAGAAATTTCAAGGGTAAGGGATGATTATAGATTTATTGTTTTTTGGGTAAACCTACAATTAACTCTTTCCTGCCTAAGGGCCCTTCACAATTCTAGTCTGTGTGCCTACGCCTCACTTCCTATTCAGTCTGTATGGCTAAGCGAAAGGAAGCAACTGTCTCAGTTAAAATTAATCTTTCAATTTCAAATAATTAGTTAGAAAAGAAAATAAGCTTTCAGAAAATATATACTTTTATACTATTATGAGCCTTTCATTGTCAGTAGCTTTAGAGTAGGTCGGTAAATTCATTGAAAGTACTAGTGTCGCTTTGTATATGAAAGCAGATAGAAATATGCAGTTTTTTTTCACAAAAGGGCTAGAAATCTCGCACGTCACGAGATTGTCGATTTAAGTCTCGCACACTGCGAGATCTTGTTGATATGCTAGTTTAAAGACGAAGAGTAGGCAAAAAGGGCGCTTTAGGCGTCCGGCTGAGGTCGCAGTATGCAGGAAAGGGTTAAGCGGATCTAAACACGCAGGAGTCAAATTTGTATTCGTACTTGAACTCAAACACCTAGGTCTACATGTAGTCTGATCTAGACGGCTGAAAAGAAGAGGTCCGTCACAACCGTATCGTTTTTAATTCCTTGCACAGGGGACAGTAGCCATGCATGGGAAACAACATACAAACTGAACACAAGGTTTTTTTTTTTTTTAAGGTGGCTTGGAGGATCTTCCTCTGCTCTGTTTAATTCGATTGATTGTATTCTCCCTTCACTGCCACATCCAGTCAAATATTGATAAATGTGCAAACCACAGAATAATGCTAGGGCAGCCAGTCTTGGTCTGTAAACCACAGAGACTAGGACTGGGAGCCGGAAAGATAATGTAGGCTAGACATAAAAAATATGGTCAGCAGGTGTAGACATTTTTTATGCAGCATACTTTTACCTGACAGCAATCGTATATGACTTACTGACCGGCGCTTTTCACATCGTGATCTTGAGAGAGTAGGACGCCTCAGCAACTTATCCGTTTAATCAGGAAATTCCAGTATTTTTGATCGTGTGCAAGTAATCCTAGATTTCCAGATATTCTTTTGTTTTTCAGTGATAGGCCAGAACCGAATCGGAAGAGTTCTTTGTTGATCACTGTTGGTAGTTTGGTTACTGGCCTCCCTGTGAACGGCTTTCTGCAATGAAGGTGGAGAGGTGCTTTCAATTCACTTTTTTATATGACTTGTTGGATATTTTGACTGTGTAGTATATGTTTAGGACTTTTCGTAATTACGTATATACAAACACACTATAATAGTTTTACAGCAGCTGTAAATTTTGAGTATATAGCTATATTTCTTGTCAATGAATAAAACAAAAACCCATTTAAGTGTTAACCTGACTTTACTTTCAATACTTCTTGCGTTGTTGTGAAATTTTTGTTATTTTTATTTCAGAAATTTGATGCTGCCTCTTCACTGGATGATGCAAAGATTGTTTTGTATTATCCGAGACTTTGTTGATAGCAATGGAGTACTAGTTGGCAAACAAACTCTCTGTCTTCAAGCCTCCATCCCAGCTTGCAAGGCTGCTGAAGACATAGCCCGGACATGCATTGGGAAAAGAGTGTCTCTGTTCACTTTGAAGTGCAGCTTAATGGAAGATCAGATGTAAATGAAACTTTCTTGATTTTGTTTTTTTTAATAGGGTTTGTGGTGTAGGGAGTTTTAACTTTGATTAAAGAAATAATGCTTCTCTGAAGTTTTGATTCTTATTGCTTCACTTTTATGCAAGTTATTTGACAGATATATTTAATGTGCCATTGTATCAGATTATATATATATTTTTAAAGATTTTTTCAATTGACAGGTCATTTCATATCATACTAAGATGTTGCTGTGTGTTGCTTTTTAGATCCTTCTTGAAGACCAAGATGAGAGCATATCTCTGGGAGATGTGTGCTCTGAGGCGCTAGACGCTTCAATTTTTACCATTCATGAATTAGAAAGAATATTGCCGGAAAAAATGAGTAAGAAGAGAAAATTTCTGTTAAAATTTTCACAAGATTCGCATGTATGATTTTACACAACACTGTTTTAATGGAGGGGTTCTGTGTTATCTAGAGCAAGGTGTCAGCCTTTCAGCAAAGGTCTTGGACAGTTGTTGAGAAGTTTTTCAAAGTAGATCTACCTTCCTGGTCCATGTAGGTGGATTAACACCTGGTCCCATCGAAGATGGACGATTAAGAAGAGGTCTCCTATGTAGATCACAACACTCTGTGCGTGTAAAAACCCCTTTGCTGTTTACAGTTCAGTCAGCGCAAAATGGAAAATCCTACTAAATCCCCAAGATCACCCTAGTTGTGAGTGTGGGTAAATCAAATGGAAATGGAATATCCTTTAAATATTGACCCTCCAATTTTAATTGCCTCATTTCTTTGGATTCTTATCATTGAACATTCAGATTTTATTTCCCTCTAGACCACAACTTCTTTGTTACATGAAGAGGATGGTTGGGGGAATTTCCTTCTTTAACTAAGTAATATGTATAATACTTATGTGATAGAATTCACTTCATCCATCTTAGATTATTTAACTCCCATAACTCTCAACAGGAGCAGCAGAGTGGGTATTCTGAGTATCATCCGTCTGTGGAGCCGAGCAGTGGTGTCATGCCGTCCTGCTCTTCTACCAGTTCTGAAGATTTCTCTTACAATCAGTCAATCATCAAGAGTGACGTAGGTCAGTGAAGGCTTGTTTTGTCACACAGTAAATGATTCATTCACGCCAAAGAGATATAACTGATCTCTCACATACACATTCATATAATTGCCATTGGCTGTCACAATTGTGTCATTTCATGGCAAAATTAATTTAATTACTTTTTAAGGGCAATGATAACCGTAGCTATGTATATATTTTATATCATATATATATATATTTGTCATAATTTTGTAAGCAACATCATTTTTAAATCATCTTATCAATGAATTACATAACACACACGCATATCTACCAATACAAATAGCTTTTTTGGCTAAGCTGAAGGGATTCAATCCAATTTGTTTTTTGCCAAACCACGTTCAACCTTAATTGCTGTAAAAATCCTCTTACGAAAATCAATTGTTCAGGCTTCGCGTATCAGGAAAAAGAAAAAAATCTTGGCAGACCTGTGTCCTGAAAATTGATTCTCAGAAGTTAACATGAGAGAAAGGGTGTGTACGGAGTTAAAACAGAGGACAGAGCACAACAAACTACAACAAAAAATGTTTTATGTTCTATTTAATGTATTGTTTGATGTGAAATTATTTTCTGCAGGCTACCTTGGTCTGGTCAACCAAGCCATGACATGCTACCTCAATAGCTTGCTCAAACTCTCTTCATGTCCCCTGAATTCAGAAATGCTCTGTACAGGTGAGGTTCTTTGCTCGATTTAGGATGATTTTTTTTTTAATCCCCGTTGAGTAATATTGCTATTATATGAGTGGTATAAGGTTTGTTGTATATTAAAAGTGTTATTTGTCTATTTATTTGCATATATTTACTTATTTTTTAAGAAGAAGAAATGTCTGTCACTACTATGTAGGATCTCCTGGTGCCTTGATATGTCTATTTAGAAAGCTAGAGAGATAAAAATGCAGATGACTGGCATCATTAAGAATATGTATTGCGACTTTGTAAAATGCCTAGTGGTAAGCACATAATGAATGGTATCAGTCTTGTAAAACTTACATTTTTAGTAAAAGAAAAGGGTCTGGAAAACGAAAGAAATAAAGAACAACACAAAACAGAAGATTAAAACCCAATCAAAATCAATTATCAACTTGACCCCCTCTCTCTAAATAGCAACCATAAGAATCAAAGCTATTAACCAGAACTCAGTTGTCAAGGGAGATAAATCTTACTAAGTAGATTTATTTTGGGAAGAGCATTTACATTGCTAAAATACTATATTTGGTAGTCTTGCAGTACTTGATAATGAGATGAAAGTAAAGAGATTGTCAGGATTGTAAACATAAATGCGTGTTTGTTTAACAACAAGCTTCTATCAAAGAGATATTATTATTGATATGCTAATTAAGAAAGTTAACTGGTGAATCTTGAGGTAAATATATTAACTCTGTGTAATGGCAGCAGAATCAACAAGAAGTGATGATAATTTATTTAATGTCTGAACCTCCTAGACTTAAGTCTGTGAGGACAGCCAATGAATTACTGATCTTGTTGCTGCTGCAATAAGCTGATAAAGGATCCCTTTTGAAAGTTTTGTAATGTGTCACAGATAATCTCCCTTATTTTGATTTGATGGAAAATATTCATATCTTTTTTTCACCACTTCTTATTAGATGTTTTCCTATATGGACTAGAACAAGAGGGGGTGGGGGGGGGGGAGATTTTAATAGATTGTCCTGTCTGTTAATGGTGCCGAAATGTGGCTAATATGCTATAAAATAGTAACACTTAATGGCAATAGATGTCTTAAATGTTATGGTCGAAAGGTTTGGAATGTGCTTCCTCTGGAGACCGAAACAACCAAAACAAAAGCTTTTATTGTTTAAAACTGCTTTTCAAACTTTTGCACTCCTTTTTTGATACAATATCTAAATTTTATCAGATCGGTTTTGGTTTTATTGGTCTTTTTTTCTTTAATGAAATTTTTAAAATTACAAAATATTTTTAAAATATAAAAAAAAATTCAAATTTCACAAAATAATAATGCATATCGAAAAAATCATCTGATCATGATTTTGTTTCCACCCACCCATCATTCATATCAGATTTCATGAAGATACGTTGATAAATAGATACAGTCGGAAATATGTCAGATTTTTCATACTCAGGTCGAAATGGTCAGAAATGTTGTCTTGGGTAGAAAACAAGTAGGAAATGGGGCTCAGGTAGTAAAAATAGAGTTCCCATGCATCAGGAAATCCTTGAAAATGAAAAAAGGATTCCCGGTTGAGAAAATACCAAGGGAAATGACATATTTTGATGTCATGAGAGAAAATCAAAACCGAAGTAGACATGAAATTATTGGCACAAAATAGAAAAATGTGAATAAGTTGATGAATGATCATTAGAGGAGGTTGGATGGAAAGATATCATGCATTTGATAGAAAATAGAGGTGGGGGGAGGGGACAGGGTGAAGAAGTTGAAAACATATGATGGCAAAACAAGAGGCGGCTGAGTCTGAAATATCGGAAGAGAAAAAAAATAATGAATGTGTCTTCCCACTTTTTCAATACTATACTAGATTTAGATCTAGATTCCAGTTTTATGGAGGAAAGGGGGCGGTTGCCAATGTGAAATATTACAGAAGGGGGATCTAGATCTAGTTTTAAGTTTTCGATCCTGAGAAAGAAAGGAGGACTGTGGAGGGGAAGATGGTTGGCTAAAAGTAGAGAAAATGGGAGGTAGAAAATCATTTCTTCTCGGTATTTAAATGATTTCCCTTATTTTTCTAAAGGAAATAAAAAAAATAAAAATTTAAGTTTATTTTTTGCACTGTTTGTATGTTTTGTGAAATGAAATCTATAAGTAGATCAGCTTGAAAAATTTCAGAAATGAAAAAAATATTTTTACTCAAAAGTGAAATATTAAAGAAATGTGTGATCACTTTTCATTTCATTGAGATGCTAGAAAGATATTCATTTATGATTTGAATTGACAATTTATAATAATGCATTGAAATTGGAAACATTTTGATGTACTCTGTTTCTGGCGTCAGGAGAGTATCTCATTTCCTAGGTAGGGGTTTTTCTGTTGAGGTAGGAAATTTTCGGTTGACTTTTTGCTGGACACAAACCTGAAATAAGTAGATAGAAAATAATGAACAAGAAACAAGATTTTGAGAAAATCCTATTTTTCTCTTCATTTGTTATTTGAATCTTGTTTTCTCCCAAATCTAAGAATAGAGTAGGATAATACTTTGTAATGCCATAAACCCTTGAGATGTTCTCGACTACTTCTTATCGACACTGTTTCATCCCGTCCCTTTTTTTTTCTTTTTTTAAGTTTCTGTATATAAGTTGTTGAAAGTAGTGTTTTTGCCAATGATTTTCATGTATTTATAATGCCATATTTTTGTACATTTTATGAGACTTATTATTGTTCTGTGGGTGCTACTGGTATGCCCTACGTCTTTCTTTTCCCCCTATTGTATCTTTCATTTTGCTCATATTTCATGAGTGACTTGTTTTGTTATTGTGAGTGAGTTCTTTTCAATTATTTTTTTATTCTAATCTTGTTGCAGTCAATTAGTCAAGGGATGAAGATTTCATTTTCGCGATTATGTTTTTTATTCTACGTTTAAGTTTTGAGATGTGATATGTTTCTTTTTTGTGAACAGTACATTCACATGTCTAATTTTTCATGCAACTTACATTTTGTGAATGACATTGCTAAATAGACAGTGTGTGTGTATATGGAAAGTGAAATATGAAGGCCATTTATTTTGATTGTCATTGTCGGCGCATAAAGCTTTTAATGCTAAGATAATGCGTTTTATAAATTCTTATTATTATTATTGTTTATTATTGATTTCATTTAGAACCTGATCATCTTACTCTGAAATCTTTGTCATTTTATCCAGATTTTTTTCTTCTGTCTCCTTCTTTAGATGGTCATTTGACGGCACAGAGGAGGAGGCGATCAAAAGTATTCCGTATCAGCTCCAACGTTTGTTCCTTCAACTTCAGGTAATTAGAGCAGTGACGCAAGGCTTGTTGAAATCGATTGATTACTACTCATTATGAACCTGCTGGTTCTAGGTCAAGGACTGGCGTATGGTGCTGGATGATGTTTCCCGAGTAGTGGATGGACGGCACCTTATCATTATCATCAACATGTTTTGTAGAGTTATTTATTATCCCAATCCTGCTTAACTCGCTGACTGTTTGCACCCATTGTTATTGAAATATGTTTTTTTTCCATATTTTTTGTGTTTCTTTATTTTTTCAATTTTATTGGACAGATACACTGATATTAACAACATTGAACACTGCAAAATGGTACAATTTGATTTTGCCTGCTAACGCATTGCTCACCTCGGTGTTGATAGATTTAGATCTAGATCTATCGCTTTTTCTTCTTCATCATCGCCTCATCATCACTCAAATCAGTTAAAACTTCTTCAATATCGGAGTCTCATCATATTTATCACGGTTTAGGTTTCTATTGGGTCCTAAATCGCCATTCATCTCATCTCTTAATTCACGGAGCCAGCTTTACATGCGTTGAAGTTGAAATGCCATTTTGCTGGTCGACGACCTCTGAACTTTTATAAAAACTATAATATTGACCAAACCACGTAGAAGAGTTCTGTTTCCTTCTAAAAATTCCGTGAAGTCTCATGAATAGGTTAAAGGTTACGATAGGTCGTAACCTCACGAGAGATTTGTCGCTAGAATGCTTAGTAAACGAGCCGTCTAATTTCTGACGTCGGCAGCACTCAGTGGGCTCTAGCGGGCGCATTAGGGCAGGACCCTGAAAGGGCGTTAGCGGGCGCGTTAGGCAGGATTGGGTTAATTTGAGTTCTTGACTATTTAAAAACCACTAAGAAAGGAAAATCCAGTTTGTTATATACTAAAGAAAAGCTATTTTTTGTTAATTTTATGCTGACATAGTGTTTCTTCTGCTATTTACTACCAGACAAGCAAAAGGAAAGCTGTGGAAACAACAGATCTGACTAGAAGCTTTGGCTGGGACAGCAGTGAGGGTAAGTAATGTGTCATGGGATGGGAGCAATAGTCTTTCTTTATGTCTCTGTCTGTGAATGGGCAGCTGGTGGACATTCCTGGTAGGTCCTTCTGTCCTCTCACTCTTTCACCTATCTTTCATTTTGCTGTTTCTCTTAATTTACCCTGAGATAGCAGGGTGAATTTCAATGAAACAAATTTTGTCTGACTCTCAATATTTGATTTGAGGAGGTTCCCCCTCTTGAATTTGTTCTGAAATCACATAAGTTGATTTTTCATGGAAGTCGATCATTTAGTCAAGATCCGGACTGTGACCATTGACTTACTCTGCTTTCACTGTAGTAGAGTATTATGAACTTGGAAAACTAAATCTAGGTATTATAATCGTCGTCATGAAGAAAATTGATAAATTGGATGATCAGTAGATTAAAACAAAATTGTATTTGTTTTAAAAGTTTTTATTTATTAATTTTATTTAATTTTTTGTGGGATGCAAATGGTTTCAGTACACTTGAGATTACAGATATTAAAAATGCAACAACTTTGCTGTCATACAGTTGAGATGTGCCCTTTGATCTCCAAAAGATTAACATGTCTGGTATCAGATGCTTCAAATTAAGAAGACTGTACACTGTAAATGATTTAAATTCCCTTATTATCACACAATTTAAGTCCATATTTATGCTTTTATTCAATTGAAAACAACACAATAGAGTATTTAAAGTTTTTGATTTCATACATTATGTCCTGGCAGGAAAGTGTGGTGTGGGAAGGGTGGTCTTCGCTGGTTTGTTGCGACACCGATAATTTTCCTCTAATTTGGGTTTCCTCCGTTATCATCCCTGATCATAGTCTTGGAAAATGTGATTTTTGCATGGAAAACGCTTGGAGTTTTGTTTCTGAAAATGAGTGGGAACCCTGATCCTTGATTGCCATGGAAACAGCCACCGTCTTGTATTTTGACCTAATTTTCTAGGTCATTCTTCTCACTTAGCTACTGATCAAATCATCCAAACCTTGCTGACTATTCATTCTATGTGAAACTTGATGGGACAAAGTTTAGATTTCTTGGATATTTTTTTGATTTCTGAATTTTTGAAAATACCAGACATCATAATGACATTGTTGAAAAAAATGTTTTAAATGCTCAAAAGGTATACAACATATCACAAAAATCTGATGTCAGTGTTTTCATATTGATAAGGACAATACGTATAATATGAACATCTTGGTGTAAATATCAGACTATGGGGTGAATAAACAAGATTTCAAGTCAAGCATAAAATAAAAAAAATAAAAAATGAAAACAACACAAAACAAGATGCTACAATATTGCATAGTGTTCTTTTATCATGTCATTGCAGTTTGGCACCAACACGACGTTCAGGAGCTGTGTCGTGTGATGTTTGATGCGTTGGAGCAGAAATGGAAAAAACACGGTGCAGGCCAATCTCATCAATCAGCTGTACCAGGGCAAGATGAAAGATTACGTCAAGTGTTTGGAGGTAAGCAAAATCTGTCTTTCACTTATCCTTCATCTTGCTGTTTACTCTTAAATCACCCGAAGATCGCAGCATATGGTGGATGGGTAGATTTCAACAAAACAAAAAGCTGATATTGCATTGTCTTCATGAGTGGTGTCTCTTCTAATGAGCGACCTCTAGCCTCCCATCCACCTCCATCTGTCACTCTTTAAAAGTCTGTAGCAGTCTCATGCTTACTGTTCTCTGGCAAAATAAACAACTGTCAGATATATGTTGGCAGTGAAGGATCATTTAGTTGCCAATGTTGTGATGAAGTGGAAGGTAGATCTAAGCGTTGTGGGACTGGTCTCTGTCGCATGCATGTCACACTAGACTCAACATGCTATTTTTGCCTTTATTTCATTCATAACGGTAGCACCATCCTTGTAGACAGAAGCTGTGGTCCAGAGGTGAGGTGATGAAAATGAGGTCCCATGTGCAGATCACTATGCTCTGTGCACGTTATAGATCCTTTGGATATTTACAGGGCAGTCCATGCAAAAGTAAAAGATTCCACCAAAACCCAGAAATCATCGTAGTTGTGAATGTAGCTAACATCAAATCAAATAGGAAAAAAAACGTCCTCATGCAGGTTCACATGCCTGCGCTATTAAGTGGGACCATAGGGTAAATTTATTCTGATGCATATGCAGAAGTGGGTGTCGTGCAATAGTCATTGAATTAAATATTACCACTACTTTTGTCCATTCTTTTCTCTTGTGTGCATATTCAGATTATTGTCATTTGTGATGCACTTAATAGTTGTCATGCTTATCTTAATTCTTTTAGAGGCATTCACAATAATTTAATGTCAATGCTATAGGTATGAATTGTTATTATAATGACATTTTATCAGCGTCATGTCCTTCCATTCTAAAAATTTTCGTTTAACATTTCAGTGTGCCTATGAAAGCGCCAGAGTTGATGCCTATCTGGACATACCGCTCGTCATTCGCCCTTTTGGCTCAACGGAAGCTTATGGAAGTGTGGTAAGGATTTTATCACATCCATAAATACGTCTCAATGCAATTTATGATTACTATGTTAATTAGAATTAATGCCCATCTTAGGCTTCATTTAAATGTTCTCATTTTGGTTTATGATGAAGATTCTAATTATGATTAAAATACCTGCATTGGTTACAGCCAAAGTCAAATGTATTTTATTTTGTACATTACACTTATAATGATATTAAGGTTCTGTACTGATTGCTTTCGTTTTACTATAATGTGTTTTTGTATTTTGATTTTAAGAGGATAGATGCTCAATTATTTTCAACTGTTCATGGCATTATATTTAGTTCTATGTTGATAAATGACAACTTCATTTATATAATATTTATTTACTTTCTAATTTGTTCATCTATTGAAGAACCTGAATTAAAAACAAATCAAGACCTTTACTCATATGCTTAGTATATTTGTCTACAAAATTCTGACATTAATGCCCCCTTTCTGCTTTTCATACTGGCTTCATTAATCATGATTTTCCTACATTTCTTTTCTTTTTCAGATGGAGGCATTGACCGCATTTGTTCAGCCAGAGATTTTAGACGGGACAAATCAATACTTCTGTGAGATGCAATAAAAAGTGCAACGCACACAAGGCAAGTACAAATCTGCAATTGAGTTTCTGTAATGTGGACCTTGAACGACATTCTGTTGTCCCGTAGAATTACATGTATTTAATATGTCCACATGACGTGTAGATAATTTAGTAAGAAAAAGAAATGAAAATAAAAAGATGTATAAGATAGTATGTTTCAAATTCCATCAGGATATTGAAGTCATTGCATTGAAAGATAAAAAAACCAACAATAAATGACCTCCACCAATAAAGACAAAACAAAAAGCTATGGCTTTCTTTGCATTGAAAGACAAATGTAAATAGGTACAAGGAAAGAATGAGTTCACATGTGTGAGTTGTGATTTCAGCCTTTATTATTATGTACTTGTTTAGAAGTATAATTCATTCCTTGTCCTGTTTGCCGTCTTCTTTTATCATCAGCCTTGCAGAATTCTTGTAAAAGGATAAAATAAAGTGCATCTTATCATCTTATCTTGCCGTATAATGCCAAGTTTCTCAATGTAGGTTAGGTTGAACATACAATGTATAGGTCTCTGATATTCATGGGGGATTTTTCATGTACCTGTTTTCTTGTCCACAGGGTCTGAAGTTTGTTTCGTTTCCCTACATGTTGACCCTACAGCTCAAAAAGATTTGACTTTGACTACGCAACAATGCACCGGATAAAAGCTTAACGACAAGTATGTCTTGTTGTAGAATGTCATGTGATTTTGTTTACCTTCATGTTTTGCTTCAGTGGTGAAGGAAGAAAAAAAGATAATTAAATTAATTGTTGTAGGTAATTGTCTCAGTATCATTTTGAGTGTGATCCATTAAAGATTAGTACCTTTGCCAGAGAAAGAAAGGGAGAGAAGGATGTATCCATCCCGCTAACATCACTTATTTGCACAAACTAAAGCAAATGGGACGACATCAGTGATTACTTATAAAATGTCCAAAGGTACACACACAAAAAAAGGAGAGAAAAGAGACAATCATTACAATTATTTTAATAATATGATTGTACTGATAATGATATAATGATGATGATAAACTAAATTGACCCCCTCCACCACAACCGAAAAACCCACCCCAAAGAAGCACAAGAAAGAGCATCCTAAAACATAATCATCAACTGAAAAGTAAGTTGCTCCGTCCAAGTTTGTCATGGGTGATTGGCGAGAACTGTTGATAGGTCCTATTTCTTTCCATTCACCTGAGATAACCATGTATGGTAGACGGGGTAAATTGCATTGAAACAAACATCTTAGTTTGACGGTTTTACATTGCATGTCTTTGTGTCTATTATCAGGATGACCTTCCCAGAGGTTCTAGACCTGAACTCCTTCATCACCGCATATCATGCCAACAATAAAGACGCTGCCGGGGAAGACATAAACGAAGACAAAACCACACCTCTGTCCCACAGTCAGGTGGACAGCAGCGATGAAGGTATGCAAAGTCCTCTTTTGTTGTGGTCTTAGGGGGACTCAGTAGCTCAGAGGCAAGATGTTAACCTCTAAACCAAAAGGTCGTGTTCTTGGAAGGTTGAAGAGTTCTCAAGTGTTTTTTCTTCAGTAAAATCTTTTATCTTAGAAAATCTCCCATAATCTCCTAGAAAACGTCATAGAATCTACTGGAAATAGTCCTAGAATCTCCTGGAAAACCTCCTAGAATCTCTTGAAAATCTGCGAGAAAACCTAGAAGTGGCCTAGAATCTCCTAAGATGTTTAGAATACTGAGTGCTATGAGCCCTGCTCTATCATCATATACCCAAAGACTGGCTCTTGCCAGCATCTTTCATAGTTCTTTTAGGGTCAGTCATTGCTATCACCCAGTTCTTATGTTTTATAGAGAACTATTGTTTTATTGTTTCTATATGGATTCTTACTGCTTTGTTTCGACTCATTGTATGATTGGTGTTTGTTGGTTTATTTCCAGGTATTGACGAAGGCATAGAGCTAGAGACTGGTTGTTCGGCTGCCTCGTCCAGTAGTGACTCGTCTAGCATCAGCAGTGATGCAGCGGCCAACAACACACGCAATTCCTTTTACTCTGGCTGTGAGGTAAGGGAGTTATGGGGAGGAACTTTATCCCATTTTAACCGGATTTTCAGTTGTTTTGTTATTGTGTTGTGTTGGGTTTTTTTTAGGTAGATAAAAAGTTAGGGATGACAATTTAGGTAAAAAAAAACAGTAAAAAGAATTCTGGAAAACATATCCCAAGGTGATTTTAGGGTGTTGATTTTTTGATTTTTTGTTGTTGGGGATGATTTCATTCCTGGAATTAGCTTGGTGTATAAACAACCCTCTCACTCTTTTCAGTTGATGTTTTCTTGTTAGATTTTTTAGGCCTGGAAACTCATCATCCTTGAACTTTTATGGGTTTAGGAGAAACTGGTAGTGCGGGATCATTATCTGGATAGATTACTGGTCTGTGGCAGAATCGGGGCAGATTTATTGAAACAAAGATTAAAGCTATAGGCTCATTGTCTTAAATGTTGGGATTCCGTCCCCAATTCAATAGCCATTACACTTTGATTGGTTATCTTTCCCTGTCGTTACTGTTTTTAAATATTTATAACAACTGATTTTTGCTATCTTGCAAGATGAGTTTAAGATTTTTTTTTAAAATAAGTTATGTCTAGAGAAGTCATTTTATGTGGAATGTTTTATCACATTATGATTAGTACAACATTACTGTCTACAAAAATTGTTATGAATCATCCCAATCAAAACGATGTAAACCTCAAACTCAAGCGAATCCCTTTTGAATTGTTTCTGTTATGCTTGACTGACTACATATCGATGTATACTATATGTAACAAATTTTAATCTGTGTCTCTAGGGTCCCTATGTGTACGAACTTTTCTCCATCATGATCCACTCTGGCAGTGCGGCTGGAGGGCACTACTATGCTTACATCAAGTGAGTCTCTTGTTTTTACCCGTTGTGTTTTAGGAGTGCATTTGTTTATTTGTTTTGCATTTCTAGAAGCTAAACTATATCATATAGTGATGAATAAGGACATGAAATGAATATTGAAGCCCCACAGAAACAAAGATGGACAAATGCAAAGGAATAAGCAGATGAAAATCTTATAGCACCAGACAGAACCGAATCTGCGACCTAACCAAGGAAAGAGAGTGTACTACGAACCCTGCCAAGTACACTCCTCGATGGAGTCTTCACTGTATCACACAGTACAATAGTTTTTTTTTCACATCTTGTTTGATTCCTAACCATGTTTGAGGGCTCTTTGGCATTCTTTGTTACGCAATGTATCAAGTTTACGTCAAAGTGGTATTTTTCACTCTTTACAGATACTTTAGATGAAAACTTGAGAGTAGGTATTATTAGTGTATTATGTGTAAACATACACATAATAAATCTAAATTTCCTCTTTTACCTGTGCAGGTCTTTCAAGGAAGGTCAATGGTACAGCTTCAATGACCAGCAGGTGTCAAAGGTATCACATCAAATCTTTTATTGGAACCGTTGTTAAAATTTCTATTGGCACCTCCTCCTCTTAATTTTTGAAGCGTTAAAAGTAATATTGGTGGGTTTTTTTTAGTTGTTTTTTTTTTTTCTCAGTATTTTTGTTTGTCGTTGAAAGTTACCCGTGTCAAGAATGTTTTCTGTCAAAGATGTCTCTATGTAGTTGTAAGATTCACTACCAAATGTGGGTCCTACTTCTTTTCTTTCCCTCTTTCACCCAAGTATTTACTCTTAATTCACCTTTGGGATGAAGTAAATTATAAATGAAATAAAGCAAGAACACTGCAGATGATGCACAGAGGGAAATTGTTATGAAACAAAACTTTAAATCTTTTTGAAACCCTGTGACCTATTTTCTTCTTCCTATTGTTATCATTATTCCCTGATTTAATCAAGCAGACTTCTTATTATTATTCCCTGATTTAATCAAGCAGACATCTTAATATTGTTCCCTGATTTAATCAAGCAGACATCTTATTATTATTCCCTGATTTAATCAAGCTGACATCTTAATATTGTTCCCTGATTTAATCAAGCAGACATATTATTATTATTCCCTGATTTAATCAAGCAGACATATTATTATTATTCCCTGATTTAAGCAAGCAGACATATTATTATTATTCCCTGATTTAATCAAGCAGACATATTATTATTATTCCCTGATTTAAGCAAGCAGACTAGTTTGAAATATAGAATTTTTTTCAGCATGTGCCCAGCTAGGTATTTGGAGTAATGTGCATTTCTAAAAGAATCCATAAGTTTATTAGATCACAAGAGGTGAATTTTTTAGTATGCTGGTTTGTTATTTTTATTTATTTCTTTATACTTAAGTATCATTTTTGTTCTCTTGTCTCCCTTTACAGATTACATATGACGATATCAGGAAAACGTATGGTGGCTCAGCTTTAGGTCGGGGTTTTACACTTCTGCCTATACCAGGTGAGTGGCAACAAATGGCTCCTTATAATGTCCATTTAAAAGGGTTTTTAGTTTGTAGGAAAAATTATGTGACGTTTAAATTTCTCTGATTTTCCCTCCATTGTGATTCCATTTTATTTTTAACTCTTGTTTTAGGAAGTTTTGAATCAAAGGCGTAAGATAATACTTTTTCATTCACCACTTCATATGGTCACTCCTTTTAGAGCCAAGTATTTCTTTTCTTTTCCTGTGACTTAGAATACACAGTATATCATTTTAATTGTTTCAGCTCCACCAGTGCATATATGTTGATGTACAGACGGATAGACAAAACTCAGAATGCAGGTAAGCGGAGTTCATGTGAAGTACAGTGTCTACGTCTGAAAAAATCTGACCTAATGAAATCATGTCACTCAGACAGCTGTATTGAGAAATAAAAATAAAGCTGAATAAAGAAGAAAATAACTTTTATGTTTTACTTTTTATTGTGTGTTTGTAAATAAGAGAATTTGTTTTGTACTCACAAGCTTTGAAAAATATGTACGGCTTTTCTAAAACAGGTCAATTTAAAAATAATAAGTTTTAAAGTTGAATGCATCAGTATGCATCAGAAACTATCTTGTTCTTTTTCACAATCTCAACTAATAACTTTTTATGTATAAAAAAGTGTTTTTGTCTTCCTTTATGTACATTTTTTTTAAATACCTTTGAAGTTGTTTGAATCAGAAGCTATCCTGTTCATTTAAGACCATGTGGCCCAGTTACTGTTTATGAATAAAAGATTTGTTTGCTTTCTTTTGTTGTCAGATTTTATGCAGCCTGATCAGTTTCCAGAGTTTTTGAAGGCTGAATTTCAAAGACAGAAAGACAGAGAGGAGGCAGAACGAAAGCAGCGAGAACTTGACAAATGTACATGCAAAGTTAGTGGTTTGATATATTTGTAAGAGTAGTTTGATAAAAGAAAATTCCATAATTTTGTTATTTTTTAAATTAATAAAGATATATTTTTCCTTAAGCTCACCACATCTCCCTCTGCCCTGTCCACTACCACCACCCCTCCCAAGTCCGGCAGCCTTACCTTTCAGCACGAGGCCACACCCATTCTTCTATGATCCATTCTTAAATGATCCATTCTTAAATGCAATTTGTCTTTTCAGATCAAACTTTTTTGCTTGCACCCAGTTGATCAGCGAAAATTAAGCGTCCGCTTTGAAGTCCACAAAGAGAAGACTCTGCAGGAGGCGACAGAGCTAGCACGTCAGGTGAAAATTAGATTATCATGCTTTTGGGAATTGTGCAAGTTAGATTGACAGCTGACTTTCATAGTTTAATTGGTATTTTTCTTTTGATTACTTTGCTATGAGCGGCTGGTTTACGGGCACAGCTAGCAGGTCCTACTTATTTCTTTTCCTTCTTTCACTTATCTTTCATCTTGCTGTTTCCTCTTAATTAGACCTGAGATCACCACAATAGTAAAAATAAAAAGTTCCTTTAAGGCCCTTCAGGCCCATAGAGCCGGAACTTATAGCAGTTTCTATAGCGTGAAACAGAACGTGACAATAATCACCTTCTGGTCAAGACACTAGACTGTCGCAGATTTTTTCTCCCAAACTAGTGCTTCTAACCATTTGCACCCGAGTAGAGTGGGAAAAATGCGTGTTACGTGTCTTTCCCAAGGAACTTAATGTCGGACCTGGCTTTGCTAGGATTTGAACTCAGGACTTCATTATCCCTTCCGGCAGCCTAACTGCTCGGCCACCAATGCCTTCACTACAATAGTGGACAGGGTAAATTTCAAAGAAACAAACAAAGTTTGCTATGAGATGAGTTGAAATGCATCTTTGTTGTGTGTGTGTGCAAAAGTCTTTTATTTAATGCATTCTCGCTGTTCGTAAATGTGTATATATAATATATGCTTTTTGGCTAAATCCAGTTCCTTAATTAAGATAATTCTGTGATGATGTCTGCTGGCATGTCACAGACATTGAAATACAGGCATGTTGACTGTTTTGTCAGTCATTGTCATCAAAGTGTGATCAGCCCCTATGGAAAAGGTCAAGAAAAATCAAGAAATATTTGACACGTGAAACATTTCATGCTAAGGAATTAAGAAGAGGAAAATTAAGATATTATGAAATAGGATTTGAACAAAGCCCTATGCCTCATTTTGCTCTCTTTTTGTCTTACATCTCACTATACTGATAAACAGTTTCGTTCACACCTCTTTGCTAAAAGTCTGTCTGCGCAAGAGAGTGGTGTAGAGATTTGAATTGTGTCAAAATGAAAGAATTGAAATGTCAGGTTTTTGGCACGAATGATAATACATCTAAGATTTTTTTTTAAATGCAACAACGTATTTAGTTTGCGTATTCATCTCAATGAGAATATAAATATATTTAAAGGAAAGAGAAAAATAAAACAAAAAAATTGAACATGATGTAACTGTGTGAATTGTTTTATTGGTGTAAATAGTGACCAACAGATCTACACAGTTTGATAATTTGTTGACATTTATATTTGTGCTTGATATGAAATATGCTCACACTTGATTTTAGCGTCAGGCTTTCACAGTTTGGTGATTTTCACTGTTGACCACCAATGTTCCCTCTCATTTTTTGTAGTCTGTGTGCGTACATTTTTAACGGTGCCTCAACTGTGCGTGTCTCAAATGTCCGTACTCCTTTTTCCGTCATGCTTGTGCTTGCACACCCAGTTTAGAGGGAACATTGCTGTTGACATTTATTTGCTCTTGTATTATTGAGGATTTTTCCTTTTCCCTATGGAACAATTGTCACATACTAGAGAGAATGACCATAGATAAGACCAACTCTTTGCTTCTATCCTGTCTGTGCACAGCTGTTGGAACTTGAAAAACTAGTCTCCGAGGACTGCTGTCGTCTGGTCAAGTATGATGAGCAGCAAGACACGTTGGAGAAATCATTTGAAGGGGATGAGCAGACGTCCATAGCCACTCTCTTAGGTGGAGTAAAGGCTTACTACACCTTTGACCTTTTGTTTGAGACCAAACAGCCGGAGCAGGAATTCTTGGAGTACAGGCCAGGGGGTCAGTATGTCAATGATGCGAGTCATGTCATGGTGAAGGATGTGTGGCATCCTGTCATGATTTACCATCGTCTAATACATTTTTTAAAATTTTAAGAATTTGAATTGCGGTGTGAACTATTTTAGAATTGATTTGAGGGGGGAACCTGAGGAAGGCATTTTTACCGAAGTCGGACCATTCTCGTTTATTGCACTACTGGATGGAGCAGTTCATTCCCTTCACATTGATACCATAAAAAAGGCTCAATATCGGTTTTTCATTTTATACAATCTTTTTAGAAACGATATAGGCTTAACCTTCAACACATCGGTTGCACCATAAAAGCCGAAAATTTTGTCTAAATTATAACAAGCTGGTAGTCAAGTATTCTATCCGAAAAATGTACTTTTGAGGAATTATTTTCAATATTAGCTAAGTTTGGCAGAAAATTACAGGAAACATTCTGCGCGCCTGTTATAAGAAAATTGCCATCCAAGCATGAATATAAGGGACCTAGAGCAGTTGAGATAGGGTCGACATGAAGTATTTGATCGCCTCTCAAGGTTGTATGATGTTTCAAAGTATTATATTCTTCTTCTATAGGTTTATATGCGAACAAAAACATTCAAATAATGGGGGGGGGTTATTTTAATGTGATTTTTTTCAAAATGTTACTTTTTGACTGATATGTTATTTACTTTTTTATTTATAGTCCTATTGCCCCCAAATTTGGTATATAGCAGCTGTGACGCAATACTAAATTTCAACCAGGAGCGATTTTCGATATCTCTTCAAATTTTTGCCAAAGGAATTTTTTTGTGATTAAATTTGCCAAACATTGGAAAGGTTGCTATATCCATTTTCAAAAAATTCTTAAAATCGAAATCGTTTAATTTATCCAAAAAAACTCCTGGGTGCAACTAGATATTGAACTGAATAACATGTGTGCAAAGTTATAGCCAAGTTTATTCAAAACTGAAAAAGCCTATTTGAAATGAAGTGTAGGTATTTTCGCAATGAAAATCCAAGATGGCGGCATTCTCATGGCAACCATATGATGATAACAAAATTGTTTTAAATGTTCATTTAGACATGCCGAGCACAAGTGCAAGGGTAGTGTTTAAATTGTCAATATCAAATGATTTTTAAAAAAACATGTTCAGAACCCGTAAAGAAGAAATTCATATACGTGGTGTCAGTCTGAGAACCTGGTCCGCCTAAGAATTTGCTAATTCCATGCTTTGGAATTTTTCTTATATAAAACTACCCCTTAAGACCCTGCTACTACGACCCGATCCGCCTTAGAACCCGGTCTGATCGTGAGGTGAGAATCATGGGGAAAACATCCACTCTCAATTTAATGCTAGTAATTGCTGATAACCTGTGATACGTTGCAAGTGAATCATAGAAAGACTGGTGGGAAGTCTATTGCATTGGTCCAGACACTAGCAGGTGTCATAAACACGTCACACGGGTGTGTCAGACTTAGAATGACAGATACAAGGAAGGCTCACCACCCGCCCTGGCCTTGGCGCCTCGGGCACAACAGACGATTAGAGATTATGTAGCTGTTGCCATGGTCTGCTAGTTTCTGAGTCTATACAAGACACCCAAAATTAAGCAGGGAGTGAAGCACGGATGACCATTATGATTTGAAATTCCATAAGAAATTGAAAAGCGATAAAAACAACCCTGACCTGCATGACACCCACAATTCTTACCTTTTCCCAACCAGATGTAACGGTCAAAGTACACCAGGTTGACATTTACTCAGGAATCATCCAGCCGCCATTCAACGTCCGGGTGTATCACGTCCAGACTGTATCTGAGTTGAAGCAGATGCTTGCCCAGGTGATTACAATTTATAGACCTACCTTTAATGCAGCCCTGCCTTGTTTGGCAGTTGCTGCCTAAATCTTCAATTGAAAGAATAAACTATGCAAAGAAACACACAGACAAACTGTACAAACAAACAATGCAAGCATACTCCTATGTAGATTAACTTCTTTTCCTTTGTTGCAACTTTGATCAACCCCAGAGGATTTGTCTTTATTTAGTGCCAGACGACACAAAGTGACAACTCCATCAAAGAAGACAGACCAAATGGGATTTTCTGGTTGTAACCTTCGTCAAACAACAGATGGGCAAAGTTAACGCATTTTTTTTATGTTTGATGAAGGTCACTGCATGTGAAAACACTTTGTATAGAAGAAAAGTTTTGACATTTGACAGATTTATTTCTCTTAAGAAGGTCCCATCAGTTATGAGAACACTCACCAGCTAATAATGTAACATTTTGCCTCAGAGGTGAAAGGTTGAGCAGGACATTGTATGTGTGTGAGAATTATGAATCAAACTAATGCTTTTATTGGACATTTGTCATTTTTGATAAACATGGTTAACATTTAATGAAGGGCGAATTAGATATGACTAGCACTTATCAATTCTGTCCCTGAGACAGTCCGTGCAGAATTTGACGGTTGTAGTGTATTACAATACATTTAATATTTGCATGACTTTTCCACTTAGTTGACATCAGG
Source organism: Doris montereyensis (assembly GCA_037039925.1). Taxonomy (NCBI): domain Eukaryota; kingdom Metazoa; phylum Mollusca; class Gastropoda; order Nudibranchia; family Dorididae; genus Doris; species Doris montereyensis. The sequence goes on along the minus strand of JAXRKP010000350.1, from coordinate 243,671 downwards.
TAAAAAAAAAAATAATTTAATTGCCAAGATACAATTTTAGGTGAACGGTGAAACAATTTTTATGTGTATCTGTCTTTGATCACTGGTGTGTTGGTGAGTGTTGCTGGTAGGTTCTGCTTCTCCTCTCACTCTTTCATTTTTATTTCATTTTGCTGTTTCCTCTTAAATCACCCCAGGATGACAGCTTACGATGGATTAAGTAAATTTTAATTAAACAAAGATCACTGGCGTTGTTTTTTTTTAAGTGGTGAGAGCATTGTACTTGACACATCAAATGTTTTTTGTTATGATTTGTCTGAGGGAATTGTCACCCACTGTTGTTAAATACTTAACAAAGCAGCTCCTTTTGTGTGTGTGTGTGTGGGGCGGTTGGTGGGTGCTACTTTTTCCCTCTTGCTGTTTCCTCTCAATTCACCCTGAGATCATTGCATATAATGGACGGTAAATTTCAATCAGTCAATCCACATTTTATTGTGCGTTAATTTGATAGCTTCTTTTAAAACACACGCTAATATTACTGATTTGTGGACTGACTTGTCTTTCTTGTTATCCATCAGACGCTTAAGGTCTCGTCGTTGAGCATGCGGCTAGTGCTAGAAAGATATCCCACTGAGCTCAGGCTGTTGGTGGATCCCTTCAAGACCCTCAAGAGTGAGGGCTTCTACAAGTCCAACAAGGTAATCTCTCATCCCAAGTCACCCAAGATAGGGTTCGATATTATGAGATTTAGCGTTGATTCAAACGACCAGAACAATGTCCGTGAGAGAGAAAAATTGGAATGGAAAACGAGTTGAATTGTAAAAAAAAAAAAACAGAGAGAGAGATGCAGAGGAAATGTTTACATACTCAAGGCCACTGTAAGAAGTTAGTGTTTTATTTAGGATACTGTCTCAAACTGTATAATCCATACTTCGTTGTATAAGCTACATTTAGCAAAGTATGTAGCTTTATATCAAAGCAAGACAATAAGATCATAATAAAGTCCATGTGACTTACAGAGGGCTTGCAGCACTATTCGAAACCTTTTTTATCATCCATCTCTGATGGGACTAGGTGTTGGTCCACCTACCTGGATCAAGGGGGTAGATTTCACTTGAAACAGCTCAAGAAAACTTTTCAACTTGCCAGGGCTTGAACCCGTGACCTTAAGAGGACGACACCTTGTCTCTGAACTACGGAGTCCCTCTATTTGATGGGACCATAGTTTTAAGACTGACTTTCCCTTACCTTTTGTTTGAAGGTAGAGTTTGACCTCTGATGTCAAAATGTTATTTCAACATCTAGGATATCAAAGTACTGCATTGACGTGTATGCAAGATCCAGAAGCCATATTTTTCCTACTTTGAATCAAGAGGACTTTGGTTTGAGTACTGGCAAAGCAAGGTGCCTTGGGAAATACACTTAACACACATGCACACATTCGACCCAGGTGCAAATGCATACTTGTAGCATCTGAGTAAGTCCAATATTGGATGTTTTGAGAAAATCAAAGAAAATGATGCTGCGCTTTTTAATCTATTTTCACAGATATACACGGTTTGTAAATGTCAGAAACTAGACCCATTAGGGATACAGGGATTGCTCATATGGTTATTATACAGGTTTCTGTTGGTTTGTGTGTCATAGAATCCTAACTAGACAAAGCACAGGGGCTTCCTAATGATAAAAAGTGAAAGAAAAAAGGTATTACTAATTTTAGACTTGCACAGTTTGTGACTTTCAATGTCGATATGTTTCTCGCTACAGAAACCAACACAAGTTTTCACTCTATGAGCTGTACTAGCCTTGAAGGATTTAACTTTTCCTTTTGCTTTCACAAGCCATCTTTGCTTGATGGATCTTAACGTCTTTTTTTTTTCTTTTACTGTGTGGGGTTCAGGTATTCATGGAATGTTCTGGTGACCAGGAAGACAACACTGTGCCCTACCTGGAGTCCCGTCTGTGCCACCTGTTGGATCAATATCAGCATACTATTCGTATCACCTGCTTTCTTCCTAATCGCAGTGAGTCAAATCAATCTGACAGTCAAACAGTTAAACCAGACAGTCAAGACAGTCAAATAGTCAAGGCATTCAAACGGTCCGGCTCCCAAACAGATAAACAGGCAGTCAAAACAGTCAGATATGCACACAATCAAAAAGTCAAACAGGCAAAAAGTTAGACATTCAAATAGTCAAGACAATCAAGCCGTCAAAAAATCGGACAGGCAGTAAAACGGTCATAGTCAAATAGTTGGACATTTTGTGGGGTTTTTTTGTTGTATATTTTTTCATATTTGACATCCAGGATGAATGGATCTATAATGTGCACAGTGTTGTGATCTGCAAACGGGACCTGCTTTTTATTGTCTGTCTCCGAAGGGACTAGGCGTCGATTCACCTACCTGGACCACCCTGACATCACTGCATATGGTGGACAGGATAAATTTCAATGAAATAAACCTGGATCAGGAGGGTAGCCTCTGGACTACAGAGCCCCCTAAGACAGCATAAGACGGAAGACGACTTTATTAGCTACTTGCTGATAGGTCCTACTTCTTTCTTTTCACTCTTTAACATGCAGGTCTTTTGATCTGAGATCTCATTGCTTTGTCTTAATTCACCCTTAGATCACAACGTATGGTGGACAGGATACATTTCAATGAAACATACAAGCTTGATAAAATGTGATGAATGCTTTGAGTGATTTTTTAAACATTTTGTATCTGTTGACAGCTGCCGTTGAAGAGTACCTATCATCTATCCAAGACAGTCAGAGAAGTTCCGACCATCAGATTGAGCATGGGACGGCTTCTGGAACTTCTTTTTCATCTAACACTTCCTGCCATGACACATCCGTTGATGCAGCTCAGACGGACGAGGGCATCAGTGAAAACGATTCAGCGTTCTTTAGTGGTGATACGACTTCCAAACATTCTCTCAGTGGTTTAGACCAAGGGTCGAATCTCTCTCTAGGCAGCCTTTCAAATGAATTACGCCTCAACCAAGGTGCGACGTCAGGTGGTCCCGTCGTAGACCACTCTAGGAGAGAGGCGACCTCTGTTGAAAAGGGGACGGAATCCCCGACGGCAGTCGCGGGGCGGACATCTATCGTCACTGACGCCATCGGTCTTTCTGTGCAGGGTGAAGCGTTTGCCTGTTCCACAGAGGAAGGGGATCCCACAGACATTCCTGAACTTTCCAGCTCCAAAAGCGAACCCTCCACTAGCCTTTCAGACAGGAGAGGTGACCACCTGCAGCACCACAAACCCCACCCATCCTCCACCCTCCAGCATTCATCGTCTCACGAACAGTTATCATTCGACGTGGTCGACTTATGCTCCAAACTGTCCTCGGCTGGCCTGCAAAGCTACCACAGCGACCCCTCTATTTATCACACGTGCAGGGACTACAGCGACTCCTCTATGCAGTGCCTGGGCTCGGGTCGGAGTTCAGGGAAGCCAGGACGACACCAGCACCAGCGCCGAGTTCAACTTCGGCTGCTTTGGTCCTGACCCGGAGCCCATCCTGTCGTCGCCGGAAGACGGGTATGGCATGGAGGAGGAGGAGGACGTTGGTCAGGCCATGGTGAACTCTGGAATCCAACCTGCGACCTGTTGGAAGGTAGTGCAGTGGACGGGTACCCTCCGGCTGCGTCCGGACAGTTGAATCAGTACACGCCATTTTGGCTGAAGGCCAATTGGGAAGCGCAAGCTGGGCCTGAAGGGAGCGGTGGCGGACAAGATGAGGACTCAAACCCCGTCGATCCTCCCTTGTCCAATTCTTCCACAGTGTGTGCTGAAAAATTCAAAAGCAGCCCCTTTACCCCGTCTGATCCCCCACCTCCCCCTCCTCCTCCTCCACCTCCTCCTCCACCTCCGCCATCTAATTCATCACGTGTCCCTCGCTCCTTGTTCAGCCAGTCCTCATCCTCCTCGTCCCAGGCGCCAGCATCCACGGTGCCTCCAAGACCTCCTCCCGCGTGACCAGCAAAGGAAGTCAGGAGACGGAACTGGGGATGATGGGAAGAAATATTTTCATGCTGTGATGAGTTCTTCTTCCGACAACGAGGAGAGAAGTAAGTTCTATTAGTAACAGAATGGGTTATCGTTGTAATAGAATCCTATTTTTGCATTTAAGGTTGGACTAGATTTCGCCTTTACTTCTAATGCGGTCTTGCCCGTATCACTTTAGAAACTCCTAGAATTTCCTGGCAAAAATAATTCTCCCCTGGAATGTGAGCTGAAGATGGCATCAACCCATCTAGTATTTTTGAAAATCTCCTTTAATCTGCTATGAATAGATATTCCAAACCAAAATTAGGACATGACAAATTCAAATAGAGCTTTTCTTGCTGAGTAAATCCAAACCAAACTTTGTACTCTATCCCAAATATTAAGCAAGTTATGAATTTTTAAAATTTTGAAATTTGTGCGCCAGTTTTTGACTTGACCGTGAAGTGATAAAATCGCATTTTCGCAGAACACTCATGCCAAAAGTATACAAGACACAATGAAACTTATCAAATAAAGAGACTGTGACCCATAGATTAAGCTCAATTATTTTTAATGACAAGCAAATAATGGAAAAGAAATTATTGCAACCGAAAAACGGCGTTCAGTGCATTTTGACACTTTTTACCAAAGCGGCATAAAAACATGAAATTTATACATTTTTAAAAGGTCAAAAAAGCTTATTTATGGCTCTGCATAGATAAATCATATATATCAATTTAAAAGTCTTTCCAAGTACAATACAATGAAAGCGCTAATCTTAATCACCCTGTTCACATTTTATATGAATACTCATCCACAAATACCCACCACTGACAAAAGTCATAAAATCAGCCAAATTTAAAGTCATTCTCCAAAAGTTCAGATAGACATCTAAGTTAAAGTAAAGATAAAATGATACAATTAAGTTGATTTAAAACATGTGATGTCAAAATAACAACATTTGATGGCTCACTTGAGAGATTATTGTATTTGTAAAATGGGTATGCAAATATTGAACTTTATTTTTCAAAAATCATAGAAAATGCTGTAAAGAAACAAGGTATAAATGGAATCTTAGGTTGAAAATAGTGGAAATAGAGATAAATAAACCAGAATCGTTGATTACATTGCAAAGCCTTGAAATATTGTGATTGAAAAACAGCTTTAGAAGTAAGTTTATCACATAGTTACTGTTCCCGATATGGTATAAAAACGTGAAATTTTATTTATTTTAAAGAAGCTGTAGAAAACTTACTTGTGACACTACATGGATACCGTAATCACAAATCAAACTAAAGATCTTTCCAAGCACCAAAAGTCATAAAATCAGCCAACTTCATTGGTGATTCTTCAAAAGTTTAGATTGAAGCTAAAATAAATATAAAAAGACACAAATTAGTTAAATTCAAAACATGTGATAACAAAAAGGATTTTACGGTCCGCTCAATTAAATGGCGAATTTTAACAGTCATGCTGGCTAAACATGTGATAACAAAAGGATTTTACGGTCTGCTCAATTAAATGGCGAATTTTAACAGTCATGCTGGCTATGAATTTGTAGGAACCAGGTTTCAAGCTGAAATTATAAGAAGACAGACAGATTAGAATAGTGATGAAGACTTCATATAATACAGCAAAAATTCTGACTAGGTTACTGCTCTTCTACTTCCATAGAACAATCTACCATGTTTACAGACTAGCTTACTCCTATCCTTATTCTTATTTCTTTAATAAGGCAATTGGGTGCTGTTACCATGGCGTTCAGTTCGATATCTAAACACTGTTGGTCGATGCAGTGAAGCATACTGTACGGCAGTTTATGCTCCTTTCGCATAAGAGAGGAGGAAGGGAGTGTGCAAGTCTTTCATAAGGACTATAATGTAGGTGCCCAACACACCAGTTGAGACGTTGTACCTCCTGTGACAGCAGAAAACTGTGGAAGACACACTCACGTCGAAAAAACCCCAATAAACCAATAGACAGCAACATACATTGACTGTTTACTTACCTTGACAATGACTCTCCACTTACCAGTCTTAGCTGGTGAAACTGGAGTAAAAGTTTGTTCTCCATTGTCACCACAGGTGGCAAGCTGGGCCTTCTTCCTTTTCCTTGGCAAGGAATGTCTGCCGTAAAGCTTCAAACTGCTCATCCTCTGCAAACAAAATTATATTCAATCAATATTAGATCTAGAATTTAGATCATAATTTGAAGTAATATGATTGGGTAAACGTATGTTTCAGTGGCATAAGAAAATTTGTACTCCTAACTGGACCTAAGTTGCATATAATTAAGTAGATTCTGTCGGACAGATTAAATTATTATTTTAAGTTTTAAGCCGCCGAACCGTAGGTTTACCGATGATTATATTCAAGATAATCTATATCCCTTTTTGTAAAGAAATTGGATTGCCAGGCACGACACCGGTTGGTACTCACGCTGATGGTACTCTTTTTAAAAATAATTTGTAAGGTTGCCAGGCTAGGAATGATGAGATCCTTGGTTCGAATCACAGCAATGCTAGATCCAAGTTGTATTGCTTATGGAAGACATTTAGCACTCAAATATCTTTACCCTGACAGTGTTGCTGATCATAACGTGCCTTATCATACATTAAAATTGTCTCCCACAGCTTTACAAGTTTCCGTTGACAAAAGAATTACCCTTGGGGCTTTCAAACAGGAGTTGGAGCCTCATCTTGGTGTGCCATCAAATTTGTTTAAGGTGAGTCCAGACTAGCCAGATTTATGGGCTGGAACCTGTTGTCTTGTTTCTTTCTTTTTCTACATTTCAAGTACTTTGAAGGCACTGTGGCATTATAAGTGCCCTTGTTACTTGTCTTGCCACGTTATTAGTCGTGTCACTTTGTTTGTGGTCTTGTCATTTTGTTAGTGTTATTGTCTCTTTGATAATCTTATCACTTTGTTTGTATTGTCATTTTGTTAGTGGCCTTGTCACTTTGTTGTCACTTTGTTGGTGGCACTTTGTCACTAGTGTCCTTGTCACATTGTTATTCTTTTCACTTTGTTATTCTTTTCACTTTGTTGGTGGCCTTGTCACTTTGTTAGTGTCCTTGTCACTTTGCTATTCTTGTCACTTTGCCGGTGGCCTTGTGACTTTGTTAGTGTCCTTGTCACTTTGTTATTCTTGTCACTTTGCCGGTGGCCTTGTCACTTTGTTATTCTTGTCACTTTGTTGGTGGCCTTGTTGCTTTGTTATTCTTGTCACTTTGTTATTCTTGTCACTTTGTTGGTGGCCTTCTTGTTTTTTTAATGTCCTTGTCACTTTGTTGGTGGCCTTGTTGCTTTTTAATATTCTTGTCACTTTGTTGGTTTTCTAACATAGTTAGTGGCTTTGTCACCTTGTTAGTGCTCTTGTCTCTTTGTTGGTGGTCTTGTCACTTTTTGGTCCTTTTTCTTTGATGGCCTCGTCAATTGGTTAGTGGCTTTTTCATTTTGTAAGTGCTCTTGTCACTTTGTAAGTGGTCTTGTTTATTTGTTAGTCTTTGGAAGCTTTACTAGTAAGTCCTACGTCTTTCCTTTCATTTTTAAAAATATCGTTCATGTTGATGTTTCCTCTTAATTTACCCTGAGGTCACTGCATATAGTAAATGGGGAAAATTCCAAAATCAAACAGGCAAATTATTAGTCCATTGGTGTGAGAAGGAAAGTGATTGTCTTTCCTGTCATCACACAAATCCACCCCAAGGTGTTGTCACATTTTTTGGTCAATTTAGTGTTTTGACCTTGGGCATATCCCCCCTATGGCTCTTTTGTGTTTGCTTTTCTGTGTGGCTGTAGTAATACTAGCAATAGTGACTAGAAGACAACTCACACAGCTACTTCTTTCCTTTTACCCTTTCATCATGTTTCTGTTAGCGGGGGCTGCTGATAGGTCTCACTTCTTTCCTTTCACTCTTTTACTTTCACTCTTTTACTTATCTTTCATCTTGCCGTTTCCTCTTAATTCACCCTGAGATCACCAGATATGGTGGACGGGGTAAATTTCAATGGAAAAAAAATCTTGTTTTTTTCCCCTCAATTTACCCCGAGATCACTATATGTGGTCGAAAGGGTGATTTCATTGAAACAGAGCACAAACCTCCACTAAGGCCCTATATACGGCATACAAAATGGACAAGAGAAATCAAACGCTCTGAATTTGAAAAGAAGAAAAAAAGGGTTGTTACTTAAGTATGTTAGATGAAAATTCATTCACTTTTAAGTCTACTTTTGATTTTTAAATCAAAATGCCTAACCTTCCTCATTTTTAATGTCAGCGCACATACTTCCATAGCTAATTTCCAAATTTTTGTGACATCTTATACACCCTCCAAGCATCATGGACATTCATTGTAATCCAACAAATAGATAACATCATAATTTTTAAAAAAATAATTGTGTTTTGCCTTCAGGTGTACAGAGTCTATTCCAATAATCAGGAGTTTGAAAGTGTCCGGCTCTCCGACACACTGTCTTTCTTTGAAGACGGGAAGGTAAGACTAAGTGTGTGTGTGAGATTGGCTGGAGGAAGTCATAAGGCTTACTAGATCTAAGCCAGAAAATTGTTGTCGAAGGAAATGTGATGTTGCCCTATGTTTTCTGTATGTGGATTTGTTTGGTCGTCAAATAAAATGTTTTTGTTGAAATATGATACTGAATTTTTATCATTTAAATGAGCTGAGATGTTTATATTTCTCTATATATTCTCTTTCTCTCCTGTACTTCTGCCTCTTTCTCTCTCCCTCTCATGGACATTTGGCTGATGCTGCTTGAAGGTCCTACTTCTTTCATTTTGCTCTTTTACCTTTGTTTCATCTTGGTATCTCCTGTTAATTCACCATATTATGGTGAATGACCTTCATTTCAATAGAACAAACTCTCTCTCGCTCTCTCTCTCTCTCTCTCTCTCTCTCTCTCTCTCTCTCTCTCTCTCTCTCTCTCTCTCTCTCTCTCTCTTTCTCTCTCTCTCTCTCTCTCTCTCTCTCTCTCTCTCTCTCTCTCTCTCTCTCTCTCTCTCTCTCTATCTCTCTCTCTATATATATATATATATATATATATATATATATATATATATATATATATATATATATATATATATATATATATATATATATATCTGGCTGTCCCTCAATCAATCTCGTTCTCCCTCACTTTGTGTGTCTCTGTCTTCCTTTATCTTTGAATCATCTTCATTGGCGATACATGGGTGATTGATGGATTCTACCAGTAAGTCTTCTTTTCTCCACCTCTTTCACAGGCCTTTCAACTTGGGGTGTGGGCGTTTGTTTCACATGCCTTTCAACTTGGGTGTGTGGGCGTTTGTTTCACATGCCTTTCAACTTGGGGTGTGGGCGTTTGTTTCACATGCCTTTCAACTTGGGGTGTGGGCGTTTGTTTCACATGCCTTTCAACTTGGGGTGTTGGGTGTTTGTTTCACATGCCTTTCAACTTGGGGGATGTGGGCATTTGTTTCACACCTTTCAACTTGGGGTGTGGGCTTTGTTTCAAATGGGGTGTGGGTGGGTTTTTTGGAAGGTGGTTGTAGGCTACGTCCGACTTCTTTCCTTTCACTTAGTCATCGGTGTTTCATCTTGTTCCTTTATGGGCGGTTGGCGGGTAGGTTTTTACTTCTTTCCTTTCACTATTTCACTTGTCTTTCATCTTGCTGTTTCCTCTCATTCACTCTGAGATCACCACATATGGTGGACAGGGTAAATGTCAGTGAAACAATCCTATTCCTTTAAATTCACCCTGGTGTCTCCGTATATGTTATACAAGGTAGCTGTCCATGAAAGAAACAAGAAACTGGCAACAACAGAGGTGTATTTCTTGTTCTTCCTCCTCTCTCCCATTCCAGTTTAATATCAAGCTGGGCCGGGCCTTGCAACCAGGAGAGCACAGAGTTAAAGTCTTTCAGTTATGTGTCAATGAAGCGGAGGTGAGTCCACACAAGTCCACACAGAAACGAGATGACGTTTCTAATTTTGATTGTTTTGTCTGTCTGTCTTTGCCGTGCAAGCTATCCCTATACTGACCTTCAATGTTTTACATAATATATTTACATATATGCTTTATCTAGATCAGGGGTCACCAAACTTTGTTCAAAGTGAGCTGGAGAACTGAAAGAACGCAGACTGCAGTTCGGATAGTTATTTTTGTTCAACACAATGCATACAAAATTAAGACAACAAACCTTTTCATTTGTGAATAAACAAAATAAACAAAAGTAAAAAAGTACAAAACGAACATATCTACACCAAATAGTCATTAAATTAAATGATATCGTAATAAGCTCGATCAGATCTAGCATGCGCATATCTGAATCTCACAAACCAAGCAGCAAAAACTAAGAAACTAATTAGATTTCCCACATGTTGGCATGATGGCGAGCTGGACAAACTGGCCCGCAGGCCGTAATTTGGTGACCCCTGACCTAGATGTTAGAGTCCCAAGGGACGAAGATGAAAGCATACAAGGAAATAAAGAGAGAGAAAAAAAACGTACCCAAAAAACAGTCTTCGTCTTATTGTTTGACAACATTTTTTCCACTCTTCTCTCACTTTGCCATGAGGTCATGATGACATATGATATGATTGTGGACAGTGTGAATGCCTGTCAAACTAAATTAAAAACCTGTTCAGATGTTGTCATCATCATGAAATTGTTTGAAAAATACAAAACAACACAATATACTTTTTATATCCGTATTGATGGTCAGCGTGTGCTGCTGATAGGTCCCATCTCTTTCCTTTCTCTCTCTCACATAGCCTTACGTCTGTCTGTCTTTTAGCAATGAGACTGGGAAAGCGGTGTATCAATGATCTGATGTGGTTTGCCATGTCATCTTTGGCTACCCCTGTCTTTCTGTCCGCTGCCTTTTCTTTTCACTGCACTTCCATTAGTTTTTCATTATCACTCAAAGAAGCATTCTGACGTAAAACTCAGAATTGTCTCTTTCTCCTTTAAAAGTGATGTATGTTGTAAGACTCAAAATGGGAAAAGTTTCACACTCAGAGTTGGTGCTAATGAAGTAAAACAAACCTAAAGTAGCGGGGAAATTGAATGTAATACAATTAAGGAATCCTATTGAAATGAAATGATGTATAATCTTAAGCTCTTTTCTTCTTTTCTTTTTTGTTCTGTTTTTGTGGCCACCCCACCCAGCCATGCAAGTACTTGCTGGAAACCATTTTAGCCAAAGGTATGTCCGTACTGGAGTCCAAGAAGCTGATCATCAAAGAAGTCAGAGAGCAGTGTGGCCTTCACGTTCCTCTCAACAGGTGAGTTGGGGTCAGCAGTTTTGGCCCATTCTACCTGTAGGACACCTGTTGACAGGAGTTTGAGGGTTCTGCTGGTGGGATCTTTCGTCATATGCCTGCTTGGCAAGTCAATCCTTGCTGCAGTGGAGCATGTTCTAGAAGTCTGTCCTATTTTTCCAATCCCTTTGTCATACCTTGCCGTCCACCATCAGCATCATTTGCATCGTCATGCCGTCATCATCATCATCAGCATCGTCATCATCAGCATCGTCATTATGGTTTTCATGATAATTATTATCATCATCATCATGAGAACAATGACTGACATGACAATTCCCGTTACATGTCTTTGCATCTGGCAGCCCTTTGAGTTTTGAGAATGTCTTTAGTATTTGTGATTAGTTCCAGCTCCTCTTTTACTGTGCTTCTGCAGCTTCATTTCTGACACCTTGCTTGTCTTTCCCCTGTGATCTCCTTTTGGGGGTGGAGGAGTCAGACATGCTAGAACTTAGTTTCCTCTGTGGAATAATTGTGTTATAGATTATAAATATTATATATGTGTGTGTGTATGATAATATGTTATAAGTTATAACATTGCATGATGTTTCCTTGTATACTTTGTTGAAATGTAGAGCGCCATTGAGCACTTCTATGTGGATATTGGCGCTATAGAAATAATTCCTTTTCTTTCTTTTCTCTTTCCTTTTTTTTTTTTTTGCTTTATTTCTTTTCTTTTTTTCTTTTCTTTTTACCTGGAAATTTAGTCATTTTAAAAATTGTTTTGCATTCTTTTTTTCCCCGTCTGTTCAAGACTAGTGCAGACATGTCAGCATGCAGTAGAGATTGCAAAATAAAAAAATAATATTTTCAGGGTTTTTTTTGCTCTTGTTCATTATGTATTAAATAAAGTTCTAATAACATAACATTTTTAGGATGGGAAATAGTTTTACTTATAATTTTTGTATCATATTCAGATGTCGGCTACGGAAAAGTCATGGACGAATCCGGGGGACTGTTTACATCGATAGCCTGGTGTATGAAAATGAGATTCCAATCTACCCCAACTGGGACGTCTTCTTGGAAATTCTGGATGGTAATTGGAAACAAAGAAGTGCTCTTTTAGAGAAATTTTATAGTTTCTCTCTTGTTAGAATTGTATTTACTGTTTCTGAGAATATGTTATATGCTTACTCACTATTATAATGTGTTTGGTATGTGTGGATATCTCCATTTTTGTCCACTAGTAGTAGGTCCTACTTCTTTCCTTTCACTCTTTCACTTATCTTTCATCTTGCTGTTTCCTCGAAAGGGGAGACTACTCTCAAACCACTTTTTTTCATTTACAAACCTGTAGGTATGTTTTATACAAGTCAGATAGGCATCGGTATGCCATATTTGACTGCTTTTTTTTAGATTGCATGTGAATTTTTTTTCGTGGCAGGCATAACTTGGGGTCCAAGACCCCTAAAATGATATAATCTAAAGAAAATGATTTCTTCCTTATCCATAATAAGAATTCATTGAAATTTGCTGTGAATGTAGGTATGAATACAGTGTTGGTGCCTAAATTAATTTTTTTTTATATTTGATATAGACATTTTTTTATGCTCATATGAGTGAAAGACTGGGGCCGCAGCAGAATTTCCTTCATTTTCTCAGATTATTTCTGGAAAAAATCCATTTACATAAAAAATTATCGTTATAAAACAAAACGCTCAATAGGATATAGAAACAAACTACTTGCAAACAACTATGCCAAATTTCAAAGGTATTCTACTGTTAGAAAATCTGTACATTGTAACCCCACCCCTAAAAAAAATGCGTTTGAGAAAACTTGAAAAACGGACTAAATCATTCGTTTAAAGAATTGAAGCCATTCAAACCCTGAATACTATTTGTTTATCCAAAATACAAACCAATACCTGTGGAAAGCTTAAAATTTGTTTTAAAACATGGGATTAGTCATAAAATTTCATGCTTTTAGTATACACGGTAACTTAATGTTTACATGACATAATCTCACACATTGACATACAACTTGGTACACCACAACAAAAAGTATTCACAACAATCAGAGTCCTGTGGAGAGATAAGAAAGAGATTTAAATGGATAGATTTTACTTAAAACTATTGATACTCATCCGAGTGCGACGTAAATCCATTTCAACATCTGGACGTAAATCCATTTCAAAAGCTGCCCTCAGCATACTGCTCTCCGCCCTCCAGCTGTTGCAGTTGTTCCTCTTCTCTTGTTTGTGCTATTCCCCTGATCCCCCTCCTCCTCTTGGACACAGCTTCACAAGCCCTCTCTGATTTCCTCTTCCTAACATTATCTCTCCTAGCTCCATACTTCCAGAATGAATGTCCTACAGCTAATCCTAGCGCCGAAATAAAACGTTGCGATGCCTTTGGTTGAATTCTCCTGCACCTAATCCTACAGAAATCTCTAAACGTTGCCTGCCTACAAACTTATGCTTATGGCATCGAGACCAGATCAAAGCGTGGATGCTCTCATTTGCATTCTGAGTCTTTCCATCAAGTTATCTCCTCAAAAGATCATCATCGGAGAGACGAACATACACGTCCCGGATGTGTTCAGCCACAAGAGGACTGAGAAATGTGCTCATAAGCTTGTCAATGTCATGGACAGGTTCTGACATTCCTTTAGAAATAGCTTTCTGCAGACCTGCCAAGTTTCCCGATTTTATCGGGAAATTCCCCATTTGGAACCCCCATTCCCGTCATCCCGATATGGCCGCAATATTCCCGTTATTTTGTTCTCGGGAGTGAAAAATTATTTTGGTGAAGAAAATTATGAATTGTACTTTCTACTAAGCTCTACCTACTAAGCTTATAATCGTACTTGGTAGAAATAATCGAAAACAATAAAACCTTTTTGATTCGATACTAAATATAAATAGTTTTATTGATAGTAATCGTAGATTACATTCAGTGATTTTGAGTACTCGATATTCATCTATTAATGCTGTTTGGCTAGAAACTGCTTTCGCTTTGCTAGGTTTAAATTGTAATCATTTAAATACAGTATATTATCATTTTTTCACAGTTTCAGTCTCTTTCCTTTGTTTACTTAAGCTGATGACTGACTCATATTATTTTCTATATCTAGCGTGCTTTCTTAATTGTGTCTGTTTTCTTCGAATCTTACCTGGATTATATTTTTGATTAGTTTTACCTTCGTTTGAATTTATTCAAACCTGCCAACTCTCCTGATTTACTAATTAATTTACTGCTGTTTTTATAATTTACCGTGTCTAAAATTGGAATACTAGACTCTACAACTGAGATCTACATCTAGATAATATAAACGTTTTATCTCAAATTTCGAATTGGGCATGGATCGATTTCTGGAAAAAAAGGCCTTTGGAAAAAGAACATTCAGAAGATGTGGAACCTACCTCTAAACCTAGTTGTAATACTAATAGTTCTCAACCAAGCAAGAAACCAAAACGAAGTGTTAAATTTCAGGAGGAATATAGGAAGGAATTCTGTGAAAGGGGAGAGCTTTGCACATTGTGTACCTTGTGGTTTAGATGTTAGCATCGCCAGTGGTGGGAAGGATGACATCAGAAAACATGTGAAAACTGCAAAGCATGCTACTGTAGTTAGGACAGTCTATCCAGTAGGAATATCAGTGGCTTCATGACCAAGGACAGAGACTGCTCTGTGATTAGGGCAGAGGTTTTATGATTTAATATTTTTGTGCATGTGTCTTGTAAGCAACAGTACAACTTGATCCTTCTCCTTCACTCAGTGTATTGTGTTTTAATGGCGGAGTGCAAAAGTGTCTACCTTTGACCTTGTGCTCAGATGAAACACAAAAATTATCACTCTGCCTATGAACGAGTGGGCTGACGAAGACTGGGTTTGCAGAGCTGAGTTTGTTGTGAACCCTTATTTAGTCAGCTACATTGCCAGCCTAGTTGGTAGACTGCTGGACTTGGGATCCTGAAGTCCTGGGTTCGAATGTCATGCTATAGGATACATGGAGTTAACAGTGTTTTTGGTCTGCTGTTAAGGTGTTGGTACGTCAATGAACAACCCTTGTTTGTTTTGTTCCCGCAGGACCGGAGCAGTTGGTGGACACGTCTCAATTGGCCGTCTACATCAGGCAATGGCATCCCTCCACTCACCAGATTGGACAATTCCAGGAGGTCATCTTGAAACAGCAATCTGTGGAGGAGTTACGACTACAGGTGGGTGTGGCTTGATCTAGCCGTAGCCGGCGGTTAAACCGAAACTCAGTTCGTCGACCGATGATTCTTTCTGTGTGACTCACTTTGCCGTGGGTGTTATGGTCTGGTGTTTGCTCCTTCTTCTCGTTCTTGTGTTACCTGTGTTTTCTGAGTCCACCTTCAGGTTTTACTTATTTCATGTTGGCAGTTGATGAGTGCTACTTGTTGTAGGCTCTACGTCTTTCCTTTCACTTTTTTTCACGTCTTTTATCTTTCTGGTGGGCGGAAGGCGGGTCAACTGGTAGGTCCTACTTCTTTCCTTTCTTTATTTCTCTGGACATGCCAGTTGTTAACAACGGTTGTTGAAAAAAAAAAAAAATTGATGTGATTGTATAAACCTGATTTGATATCCTCATGTCAATCCTCAGATATCTGCAATAAGTGGAATTCCAGTGGAAAATGTGGAATTTGCAAAGGTGAGTTCACCGTCACATTTTTTCGATGATTTGTTGTACTGGAAGAAATTGCCTCGACCATGGCTTTTTTTTGCAAAGATTTAGATAATTTATAATTCAAACATTTCATGGCTAAGACCAGCACACTTAGCTTATACAGTGTTTGTTTTTATGTCTCTCTCAGTACATACGTCATAGATTATCTTTATATTTCTTTGAATGATGTATTGAACACCTGCAACATGTTGCGTTTTTCTTCAATACTGTCTTACGGGAAGAGAGTTAAATGTTGTACTTGTTCTCTCATTCTGCACAAATGGCTTAAGAGAGAATGAATAGGGGACCGAGCTATAAGTAGAGAAAGATCTTGTTAATATGTTAGTATGCAGCTTTATTGTATGTTCCTCCTAGGGAGTTGAGAAAAAATATTTGGATTTAAATGGCCTGCTGTGGGGGATAAATGATTTAAACTCGGTGTACCTGCACTTGCACAGGGATATTAACCATAAATCCATCTTTTTTGTCTTTTATCTTGTACTGTAGGGTCGAGGCACGTTTCCATGTGAGATCTCCGTGCTAGAGATTCACACCGACCTGGAGTGGAATCCCCAGGTCACCATGCTCAACATGTGGCCATTGTATATCTGTGATGACGGACATGTAGTTTACTACAGGTACGTCGTTGGTGCAGCAAAGCCCACACTGGTGGAATATCAGAAGAATAACAGGAGAAAGGGATGTAAACTCTTATTGTGGAGAGAGAGAGAGAGAGAGAGAGAGAGGAAAGTGGTTTCCCCTTGTCTGTCATCTGAGGAAGACTCGTAATACCTGAATGAAACTTTAGCTGTTAGTGTGATCTTTCTTACTGTAGTTCACACACCCCTTTGTTACTCGTTTCTGTGGGCGGTTGGCGTGAGCTACTGGTGGGTCTTCTTCTTTCCATTACTCTTTTCACACTTTTCTTTCGCCTTGCTCAATGCACCCTGAGGTCTCCGGATACGGTTGACAGGGAAAATTCCTTTAAAACATACAAACTTGTTAGTTTCTAGATGTGTAGATTGCAATACCTGTAGTATGGAACCCGACAGCAAATATTGTCTATGGGGCAATGCAACCGCTATTTGACTGGGCCTTGCCTTGGCATTCCTTTGGGGGGAGGGAGGGGTGGTACTTGATATATATCCTTGTTAACCAAGTGACATAGCCAAGTCCCGTGATTGTCAAAGAACTCAAGCTGCAAGTTTAGTAAGTATGTCAGTCATTGGTCCAAGGCACATTTCTCAACCTATGCCTCCTGAAAAGAAGAAAAGAAAAGGAAGAAGATGATACACTGTTGAAAGTGTGCTTTTTTCTTTCTTTCCAAGGAATTATTGAAGCTTTTTTAAAATGATAATTATCATTTATTCAGTATTTGTATGAAATCATATATATGCACTTTGGTCAGAGCATTTTCTTTTGAAAGTAACAATAGTAACATTTTTTTAATTGTCAAATTTGAATTTCAAATTCTTTTTTTCCCCTACAGAGACAGCAGGGAGGAGTTGACAGAGATTTCAGAACAAAAGAAGAAAGAAATACAACAGAAAGAGAATAAGTGAGTAACTGTTGTCTCATTGAATGCTTTGTAGATTACCTCTTGCTTGTTTGTTTGTTTTGTTTTAGTTTACAGGCACCAGTATCATTGGACCAGACATTGGTGATTAGTAGGTACTGCTTTATTTCTGACTGTCTGTCTGTCTGTCTGTTTGTCTCTCTCTGAAGGTAAGCGGTCTTAGTGGGTGTATGGATATCTTCCTCTAACTAGTAGACATGGTAATATAGTAGGGTGATGGGTGCCTGCCTGGGTGGAGGTCACTGGTTCAATTATGTCTGCTACCTAAAGATTCTTTGTCTGTTCCTTTGTACTTGTCTCATCTTTGTTCCTGCGGGGCTTCATCATTTGTGGGTGGTTGGCAGATGCTGCTGGTAGTTCCTACTTCTTTCCTTTCACTCTTAGGCTTATCTTTCATCTTGCTGTTTCTTCTTAATCCACCCTGAGATCATCGCATATGCTGCACTGGGTAAATTTCAATGAAGCAAACAATACTCATTTCAATGTCCTTATTCATCACTTTTGACTTGCCCCTTGCCTCACTGCTTATGATTTTACATAAATATGAGTGAATGGCCTAGTCATTACGTGTTGTTGGTCTTTCAAACTTCAAATGTTTTTTCTGTCGTCTCGCAGAATTCTACGCTCCAACTGTCGCATCTCAATCTCACCGCGTAAAGAGAAAGCTCTGAAGATTTACACGGACGAAGACGACAGTGTCAGCACATCTCACGCTGCTTAACTGTGTCTATCAGGATGTTTAAGAGCCAAACGCACGATTCATTTCAGAAGAAGAATGGTCGGAGGCGGAGTCTGTCAGCTAAGCCATGACCTCAACAGTGTCCCTGTTCCCACAGGCAATAGTTGATGAAGGATGCTGTTATCCTGTTCATAACAGGATTTCAAACGTGGAGGGAAGGAGGGATTGTCATTGATATATATTGAAGCTGCAAAGGTTTCAAAAAGTTGTTTAATATTTGTTCATTATTATTTGGTAATAAAGTAATAAACATTGAAAAAGTTGGTTTATATTTTTTACATACTGTACTGTATTGAAGGTGAATTGTTATAAGAAAGAAGCCTGGGCGGAGTTGTGATGGGGGGAAAAATTCATGTCTTCCCCTGGTTTTGGGATTTGTTGTATCTTGTTTTGTTTTTTGTTCTAGATTTGTCCTCGGCTCTTCTTCTGCTTCCTGATATCAGTAACGGCAGTAAAGGAGAGTTTTGATTCTTACTGGTTATTAAGTCAAGCAGTCGAGCACAATGAAAATTACCAATGATGGTTTTGGAAATAAAAAATGTGTTTGTAAAATGTAAGAAATGGGAAACTTAAATATTGTTTTAGGGTCCAAATTAGATGCCAAAAACAGGAACAAAGTAAAACAGTGACATGAAACAAAATGGGTATTGAGTGATCGAAAAAGAACACTACCATCTTTTACGTATTAGGGCAGTTAACCAAAGCAGGCAAAATGATGGCATTTACATTTGGTAACAATAACATTTTCATTTTTTGCCCAAACTGCCCTGTAAACAGCCAAGGGATCTTTAACATGCACAGAGTGTTGTGATCTGCACACTGAACCTTCTTTGTATTGTCAGTTTCCGATAGGACTAGGTGTCGATCCACTTATTTGGACCAGGGGAGCAGGTTTTACTCATAAAAAACAATTCGAGAAAACTTTTCAACCTGCCGTGATCTTCATGTCAAGAGGCAGACATCTTGCCTCAGGATTACCGAGTCATCCCCCCCCATTAGGTAGACGATAAGAATAAGGCTGCATTGGAGGCCCTGACGTTTGCAATATCATCAATGCGGTGCCAGGTTTTGACAAATCATTCTTTATACCAAGGGGTGGCAGCCCATTCTCTCTGTCTCTCAAAATGTGCATGTTGTTGTACATAGAGATGAAACTGTCTCCATTGAGCGCAATCACATTGTGACTATTACCACTATTACTAATTAATTTGTGTGTGTTAGTGTGCGAGGGTGGGATTATATGAGAGGTGTATTCAAGCTTTATGCATTTCGAGTTACAAGTAATATAAGTGACTAAAAAGAGGAAACCTAATGCCTTTGGTGTGACAGTGACAAATTCTTCCCAGAAAAAACAGATGAAAACAAATCATAGAAGAAAAGGACAAAAGGAAATCAATATATCTTTAATTCTATTTATATTCTGACCCCAATTTTTCTCTTCTCTGTGCTTGTTTGTCGGTCTGTCTCAGCCATTTTGTCATCTCTCTATGAACACATTTTTAACTTGCTTGATTTATTTATTTTCTGTAGACTTACAAATAAACTCACTCTACTCCGACCTCTCGTCCTCCATTGGTCTCAAAGTAGCCTAACGTTCTTTTGGGTTAAAAAAAAATAATTTGTCTTTTACCTGTGATTGCAATATGTTAAAATTATCAAAAATTAAACAACTAATTTTCAGCAATTTTATTTGTTTATCTTGTCTTTTACTGTGAAATTGAAGTAATTGTTTTGTTGCTTTAAAAAGAAAATGATTTGTGTTATAATCTGAAACATTATCTGAAACAGCAGAAAAAAACAATTTAAATTTTGTTTTTAAAGGTATGACATTTTCTGTTGATTTTAAGATAGATAATTAGTCATAATTTCATAACATTTAACAAACAAATGATCATTTCTTAACACTTTGATTGCCAACTGCGACATATGTCGTACACTTCCGATAGGACGCCATACGCCATCCCTGACATATGTCGAAACTATAATAATGCCCAGGAAACATTCGCATAGTTATTTGTACGACGGTGTAGAGTTACTGGAGTTACTTCCTTTGACCGTAAGTCCGTCGGCCATTTGCCTGAATTTTTGGGTGGCGAAACGAGGCCGATTACTCGATTTAGAGCCGGGTTTTTTTTCCGATATTTACGACAGAACAATGGAATCAGATGATGTCACCAGGGTTTATCACATTGACAGACCAAATTATATACCTGATTGTGTTATGTGCAAGTCTATCAAAGTGAGGTGTGAAACACGCTTTTATTGTCAACCTTGTGGAGTTTCACTTTGTTCTTACCCTTGCTTTTGAATCTTCCACACAGCCGGAGACATTTCCCAAAGTCAACACGCTATTGATGTTTCCAGTGTCAGAAAAAAAAACAAAAGCACAAAAATAGACTTCCACTTCCAGGACAAAACAGAACAGTTATAATAAACACTGAGGCATAGAAATTAGATGCATGCCAGAGATTTGTGTTCAAATTGACATTTTATTTTTATTACACATGAACAAATTTTCCATAAAATGTCGCTTAAATGTGTTTCAGTATAATGTAATAAAACCTGTGAATTCATGGAAAGTATCCTGAAAATTGTTATCATTACACTTTGTTTTTCAACTTGGGTTGTCTGCATAACATTATCATAAAAAAAAAACCCATAAAAAATGTCACTGAAATGCTCAATCAAAGCAAATATTTTAAAAAACCGGCAAAATTTACATATTCATGATTGATCCAATATGGCTGCCATGGTCACGTGACATCATTTGCATATTTGATGGTACATACTGAAAGCTCATTTATTATTCCACCCATCCTCCAAATATCACTTACCTAGCTTGCGTATTTATGGAGATTTTGGTTTGTTTGTAACGACCCTGTTTTGCCCATTTTCTTCCCAAACCCTTGGCAATGGGGATTCCATAAGGCCTCGTAGAACTTGGCAATCAAAGTGTTAAATTATTTAGTACGAAAAAAAATACAAGTTACATAGAATAATAATATTTATAACCATGATGAGGGATGATAATATATATATATTATGACAAGATATTATATAACCAATAAGTATAAGAAACAACACTCTCTGAGTAGTCTGAGACTCTCTCTCTCTCTCTCCCTCTCTCTATCTCTTTCTTAGACATATACAAACAAACAGTGGATAATGACAATAGACAGCCACATCAAATTAATTGACAATGATAAAGAAATACACAAATGAATAATGATGTTTTAGTACAATATGCGTGCAAAAACTGCATGTGGTGGATGGGGTAAATATCAATGAAACAAGTTGTTAGTCTTCGTGCCTGATGTGTGACACACTGCTGCTGGGTTCTACTTCTTTCTTTTTCCTTCTCTTTGCCCGGATCTGTCTTTCAATCATACTGCTGTTTGATTTCATTCACTGTGACTGGTGATGTGACTGAGAATGAGATCACTGTCTATGAGTATAATGAAGGGGGATACATGCCAAAGAATCGATCAAACAAACACTTCTGTAAGATGCGTGGTCGATTGGCGGGTACTGCTGGTAGGTCCTTTTTTTAATGTCACTTCTCTTTTATCTTGTTGTTACCTCTTACGATAATTCACCATGCATTAACTTTGACGAAATTCTATACTTTACACAGTAGTGTAACTTAACATTGATCTATGAGATATGGTTAGAATTTAGGATACTACTAGAACTCTGGGGACGACAGCATAGTAAAACTACAATTGGCCAAGTGGCTCAACAAAAAACATAATTTGTCATCCCCATGAGGTAATCCAGAGGCAAGGTATTGGCCTCTTACTAGTCTTACTCTAAAGGTAGTGGGTTCAAGCCCCGCCAACGGTTGAACAACTTTCTCGATTTCTTTCGAGCATAATCTTCCCTCCTGGTCCAGGTAGGTGGATCGACACCTAATCCCATTTGAGACGGACGATAAAAAGGAGGTCCTGTGTGCCGATCACAACACTCTATGCACGTTAAAAATCCTTTGGTTGTTTATGCTACAGGCAGTCCGGCAAAATTAGAAATCCTACCAAAAACTCCGAGATCACCTTAGTTGTGGATGTGATAGTGGGTAAACCAAATCGAAGCAAATTAAAATCAAAATCATCCCCATTATCACTTGGAAGAGGTGCTACTTAACTAGTGCCAATAATGGTATTGGGCTTGCCTACCTACACCTGCGACCAAACAATGAAATTAACAGCTGGCCGGAAATCTGTCAAGTCGTTCAAAGCCTGCACACAGACACAGTGAATCTGAGAATTTCTTTTGAATACGCCCCGCCAGTCATTATAATATAATTGTAGATATATGTGTCTAAAGACCGCCCCAAGCGAGGGAATACGCCAAACTTTTTCTATTATTTGATCTGAATTTTCTTAAATCAATTTGATCTCTATGCACTCAGAGCAGGAACATTAAACAGGTTCTGTGATCTCAATTGTCCTCTAGATTCAAAATCTGGCTGCCACTGCCCTGCCAGTGCTGCCACACAATACCATTAAGAACTAATCGGTAATTTTATGGTTTATTGGCGTAAAAGAAAGTGTATCAAATTGTACTCGATGTCGGTATCGGCTTAGATCTACATTTAATCATTTAGAGATGAGAATGACGAAATATTTCAATGACCTCTTACCCTGAACGCCCTTCCCCACCCCACCCACCCGCCCCCTCCCTCTCCTCGCGCAAATGTGTAAAGAAATACTTAGGCCTAGATCTAGATCTATCCGGTTTTCCAACTTTATCGAACTATGGTACTGGTACGGTAATCATTTTCTCCTTGGAAAAAAGAAAACCAAAACATTCTGAAACACTAGATCTAGATGTACATTAAAAAATCTAACATACAAACAAACAAAAAAACAAAACGTGCCGTGTGGCATCGGTGGCCGATCGGTTAGTAGTTAGACTGACAGAAAGGATATACATGTCATTGTCATGTATATTCATTTCTTGTCCCATCTCAAGTAGAAGAAGACTTTTGACCAGGGTTGCCAACTCTTTTCGACCCTTCACGGCCAAATCATCACCCAAAAATAGGCCAAATGACGGCCAAATATTTTTCGAAAAGGCCAAACTTAAAGGCCAAATTTATCGTGTCCTTTTCGA
Source organism: Doris montereyensis (assembly GCA_037039925.1). NCBI lineage: Eukaryota > Metazoa > Mollusca > Gastropoda > Nudibranchia > Dorididae > Doris > Doris montereyensis. The sequence goes on along the minus strand of JAXRKP010000350.1, from coordinate 220,323 downwards.
CCATTGGTTATTATTTTAAATTTTAGGAATCATTATCCGCAAGGTGCCTTGCAGATTCAAGGTACAAGCGTTATCCGCAAGGTGTATTTTGTTTAAAAGGTTGTAAATTATTTGTAAACTATCCTCTCAGATTTACATTTCAAATAAATTTCGACAAATGAGAATTTTCTTTGACTTCTCATTTCATTATACGTCGCAGAAAGGGATAAAAAGATTAGGTTGCTGAACAGGCACAATCATACACACCAGGGAGGGAGTGGTACTGAATTGAACAGAACACTAACCCATTTTTCAAGACATGCTTATCTGTGCACTTGACCAAAATTCCGGTCCTTGCGGATAATGCCGCCACAGAAGCAGGACTATCGGCAAGGTGCCTTGCGCACCAATGTTCAAGCGTTATTTTTTTTATTTCTCCAGCAATGTCCATGCTTTAGTTTTCTCGTCCTTCCAACTAGGCAGCTTCAGTTATGTGTGACACTGTGTCAGACAGATTTCAATTATAACTAAAACTGATTCCAAATAAGCTACTTAATTTGAACACTATGTACATAACTATATTGCCTCACATTGTCTAGTTTAATTCAAACAGCATCAGCGATTCATCGTCGTCTGTCTGATGCTTATCCAGTTCAGCAGGCTCAGGTGCTGGAATTATTTCTTTTGAAGTGGAGGCTGCGTGTGATGGTGCAAAAGAATACATAGATGTGTTGTGGAGCTCAATCATGCTTTGAAAAGCTGAAAAATGGTGACAGCACTTTCCATTCAGAATTTGTGTGGCTCTAATTCTGATAATGGCCTCCAGCAAGCTGACCTGCATTCTGTTCCTTGGCTTGGTCTTAACTGCAGTCACCGAGGAGAAAATTCTTTCTACATAGGCATTGCTGACTGGGGTTGTCAAGCACGTCAGTGCACATAGAGCAAGCTCATTGAAGGACGAACTACTTCTAAGGACACCAAACCAGAAACTTTCTGCATCAGAGGGTATACCATGATCTTTGAAGACAGGCTCATCTCCCCAGTTGAGGAGTCCTATTTTCCGATACTGTCCTTTCACATCATCTTTGATCAAGTGCTGGAAAGGAAGGCCCCCACTTTACCCTTTTCCATCTGGTTCAAGACAGTCTTGGGGCTTAGAAGATTCAGCCTTGAGAAAATGTCCTCGACAGGTGGCATCCTCTTCTCCATCTGCAGGAAAGCTTCTTCTAGCAGTGCTTTGCATCGTACATAAATTGTCATCCTGTCCTCGTGTGTCAACCTGTTGTTGCTCTCTTTGATAAACTTGCTTCCAAAGTCTATTTCTTCAAGCTCTTTCACTTCTCCGTTTTCTTTGTACAAACGAGATTTCAGACATCTGTGTAGAAGAAGCAGATCCTTAATCAACGCTTCTGGATCCTCTTTTGTCTTTTGGAAGAGCGCATTCAACTTTTCGAATTCTTGTACCAACGGTGTGGCGAAACAAAGTAGAGATAGTTTCTGTGATCATGCAGCATATCCTTGATTATCATCGCCTTATATCTCACATCATGTCGGCATTGAGCTTGTTCACAGCATGTGAAATAGGCCTTCATCATCGAAAGCGTGTGAAAGCTGCGAGTTCCCCAGGGACCCCTTGGCCTTCAATTCCTCCCAGTTGATCAATATATTGAGCAAGACCTTTCCCCCTGACAAGCCAACGGGTTGAATACGTTTTCTCAAATGGCAAATAGCCAACTGGCCTTGACATCTCACAGTCCATATCAGTATTCATTACTTTGAATAAAGTCACAAACGTATCCCGCCGAAGGGAACTATTGCTGAACCAGTTTGGGATTACTGAAAGAAGATAACCGACGTGAGCTGGCAGTTTCCCAAAGGCGTGCTAGATGGCACACACACACTTCATTTGCACACATTGGGGGACGCCTCATGGATCCTTGAGAATACAGAATTGTGCTCACCTAGCATTGCTGCTGCTCCATCGGATCCAAACCCAATGCAGTCATTGATAGACAAGTCACATTGAGTCAACTCATGTACAATGCCGTTGAAAATGGTCGCAGCTGTTGTCTGATGCTGACAAAAGTGACAAAAATGCTGTTGCTATTCCGTTCTTTGTCAAACTGATATATCGTACACAGATCACTAGAAGCTTTATGTTCCCCACATCGGTGGATTCATCAATCAACAGACAGTACTTTTTGTCCTTCATGTCTTGTACTACGTCTTTCTTCAGAACAGGGGCGACAACGCTTTGAAGCAGCTTCCGACATTTTGTCCTATGTACTTTGACCCCACCTAAAACACTCCCTCTCCATGCTTTTTGATAAATGCAGTAAAATGGTCAGCAGACCGGATAGCACCGTGTGAAGCAATGGTAACTGCTAACTCTATCTCCGCTGCTTTTGTTTCTGCTGACATTTTTGACTCTCTTGGTGTTTTCTGAATAACCTGTGTCAGAACATTTGTCTGACTTTTTGGTACCTTATTTTTGTGTGTTAAACAGTTTTCATGTGTCTTCAGACTGTCTAGTTTGGGTCGTAAAGTTTGGAAACACAGTTTACAAAACGCAAACGCATCCTCGCTGTTGTCTACTCTTCTGACCCATGGGAATTGTTTTTCCCCATGAACTGTTGTATTTTCGACCAGAGTCGTATGAGCCTTTTCACTTAGGCATTGTGGTAGATCTAGAATGAAACAGGCAGTTGCAGGACACAGATTAAATAAATTTGATACAATATTTGACTTAGCCTAATTTAGATCTAGATCTAATGAAACAACATTTCAATAGGCTTTTTCTAGCAGTGAAGAGTCAGTAGGCCTACATTCTAGATCTAGGGCCTAGGCTAGGCTAGGTTAATAAAAACAAAACGATCTAGGCAACATGGCAATGTGGGTTGAAGTTGAATGATTGGCGCTTGGCACTAAAAAAATAAATTATTTGAAGTTGCCAGGTACCGGCTACATACTTGCCAAACTGCCAAATGGCAAACTAATCATAGTCTATCGGAGTCTTTATATCTACAAACAGTGAATTTCGTTTTTTTAAAAATGTATATTTGAAGAAATTGAACCACAGTTGAACAAAAGGCAAAAAAAAAAAGGCCAGACGGCCAACTGCATTTCTTCATGGCCAAACAGTTTTCCAAAAGGCCACATTTCTCGAATTTGGCCGTGAAAAGGCCAAATTGGCAACCCTGCTGTTGACAAGCGATGACATAGGAGAGGCACACACACACACACTGGCAATAAGTTGTCATTGTAGATTGGTCTACATAGTGAGATACAAAAGGTCGAACAAAGGGCAGACAGTTTGTATTGCTCCTTTGTTAACAATCTATTTGCGAAATTAAGAGCCCAAAAGTGATAATATTATTTGGAACAGATTATGGACTGAGTCAAAGCCGTCTTGATATAGAGACGGAGTTTCTTTCTTTCTATGTGCGTAAGTGTGTGTGTGTGTGTGTGTGTGTGTGTGTGTGTGTGTGGATGTGTGTGGATGTGCGTGCGTGCGTGCATGTGAGAGCACGTGGATGTATGACTTCGCAAATTTAATTTTGGTTTATATTTAGTTGCGACGAAAGCGTAAGGTCAAAGTACTGCGTTTGTTGCATTGTGTTTTTCTTTTTTTTATCTCTTGTTTGTTGATTGTTTGAAGATCTTATTGCTTCGTGTTTTGAAAGTCATATTATTTTATTGTTTGAAAGTCTTATTGTATTGTTGTTTTAAAGTCTTATTGTTTTGTCGTTTGAAATGTAATTGTTTTATTGTTTGATATACGTACTGGTTTGTTGTTTAACAGACTTATTGCTTTGTTGTTTGAAAGTCTTATTGCTTTGTTGTTTGAAAGACGTACTGGTTTGTTGTTTGAAAGTCTTATTGTTTTGTTGTTTGAAAGTATTATTGCTTTGTTGTTTGGAAATCTTATTGCTTTGTTGTTTCACAGACTTATTGCTTTGTTCTTTAAAAGTGTTATTGTTTTGTTACTTGAAAGTCTTATTGCTTTTTTAGTTGAAAGTCTTATGGTTTTGTTATTTGAAAGTCTTAATGTTTTGTTGTTTGAAAGTCTTATTGTTTTGTTATTTAAAAGCCTTATTGTTTTGTTGTTTGAAAGTCTTATTACTTTGTTATTTTAAAGTCTTATTGCTTTGTTGTTTGAAAGTTTTATTGTTTTATTGTTTGAAAGTCTTATAGCTTCGTTGTTTGAAAGTCTTATTGTTTTGTTGTTTGAAAGTCTTATTGCTTTGTTGTTTGAAAGTCTTATTGCTTTGTTTGAAAGTTTTATTGCTTTGTTGTTTGAAAGTCTTATTGTTTTGTTGTTTGAGTCTTATTGTTTTGTTGTTTGAAAGTCTTATTGTTTTGTTATTTGAAAGTCTTATTGTTTCGTTGTTTGAAAGTCTTATTGTTTTGTTGTTTGAAAGTCTTATTGTTTTGTTGTTTGAAAATCGTATTACTTTGTTATTTTAAAGTCTTATTGCTTTGTTGTTTGAAAGTTTTATTGTTTTGTTGTGTGAAAGTCTTATAGCTTCGTTGTTTGAAAGTCTTATTGTTTTGTTGTTTGAAAGTTTTATTGCTTTGTTGTTTGAAAGTCTTATTGCTTTGTTTGAAAGTCTTATTACTTTGTTATTTTAAAGTCTTATTGTTTTGTTGTTTGAAAGTGTTATTGCTTTGTTTGAAAGTCTTATTGCTTTGTTTGAAAGTCTTATTACTTTGTTTTTTGAAAGTCTTATTGCTTTGTTTGAAAATCTTATTACTTTGTTATTTTAAAGTCTTATTGCTTTGTTTGAAAGTCTTATTACTTTGTTATTTGAAAGTCTTATTGCTTTGTTGTTTGAAAGTCTTATTGTTTTGTTATTTGAAAGTCTTATTGTTTTATTGTTTGAAAGTCTTATTGCTTTGTTGTTTGAAAGTCTTATTGCTTTGTTGTTTGAAAGTCTTATTGCTTTGTTGTTTGAAAGTCTTATTGTTATTGCTTTGTTATTTGAAAGTCTTATTGCTTTGTTGTTTGAAAGTCTTATTGCTTTGTTGTTTGAAAGTCTTATTGCTTTATAATTTGAAAGTCTTATTGCTTTGTTGTTTGAAAGTCTTATTGCTTTTTGTTATTTGAAAAGTCTTATTGCTTTGTTGCTTGAAAGACATACTGGTTTGTTGTTTGACAGTCTTATTGCTTCGTGGTTGGAAAGTCTTTTGTCTTTTTTTTTTTCTTCTTTTTTTCTCTCGCTCAGATTGGTAAATATATATTACGCTTTTTCTCTCTCTCTCTCTCGCTCTCTCTCTCTCTCTCTCTCTCTCTCTCTCTCTCTCTCTCTCTCTCTCTCTCTCTCTCTCTCTCTCTCTCTCTCTCTCTCTCTCTCTCTCTCTCTCTCTCTCTCTCTCTCTCTCTCTCTCTCTCTCTCTCTCTCTCTCTCTCTCTCTCTCTCTCTCTCTCCCTCCCTCCCTCCCTCCCTCTCTCTCTCTCTCTCTCTCTCTCCCTCCCCCCCTCCCTCTCTCCCTCCCTCCCTCCCTCTCCCCTCTCCCTCTCTCTCTCTCTCTCTCTCCCTCTCTCTCTCTCTCTCTCTCTCTCTCTCTCTCTCTCTCTCTCTCTCTCTCTCTCTCTCTCTCTCTCTCTCTCTCTCTCTCTCTCTCTCCCTCTCTCTCTCTCTCTCTCTCTCTCTCTCTCTCTCTCTCTCTCTCTCTCTCTCTCTCTCTCTCTCTCTCTCTCTCTCTCTCTCTCTCTCTCTCTCTCTCTCTCTCTCTCTCTCTCTCTCTCTCTCTCTCTCTCTCTCTCTCTCTCTCTCTCTCTCTCCTCTCTCTCTCCCTCTCTCCCCTCTCCCTCTCTCCCTCTCTCCTCTCTCTCCCTCTCTCTCCCTCTCTCTCTCTCTCTCTCTCTCTCTCCCTCCCTCCCTCCCTCCCTCCCTCTCTCTATCTCTCTCTCTCCCTCTCTCCCTCCCTCCCTCCCTCCCTCCCTCGCTCTCTCTCTCTCTCTCTCTCTCTCTCTCTCTCTCTCTCTCTCTCTCTCTCTCTCTCTCTCTCTCTCTCTCTCTCTCTCTCTCTCTCTCTCTCTCTTTCTCTTTGGGTTTTGTTTGTTTGTTCGTTGTTTTTTTAATTGTTTTTTTCTCTCCCTTTCCTTAGTGGGATATATAGTCAATAGTTGAATACGGCTCTGTACTGAAACAATGCTTTCTGTGCACAGTGTCTCTGGGTAGTTTAGAGTGCCGGTATCAAGTGTCATCTACATATTGTAGTTTCGGGAAGCCGGGCTGGCACCTTACCTCACGACAGTTTAGAGTGCTCGTGCTTTCAAAATGGCACACATGTTGCGTTTTCATATATTGCCACAAAATTGTATTTGGTTTCAATATATTCCATATTTTTTATATTTTTTGTTGTTGTTTGCTTTTGTTTTGGGTTTATTTGCAATACAAATTAGATATCTAAAGGACAGTCATGCGTAATCCGAATAGTTCTTATTAAACTTTCCTCACCCTACTCCCCCAACACATGCTGCATAATTTAATTAATGCAATAACTGTTTGCTAACGCTATCACTACTATCATTTAACTATTTACACCACCTTTACTTTACTCGTATTTCTTTCGTCCTCTATCACCACAACCACTGCCCTAATATTTGTTGTTCTTTCTTTTCCCCCTCTTTTTTATTAGTATAAGAGATGATTATAATGCTACTCATACTTGTAGAAATTTTGACTTTTAATTAATTTAGGATAATGATGAAATATAATAATGGTAATTTTGGGGTTGCCTCTGCGGTCTGTTTCGCTTCATAGCTTTTTTGTTTTGTTTTCCTCTTGTTTTATTGAATTCATTATTTCAAAACAAAAAAACCACTACAAAAATGAAAACAAAAACAAGAAAACATTAAAAGAATATAAAGATGAAATAAAATGAAATAAAGCGAAATACCCCGGGACAAAACATCCGAATAACAACCATCCCCCCATCCCCCATCCCCCAACCCGTCTTTAAATGAAAAAGAAAAACAGAAAGAAAAACATGTCAGTTGTAATTACGTGTATATGGCGAGAATAGTTGATGGAGCTAATAAATAACAAGAAGGCATACGTACAGGCAGACAACATACTCCACATTATGGATCCTCACATATGGCCGCGACAATTATTGAAAACTATTTTGGGAAATAATAAGCAAGTCACATCTCACGTTATTGCTTTTGTTGATTAAAAAAAGGCTTACTTTTTTGTTTGAAAGTCTTATTGCTTTGTTGTTTGAAAGTCTTATTGCTTTGTTGTTTGAAAGTCTTATTGCTTTGTTGTTTGAAAGTCTTATTGCTTTGTTGTTTGAAAATCTTATTGCTTTGTTGTTTGAAAGACGCATTGGTTTGTTGTTTGAAAGACTTCACATATTTATTGCTTCGTTGTTTGAAAGTCTTATTATTTTTCTTGTGTGAAAGTCTTATTGCTTTGTTGTTTGAAAGTCTTATTGCTTTGTTTGAAAATCTTATTGCTTTGTTGTTTGAAAGTCTTATTGTTTTGTTATTTGAAAGTCTTATGCTTTGTTGTTTGAAAGTCTTATTGCTTTCTTGTTTGAAAGTCTTATTGCTTTGTTGTTGGACAATATTATTGCTTTGTTGTGTGAAAGTCTTATTGCTTTGTTGTTTGAAAGTCTTATTGTTTTGTCGTTTGAAGGTCGTATTGCTTTGTTGTTTGAAAGTTTGCTTTGTTGTTTGAAAATGTTATTGCTTCATTGTTTGAAAGTCTTATTATTGTGTTGTGTCAAAATCTTATTGTTTTGCCGTTTGAAAGTCTTTTTGCTTTGTTGTTTGAAAGACGTACTGGTTTGTTGTTTCACATATGTATGGCTTTGTTGTTGGAAAGTCTTATTGCTTTGTTGTTTGAAAGTCTTATTGCTTTGCCGTTTGAAAATTTTATTGCTTTGTTGTTTGAAAATCTTATTGCTTTGTTGTGTGAAAGTCTTATTGCTTTGTCGTTTGAAAGTTTTATTGCTTTGTTGTTTGAAAATCTTATTGCTTTGTTGTTTGAAAGACGTACTGGTTTGTTGTTCCACATATTTATTGCTTCGTTGTTTGAAAGTCTTATAATTTTTTTGTTTGAAAGTCTTATTGTTTTGTCGTTTTTTAAAGTCTTATTGCTTCGTTGTTTGAAATTCGTATTGCTTTGTTTTTTTAAAAGTCTTATTGCTTTGTTGTTTGAAAAATTTTATTGCTTTGTTGTTTGAAAAGTTTTATTGCTTTGTTGTTTGAAATTCTTATTGCTTTGTTGTTTGAAAGTCTTATTGCTTTGTTGTTTGAAAGTCTTATTGCTTTGTCGTTTGATAGTCTTATTGCTTTGTTATTTGACACATTTATATCTTCGTTGTTTGAAATTCGTATTGCTTTGTTTTTTTAAAGTCTTATTGCTTTGTTGTTTGAAAGTCTTATTGCATGGTTGTTTGAAAGTCTTATTGCTTTGTTGTTTGAAAGTCTTATTGTTTGTTGTCTAAAGTTTTATTCCTGTGTTGCTTGAAGTCCTATTGTTTTGTTGTTTGGAAATTTTATTGCTTTGTTTGAAATTCTTATTGTTTTGTTGTTTGAAATTCTTATTGTTTTGTGGTTTGAAATTCATATCGTTTTGTTGTTTGAAAGTCTTCTTACTTGGTTGTTTTGACAATCTTATTATTTTGTTGTTTTGACAATCTTATTACTTTGTTGTTTTGACATTCTTATTACTTTGTTGTTTTGACATTCTTATTACTTTGTTATTTTGACAATCTTATTGCTTGGTTGTTTTGACAATCTTATTACTTTGTTGTTTTGACAGTCATATTACTTGTTGCTTTGACATTTTTATTACTTTGTTGTTTTGACAATCTTGTTACTTTGTTGTTTTGACATTCTTATTACTTTGTTGTTTTGACATTCTTATTACTTTGTTGTTTTGACAATCTTATTACTTTGTTGTTTTGACATTCTTATTACTTTGTTGTTTTGACAATCTTATTGCTTTGTTGTTTTGACATTCTTATTACTTTGTTGTTTTGACATTTTTATTGCTTAGTTGTTTTGACATTCTTATTACTTTGTTGTTTTGACAATCTTATTACTTTGTTGTTTTGACAATCTTATTACTTTGTTGTTTTGACAATCTTATTACTTAGTTGTTTTGACAGTCTTATTACTTGGTTGTTTTGACATTCTTATTGCTTAGTTGTTTTGACAATCTTATTGCTTTGTTGTTTTGACAATCTTATTGCTTTGTTGTTTTGACAGTCTTATTACTTTGTTGTTTTGACATTCTTATTGCTTAGTTGTTTTGACAATCTTATTGCTTTGTTGTTTTGACAATCTTATTGCTTTGTTGTTTTGACAGTCCTATTACTTTGTTGTTTTGACATTCTTGTTGCTTAGTTGTTTTGACATTCTTATTACTTTGTTGTTTTGACAATCTTATTACTTTGTTGTTTTGACAATCTTATTACTTTGTTGTTTTGACAATCTTCTTACTTTGTTGTTTTGACAATATTCTTACTTGTTGTTTTGACATTCTTATTACTTTGTTGTTTTGACAATCTTATTACTTTATTGTTTTGACAATCTTATTATTTGTCGTTTTAACATTCTTCTGACTTTGTTGTTTTGACAATCTTATTGCTTTGTTGTTTTGACAATCGTCTTACTTTGTTGTTTTGAAATTCTTATTACTTTGTTGTTTTGACATTCTTATTGCTTGGTTGTTTTGACATTCTTCTTACTTTGTTGTTTTGACAATCGTATTGCTTAGTTGTTTTGACATTCTTATTACTTTGTTGTTTTGACAATCTTATTGCTTAGTTGTTTTGACATTCTTCTTACTTTGTTGTTTTGACATTCTTATTACTTTGTTGTTTTGACAATCTTATTACTTTGTTTTGTTGACAATCTGATTACTTTGTTGTTTTGACAATCTTATTGCTTTGTTGTTTTGACATTCTTATTACTTTGTTGTTTTGACATTCTTATTACTTTGTTGTTTTGACAATCTTATTGCTTTGTTGTTTTGACAATCTTATTGCTTTGTTGATTGAAATTTTACTACTTTGTTGGTTGACAATCTTATTACTTTGTTGGTTGAAATTTTTCTTCCTTTGTTGTTTCAAATTCTTATTGTTTTATTGAATTAAAGTCTTATTACTTTGCTTTGTTGTTTTGACATTCTTATTGCTTTGTTGTTTGAAGTTCTGATTGCTTTGTTGTTTCAAATCTTATTCACTGTTGCTTTCAAGCCATTTCTTGTATATCTATCCATCCAGTTTAACTCCTACGTCTTTCATTTTACTCTTTTACCTATCATCATTCATCTTGCCGTTTCACCCGGGATCACAGCATGTGGTAGACTGGGCACATATTATTCAACGAAAAATCCTAGTCTTTATTTACTGTTCCTTTTCAAGCAACCATTGCTCCTATGTTCGCTTTTCTAGTTTAACCTGCACCTCTAGTCTATATTATTCACTATTGATTTACAGCCATGTCTCCTATTTAGTAATACAAATGCCATTTTTGCATATAAACGATATATGCTATTTTCAAAAACTCATTAAATTTTTTTAATTCAAAATATTAAAAAAAAACCTAGTCATTCTTTAGATATTGAATGAAAAAAAAACACGGTCTACACAAGTTTTGAGTGATTTTATTCTTAACAAGAAAGGAGATAGATTTTGAAAATTGGCTCAAAATCCAAGATGGCGGTCGTTTCCTTGGCAACCAAGGACGCTATAAATTTTTCAATCATATGGGATGACTATATTTTGACAGTTTGTCTCTCTATGTATATACTAAAATCGAAAACCCTAAAAAAAAAAAAACTTCAGGAGGCGCCCCCGAAGATACCTTGGTTGTTTACATGTACAACTTTACAAGGCAAACTTTAAAATCCTACCAACAACCATCGAGAACACCTTAGTTGTGGATGAAAACAATTTGTTTTAAACCCCAAGTATGAACGGGTTCGAACTATCTATTATAGCTGTCAATCTTAACATCAGTTGACAAAAATTCAATTTCAACATGTAAGCCTTTCTTATTATTAAGAATTTTGTTCAGTTAAAATAAACTTTATTCCATCCATTTGTTGTACATGGCATAGAATGTGGATCTTGATTCCACAGTAATTATCGTATTTTTTTTCTCAGTTGAGTTTCACACGTCATACGTGTTGTTATAGTTTGGGCTTGCACAGCTCTGGTAAGTAGTTTGATATTAATATCACCAGATACATTCAAGACAACAAGAAAAACAACACCAGGACAAGGAATTGATGTTATAGATTGTGTAATCCTGGATTTATGTACATCATATTGTATAATATAATTAATATAATAATAGAATGTATATATATATATATATATATATATAAATATATACAAATATATACATATATATACGTACATATACATATACGTGGATATATATATATATATATATATATATATATATATATATATATATATATATATATACGTATTCAATTTATGCAAGGCAGTTTCACAGTCTGACCAAATACGACAAAAGAAGTTAGCAATGTTTTCTTTTCATCGTAACAGTGATGGCAAACAGAACTTGCCAACGTCATATTGCACATTAAAATATATATTAAAATTTCCTGCAATATTTTAAACAATAGATATAACAATCGTAGATGATTAAAATAGCTAATTGACGTGTGGCCATAAAGCAATTACTCTTTACACATTGAGTATTAAGCAAAGAATTTTCAGTGATGAAAGTGATGAAAAATACTAAAGCGTTACTGTTTGCAATAGCAATGTCTCTCAGAAACAATAGCATTAATCTATGGGGGGGGGGGAGGGGGCTAGAGCACTGAGGCGTGATCATGGAGCAATACACTCACAGAAAGAAGCATCAAAGCGTGATCATCAAACAATCCCCTCTCACACAGAGGAAGAACACTGGAGTATGATCATGGAGCAATATCCCCACAGAGGAAGAACACTGGAGTAAGAACACTGATCATGGAGCAATATCCCAACAGAGGAAGAACACTGAAGTATGATCATGGAGCAATATCCCAACAGAGGAAGAACACTGAAGTATGATCATGGAGCAATATCCCAACAGAGGAAGAACACTGTAGTATGATCATTGAGCAATGTTTGCCCAGGAAGCAAGAGCACTGAAGCATGATCATGGAGCAATATCTCCACAGGAGAAGAGCACTGAAACATCACCATTGAACAATATATCATCAAGAACGAATATCCATGATGTATGATTATGAAGCAATATGTCCCCAGGAAGGAAGAGCACTAGAGCATGATTATGGAGCAATATGCACCCATGAACGAATAGCATTGGTGTGTAATTATAGAGCAATATGCTCCATGGAACGAATAGCACTGACCTGTGATTATTTGAGCAATATATTCCCAGGAAGGAAGAGCACTAAAGCATAATCATAGAAGGATAAACTCTCAGGAATGGGAGAGGTTGAATATTATATCAATGAGCTTGTAAAAATATGAGGGATGATTATGAAACCATATATATATATATATATATATATATATATATATATATATATATATATATATATATATATATATATATATATATATATATATATATATATATATATATATATATATATATATATATATATATATATATATATATATATATGTATATATATATACTAGCTTGTAGAAATATTATATATGATTATGAAACAAATATTATATATATATATAATAGCTTGGAGAAACCTATATATATATATAAACTGTATATACATGTATATCAACTAGCTTGTAGAAATCTTGGGATGATTATGAAACAATATTACATGTATATCAACTAGCTTGGAGAAACCTCAGGTATGATTACGAAACTGTATTACATGTATATCAACTAATTTGGAGAAATCTCAGGTATGATTACGAAACTGTATTACATGTATATCAACTAGCTTGGAGAAATCTCAGGTATGATTACGAAACCGTATTACATGTATATCAACTAATTTGTAGAAATCTGAGGAGTGATTTTAGTCCTATATCATATAAACTAGCTTGGAGAAATCGGAGTGATGATTATGGAACTTTATATCAACCAGCATGGAAAGATCTGAGGGCTGATTATATATATATATATATATGTATATATATATATATATATATATATCGTCCCCACACACTAGTTTGGAGAAATCTAAGGGGTGATTATAAATCTAAGTGTTAACCATATTGAAGAAATGTGAAACGTGAGAAAAGACTCATCTCTTCCAACCTTGAAGAACAGTGAAACCGAAAATTCAATCACGGTGTTTGCTGGTCAAAATATCAGTATATAAATATGCAACAGCAGGAATTCAAATAAGTACAAATTTGTGAAACATAATCATTACAAGCGCTAAAGCATAAATGCATAAAAGGACTTGAAATTGTAAATTGTAAGTGACTATTTAATTTAATTTCTGCGAATTTTACATATCATTATAATTTATGACATTGATCGTGAACAGCTACATGTATATATTTGAAAAATATTTTCAAATACAAATGTAGGTAAATTTCATCAATTTTGTTTTGCCTACCATAGAATATCACAGACAGTAAGTTCCAATGCCAACGTGAATTTCCTGTATATGGATTCAAGGCAATATCACTAGTCTAAAACCATAAGCGTTGAATCGGAGAATTTTGAAGACAGCCAGAATGTCACATCTACACTCAATGCAATGACATTAGCCTAAAACCATAAGCATTGAATCGGAGAATTTTGAAGACAGCCAGAATGTCACATCTACACTCATGGCAATGGCATTAGCCTAAAAGCATAAACGTTGAATCAGATAAATTTGAAGACGGCCAGAACGTCACATCTACACTCCTCAAGGCAATGACATTAGCCTAAATCCATGTGTTGAATCAGATAACTTTGAAGACAGCCAGAATGTCACATCTACACTCAAAGTAATGTCATTAAATTGCATTGAATTGCAGAACTGTGACGATAGCAAACGTGTCACATCTACGCTCAAGGCGTAAAATCTATCTCTTTACTTAATGAATGATTTATGATAAGTTGCTGAATGTGTATGAAGTTAAGCTGATTTGTCTTTAATTATTGTTTATGCATTGTGTTTCACCACCTAATCTTTTTACTCACCTTGTATCTTTATATATACTTCTCCTAAAATCTATACATTTAATTATTAACTGAAGTTAAATTTGTTTTTAATTGATGTATTTTATTATTTTTCAAACGAAAATTGTAATAATACAAATATAATTTCCTTTAAAGCATTAATAAAGATGATTGAATTGAATTGAATTGAATTGAAATTGAATTGAATTGAATTGAATTGAATTGAATTGAATATATATATATATATATATATATATATATATATATATATATATATATATATATATATATATATATATATCATTTACATGTACATGAAAAAACATCTCAGACGAAGCCACTGCCCTACAGTGCTTCTGGTGGGAACGGAATCCGCGGACGTTTACGATGAACGGAGTTATCATTAGCATGTGAATGGAAAATGTCGAGATATGGCAACTTACGACATATTTTGGGCGTGGCCCTGCTTGCACGAGACAGAGACTTTGATGGGTTGATTGGGGCCCCACCTACAACATGGGTAGTAGAAATAAATTGAGATTTTCTGGTAAGGCCACGCCCTGATTCCATGACTAAGTAGGTCGGTGGGGAATTACCTGGCGATGGAAGAAGTCCTGGCTGTTGTGTAGCTGAAGGCGAACCTATTTGGTGCTCAGTCATATCGTCAGTACTGGGGGAGAAGACATGATCGCTTCTGGCCATTACCCAAGTGTTATCATGGCCATTTCTGGATGCCTGGTCAGAACCGAGTGCAAAAGACGTTAACACCGATAAGCTTGCAGACGAACAATGGGACACTTCTGATGACTTTGGCGACGATGAACTCTGATCTGGGGAAACTCGATGGTCGGGCAACAAACCTATTCCTCCACAGCTGATGCCGCCTGCTTTGTGACAGGTAGTGAAAGGGTATGGTGAGAACTGCGGTGCTCTTGGTGGGGACAATTGTGATGGATGTGAAGGTAGCGATATGCTGGACATGGGGTATTTGTCACTCGGTGACATTTGTAACCTTTTGAACATGGCCGTCCCCTCTGCTGGCATTGTTTCTCCTTGGGTCAATAATGACTTTTCTTCATTGTCATTGGTAGAGAAGTTTGAGGCACAAAGCAGTTGGGTCAAGTAGGACAAAGGCTGGCGTGGTGGATTGTGTTCTAAACTGTTTGTAAGTGGGGATTCATCGACTGGCGGACCGCTTTGGGATTCGGTGGGGAATTCCCGATGTATGGTATGAAAG
>JAXRKP010000350.1:190000-197500 GCA_037039925.1 Doris montereyensis | reverse complement strand
CATAGTTCGTCCCTCCTCACAGTGTCAAATGCCTTTTCTAAGTCAATAAAACATAGGTGCAAGTCAATGTTTCTCTCAAGGACTGTTTTTACCTACCCTTGCCTACAAAATATTTCGTAAAAAACAATTTATACGTCATATTGACATTTTTCTGCCATGAACTTGTAGATAAATGATCGTTCTACCCGAATATGCAAAGAACAGAAAATCAGCCTTTGGTCCAAAACTCGCAAGTCCAGGTGCCGCCCCCTCCCTCCTTGATGTCTTCTAGCGAACAAAATGGAGCATGTAAAAAGCAAACTGTAAAAACTAACCAGTCAGCCTGACACATACCGTAGGTGACAAAGTTATGACAGCACTATCGGCCAAGCAAACTGTAAAAACAAACAACCAACAAATCTAACAGACAAGCAAACTGTAAAAACAAACAAACAACAACAAATCTAACCGACAAGCAAACTGTAAAAACAAGCAACCAACAAATCTAACGGCCAAGCAAACGGTAAAAACAAACAACCAACAAATCTAACGGACAAGCAAACTGTAAAAACAAACAACCAACAAATCTAACCGACAAGCAAACTGTAAAAACAAACAACCAACAAATCTAACGGACAAGCAAACTCTCTAAAAACAAACAACCAACAAATCTAACAGACAAGCAAACTGTAAAAACAAACAACTAACAAATCTAACGGACAAGCAAACTGTAAAAACAAACAACCAACAAATCTAACGGACAAGCAAACTGTAAAAAACAAACAATCAACAAATCTAACGGACAAGCAAACGGTAAAAACAAACAACCAACAAATCTAACGGACAAGCAAACTGTAAAAACAAACAACCAACAAATCTAACGGACAAGCAAACAGTAAAAACAAACAACCAACAAATCTAACGGACAAGCAAACTGTAAAAACAAACAACCAACAAATCTAACGGACCAGCAAACTGTAAAACAAACAACCAACAAATCTAACCGACAAGCAAACTGTAAAAACAAAACAACCAACAAATCTAACCGACAAGCAAACGGTAAAAACAAACAACCAACAAATCTAACGGACAAGCACACTGTAAAAACAAACAACCAACAAATCTAACGGACAAGCAAACGGTAAAAACCAACAACCAACAAATCTAACAGACAAGCAAACGGTAAAAACAAACAACCAACAAATCTAACGGACAAGCAAACGGTAAAAACAAACAACCAACAAATCTAACGGACAAGCAAACGGTAAAAAACAAACAACCAACAAATCTAACGGACAAGCAAACGGTAAAAACAAACAACCAACAAATCTAACCGACAAGCCAACGGTAAAAACCAACAACCAACAAATCTAACGGACAAGCCATGGTAAAAACCAACAACCAACAAATCTAACGGACAAGCAAACGGTAAAAACCAACAACCAACAAATCTAACGGACAAGCCATGGTAAAAAACAAACAACCAACAAATCTAACGGACAAGCCATGGTAAAAACAAACAACCAACAAATCTAACGGACAAGCCATGGTAAAAACAAACAACCAACAAATCTAACGGACAAGCAAACTGTAAAAACAAACAACCAACAAATCTAACGGACAAGCAAACAGTAAAAACAAACAAC
Organism: Doris montereyensis; assembly: GCA_037039925.1. Lineage (NCBI taxonomy): Eukaryota > Metazoa > Mollusca > Gastropoda > Nudibranchia > Dorididae > Doris > Doris montereyensis. Next base: position 195,875 of record JAXRKP010000350.1, on the reverse strand, counting down.
CAACAAATCTAACGGACAAGCAAACGGTAAAAACAAACAACCAACAAATCTAATGGACAAGCAAACGGTAAAAACAAACAATCAACAAATCTAACGGACAAGCAAACGGTAAAAACAAACAACCAACAAATCTAACGGACAAGCAAACGGTAAAAACAAACAACCAACAAATCTAACCGACAAGCACACTGTAAAAACAAACAACCAACAAATCTAATGGACAAGCAAATGGTAAAAACAAACAACCAACAAATCTAACGGACAAGCAAATGGTAAAAACAAACAACCAACAAATCTAATGGACAAGCAAGTGGTAAAAACAAACAACCAACAAATCTAATGGACAAGCAAACGGTCAAAACAAACAACCAACAAATCTAACGGACAAGCAAACGGTAAAAAACAAACAACCAACAAATCTAATGGACAAGCAAACGGTAAAAACAAACAACCAACAAATCTAACAGACAAGCAAACGGTAAAAATAAACAACCAACAAATCTAACGGACAAGCAAACGGTAAAAACCAAATTAACTAGCAGACGAACAGATAGCCAAAAAGCCACACTAGCGAAAGTAACTAACCAACTAACTAACCAACAGACAAACACACTACGGTCACATCCTTACCTCTAAACAGAATGTCAGCTTTACTCGTCCTGCCCACAGTAGTTTGGAACTGTCTGGGTACCAGCTCTTTCAGGGTGTGGAAAGCATCCTGTGAAAACATTCGTGACGTGCTTTTTATTTTTTTTTTTAAAACAAACAAACAAACAAACAAACAAACAAACAAAAACCCTCAACGTTCATGATATTTCTTTGAGAGGCGCGCCGATAGCTAGCTCAGAACGGCAGAACGTCTGACTGCTACACAGGAGGCCAGAGTTTGATTCCCAGACTGGGCAAAGTTGCATTGGCCCTCTAATTACACTACTTATTATAATCAATTATATTTTTAAATGATAAGTTAAGATTTATTACAAAATCACAATCTTTAATCAATCAATTACTGAGCTGTTGTTGTTGTGTTGTTGTTTTACAATCGATTACATTTTTTTTACCATTTATTACGATTTTTTTAAAACCAATTAAAATGGGGTTTTTTACCATCAAGTATGTACGATTTGTGTACAACAACCGGTTTTACTCTTCCAATCACTGAGTTGAATAAACATAAAGGAGCCACACAACAGAACCATGATGTGAACTGAACTCTATATCTAGACGCAGAACCTCCCCACCCAGAGGTGGACTTGTCAGCTAGTAGTAATGATAATAATTATAATAATGATACTAATGATAAAAATGATAATAATGATAAAAAATAATACAATTGATATATTATTATTATTATTATTATTATTATTATTATTATTATTATTATTATTATTATTATTATTATTATTATTATTATTATTATTATTACTATTATTATTATTACTATTATTACTATAAGTATTATTATCAATATTATTATTTTTATTAATATTATTATTATTATTATTATTATTATTGTTATTATTATTATTATTATTATTATTATTATTATTATTATTATTATTATTATTATTATTATTATTATTATTATTATTATTATTACTATTATTATTATTATCATTGTTATTCTTCTTCTTCTTCTTCTTCTTCTTCTTATTATTATTATTATTATTATTATTGTTATTATTATTATTATTATTATTGTTATTGTTATTATTATTATTATTATTATTATTATTATTGTTATTATTATTATTATTATTATTATTATTATTATTATTATTATTATTATTATTATTATTATTATTATTATTATTATTATTATTATTATCATCATCATTCTTACTAAATTTTCATAACCGCGCAGAGCTTGGGAATTCGTTATAATTTTTTGTAATGGTGGAATCCATGTATTTGTTGCTCAACCCGAGGACGCAGACAAAAGATTAGACAAAAAATCTGATGTACACAAATATTCGGTTAATCCGGCTACGACAGGTGACCGGGTGCCTACAGCTATTAATAATAATAATAATAATAATAATAATAATAATAATAATAATAATAATAATAATAATAATAACAATAATAATAATAATAATAATAATAATAATAATAATGATAATGATAATGATAATGATAATAATATTAATATTTTTTTTTAAATAACAATAACCATAAACAATAACAATAACAATAACAATAATAATAATAATAATAATAATAATAAAAATAATAACAATAACAATAACAATAACAATAACAATAATAATAATAATAGTAATAATTTCTTTATCAGCTCCCATTCTACCTTCCGGTTTTAGATGCCCTAAACGATCTTTCTCCAGGCTGCCCTGTCCTGACAGTTTCTGTTTCCTTCCGTGAAAGTTTTGTTGTTGTTGCGTTAATGCCTCTTTTATATCTACTTCCCACTTTCTCCGAGGTCTGTCTTTTGGTCTTTTGCCTTGAGTTTTAGCACTGTATACTGATTTAGCTATTCTATTGTCATTCATTCTGTTAACATGCCCAAACCATCTCAGTTGATATATTTCTATCTTAGTTTTTATGCTATCTGCTTTGGTTTGATCTCTTATTCTTGTGTTTCTGATTTTGTCTCTTTTAGTTTTCCCTACTACTCTTCTTAGATATTTCATTTCGGCTGCCTGCACTCTACTGTATTCCCTACTGTCTAAGGTCAAGGTTCACTGCCATAGAGGAGAGTAGAACAATAAACTGCGTTGTATACTGCCATTATGGTTTTTGTTGACAATTCTTGTTTACCTACAAATGCCTTTCCTAAATGGTTATATATTGCACTTGCATTTTAGATTCTCTGGCTGATTTCTTCTCTTAGTTTTCCCTCTGAGTTAATCATTACTCTTAAGTAATTGTAGCTTTGAACTTGTTCTAAATTCTCCCTGCCTAATTTAAGATTTTGTGTTTTAGCTTCCTAGTTACTATCATTGTTTTGGTTTTCTTTGCATTTAGTCTCATTCCTCTTTTATTTAATTCATTATTCATTAGTTGATATTTGACTGGATGTCCCTTTCTGATTTTCCAAACAGAACTAAATCATCAGCAAATGAAAGCATTGATACATGTACTGGTTTGAGCTTCCACATTCATTCGTTTTCTTCACTTTTGAGGATGCCTTTGCGACTGAATCCATATATGTGATAAACAAAAGAGGACTTAGGATACAACCCTGTCTTACTCCTATATCTACATTAAATTCCTCAGATACATTTCCAGCTACTCTCACTGCACATGTTGGTTTATTATAAAAACATTTAATGGCTTCTATTAAATTTTGCTCTACGTTGTGTTCTTTTAAGGAATGACATAGTTCGTCCCTCCTCACAGTGTCAAATGCCTTTTCTAAGTCAATAAAACACAGGTGCAAGTCAATGTTTCTCTCAAGGAATTTTTCTATTATTTGTCTAATTGTAAATATATGATCTTGTACACTTCTTCTTCGTCTAAATCCACTCTGGTGTTCTTCAATCTGATACTCTACTCTTTCCCTTAGTCTCATTTCCAGAATCCTGGCGCACACTTTTCCTGGTACGCTAAGTAGTGATATCTCTCTATAGTTTGAGCATTCTATGGTTGACCCTTTCTTGTGTATTGGTACCACCGTTCCCTTTTTCCAGTTGTCTGGCACCTGTTTGGACTTCCATGCTTGTTGACATATTGCATGTAGTAGTTTGTCTGCCTCTCTCCCTTGGTTTTTAATCATTTCTGGATAAACTTGATATGTTCCTGGGGCTTTTCCTAATTTCACTTTTCTTATAGCTGTTTGAAGTTATTCCATTGAGATATCTACATCTTCAGCTGTCTCACCTCCATTACCTGTTACTCTTAATAATTGATATGTATTCCTTGTTTCATATGTTCTGGAGGGATTATGCAATTGTTGAAAATACTTTCTCCACGTTTCCATGATTTTGCTGTCTCATTTCATTACTTCTCCTTTGGCGTTCTTAATTTGTCGTATTTGGGCATGTTTTGGTCTTTCCCGTGCTCTTCATTGCTCGCCAGAACAGCTTTTGATTTCCTTGATATCTTTCTTGAAGTCTTTGTCCAAACTCTTCCCACAGCTCCTGTTTTGCTTTCCTAAGTTCCTCTTTTGCGCTAGTTCTTTTACTCACGTAATCTATCCTATCCTCTGGTCTCTTTGTTTACAAGTATTTTTTCCAGGCATTTTTCTTTTCTTTGATCTTAGTCTTGACATTATCATTCCACCATGCTGTCCTTTCCCGATCTCCTTTAATTTGTTTCCTACCACAGACCTATTCAGTACAACTGAGGAGTGTTTCTTTATATATTTGCCATTTTTCTTCTATTGTGCTTTCCTTCAGATCTATCTGCCTTTCACTGATAGATCTTTTTATCCTGGATTGGTACATCTGTTTTGCTATTGGTTTATTTAGCTCTTCTATTTTGAGTTTATTGGCTTTCTTCTCTTTTCTTTCCTGTTTGTTTTCTTCAGTTAATAATCTCATTTTGGCTATCACTAGGTCATGATAACTAAATATTTCAGCTCCTCTGCTTACTCTAGCATCCATTGTACTGTAAAAAAGGGAGCTGCTAACTATTATTTAGTCTATGACTGACTTTTCACATTTGTCTTCATTTACTCTTGTTTGTTTGTGGATATCTTTATGAGGAAAAAATGTGTTAGTTATTTTCATGTTATTCTCTAGGCAAAAATCTTTTAGTTTCTCTCCATTTGGAAAAGTTGTTGTCTCTTCTTCTTTACCTATTTCTCCTCCTGACGTTTCTACATTGTTGCCTACTCTAGCGTTTACATCTCCTAAAACCATTAATTCCTGTTTGGGTTTAAGATTCTCTGCAGCTATTTGTAAATCATTTCGAAGATATCTTTTTTCTTCTTTGGGGGTATCTTCGTGTGGTCCATAAGCTATTACTACTTTTATTTTTCTCCCTTTTGGGTTAATTTTTACCTCTATTAGCCGTGAGCTTACAAATTTCCAACTTTCTAGTAGCATTTCTTGCCTTTTATGCATTAGGAGACCTACTCCTGCTCTATCTCTATCTTTGACATCTACTCCTGAGAAGATTAAAGTATGATTTGGTCCTACATTTTCTATTCCTTGTCCTTTTTTCTTTGTTTCTGTAATAGCCAAAATGTCTACTTTGAATTTTTCCGTTTCTTCAGCTAATTCTAACTTATCTTGCTGATCATTGCTATCATATTTTCACATTCTTCACACACACACATGCCCACCCCACTCCTGCTAACCGGTCAAACATACGTGCATGACATACCTGTCCATTATCATCCAACTTCTATTCTTCCTTGCATTTGCCTTTCACTTCATAAATTGTTGCTAACTCGCTCTCCAACACACGCTCACATACATTCACGATCGCACAAAACATACACGAAAATGATCTAGGTAATTGCCGTTATATATTCCATAGCTGCAAAATGTTATAGCGCAGTGCACACAACCCATCCTGTTTAAAAAGTCAAGCCCATTGTGAGTAATTTAACTTTTTAAAGTTTCAAAATTTACAATGAAGTAAAAATGTGATCCCTTTCAGCCTCGATTTCAGTCTCTCTCCGGTGCCAATCCGACAATTTCCGTCGCACCAGTCATAATAGAGATAGACAAAATGACTCAGTTTCAGATCCGCGTAGTTCTAGATCTAGATCTAACTCTAGATCTAGATTATATTTGCAGAATACGGTTAAATATTATACTGATTGAAACATCATCGAATAAAGATCTCAATCTTTATCTCTAGATCTAGAGCTAACATGATAATGAATCTCAGCTAGTAATAATACTAATAATAATGGTAATATAAATAGCAACAACCAAAGGTGGGAATAATAACATGACAATGA
>JAXRKP010000350.1:167500-185000 GCA_037039925.1 Doris montereyensis | reverse complement strand
AGTTAAGGAAAAAACACGATAGAGAAAATTTGCCTTTTCAAAAGTAATGAATAACTATTTTGAATCAATCTTTCCTTACAAACTCAACTTTAAATCATAATCCATTTTTTTAACATTGCTTGTCAAATTTGTTAAGTCATATACTATAGAGAGACTTCATAATGTGTACATGCGTGTGTCCGTTTTCACCGCTATAATAACTTCTCGGCTTCAGTGTGTGTGTGTGTGTGTGTGTGTGTGTGTGTGTGTGTGTGTGTGTGTGTGCATGTTTGTGTCCTCATAGTAGTTGTTCAGAAATTTATGTCGAAAAATAGAACACGTTGACAATTTTCTCGGGATTATTTTCCAGCAAAATCTACGCCCCCCCCCCCACCCTCCCTTGTCCAAAGTAGGTGAATCGACACCTAGTCCCATCGGAGACGGACGATAAAAGGAGGTCCCGTGTGCAGATCACAACACTCTGTGCACGCTAAAGATCCCTTGGCTGTTAACACACACAAAAATCCTACCAAAAACCATGAGATCAGCTTAGTTGTGGATGTGGGTAAATAAAATAAAATAAAAAACCCAGGCAAATTGAAAGGATTTCATAGAAAAACAAAACATAGGAATCAGACAGAATCGACAATCACGTCCACATGAGCACATTCGTATCGCCATGAAGAAAACACACACACTGTGCAATATCAACCACACGCCTTCTAGCTTTGACAATAATTAGCTACCGTACATGAAATAGGCTTAGGCCTACTGCACTCATTCCTACATTAGCCCTTAGTTAGCCAAACCGAATGTCTTTTACAATGAGGCGGTCCACACTGGAGCCGCACGCTAGCACAAACCCCTAATGAACACAACACATTTTCGACAAGAAGTGAAGGTGGCACTCTATACTGTAATCCAGACGATAATAAAATAAAAACACTGGTCGTATTCCCATGGAAACGATAAATCAACCTATGTTTTGTAGACACATAGAAGACCACACAGGAAAAAATCTCGAGAATAAATAGCTCTACCAACACATACATAATCTCGAAATCTGTCGTTTGCTCACCTCAGTGGCAAACTAGTCAGAGGAGACGTCGGTAGATCTAAATCAATTTATATCATCATGACTGGCTGTTTACTTGCAGTTGTACTTTTTCTTCAGAGATTACAACTGGCAGCTCGCTATATTTCGATAGTATAGCTTCATTTTCATTGGCTAGATCTAATCGTTATCTGAATTTGGGCCGATGTATCTTCTCGAACAGCAATATAATACAGCTCTAATAAGTTGTATGAACTCGATTAAACCACTTTATAGCCAGACTGTGAGCCTTTTAGGATTGGCGACGCCGTGACAAACGAAACGAAGAAAAAGCTAAAATGGGCTAAGATAATAATAATAATATGTAATGTCAAGTAGTCATGCTTCAATGCTTTTATCAGTCGACAAATACACCCTTCCAGAACGTGATTTTGTCGACAAATACACCTTTCAGAACGTGATTTTGTGTAATTAATGATGTGCATGTAATTTTAATTGGTTGTACGACCAATGGCAGAATTCACTACCGGACGCTAAGGGTGACGAAAGGTAGCCACCATAGGTACTTTACCCTGTATTGTCAAAATAAACCACATGATGACGATGCTGCTGCTGCTGATGATGATGATGATGATGGTGAGGGCCATTATCTCCATCATTATCATCATCATCGGTGCCATCATATTATTATTATTATTACCATTAACATATTGATAAGGCACAAAAATGACCGTTTGTGTCACTTCAGGATAACACCCCCACTCCCCCAACGTTAAAATTGTACGACCTTCACTATTAGGTGGCCATACTGACAAAGTAATCATTTGACTACCATACTGACAAAGGAATCATTTGACTACCATACTGACAAAGGAATCATTTGACTACAATACTGACAAAGTAATCATTTTGACCATACTGACAAAGGAATCATTTGACTACCATACTGACAAAGGAATCATTTGGCTACAATACTGACAAAGTAATCATTTTGGCTACCATACTGACAAAGTAATCATTTGGCTAAACTGACAAAGTAATCATTTGGCTACCATACTGACAAAGTAATCATTTGGCTACCATACTGACAAGGTAACCATTTGACTCCCAAACTGACAAGGTAATCATTTGACTACCATACTGACAAGGTAATCATTTGACTACCATACTGACAAGGTAACCATTTGACTCCCAAACTGACAAGGTAATCATTTGACTACCATACTGACAAGGTAATCATTTGACTACTATACTGACAAGGTAATCATTTGACTACTATACTGACAAGGTAATCATTTGACTACTATACTGACAAGGTAATCATTTGACTACTATACTGACAAGGTAATCATTTGACTACCATACAGACAAGGTAATCATTTGACTACTATAATGACAAGGTAATCATTTGACTACCATACAGACAAGGTAACCATTTGACTACCATACTGACAAGGTAATCATTTGACTACTATACTGACAAGGTAATCATTTGACTACTATACTGACAAGGTAATCATTTGACTACTATATTGACAAGGTAATCATTTGACTACTATACTGGCAAGGTAATCATTTAACTACCATACAGACAAGATAACCATTTGACTACCACACTGACAAGGTAATCATTTGACTATCACACTGACAAGGTAACCATTTGACTACCATACTGACAAGATAATCTTTTGGCTACTATACTGACGACGTAATCGTTTGGCTACCATGCTGACATAGTAATTATTTTGGCTTCAATACTCACAAGTTATCATTTAGCTACAATACTGACAAGGTAATCATTTGACTACCATACTGGCAGGGTAATAATTTGACTACCATACTGACAGGGTAATCACTTGACTACCATACTGGCAGGGTAATTATTTGACTACCATACTGGCAGGTAATCATTTGACTACCATACTGGCAGGGTAATCATTTGACTACCATACTGGCAGGGTAATCATTTGACTACCATACTGGCAGCGTAATCATTTGACCACCATACTGGCAGGGTAATCATTTGACTACCATACTGGCAGGGTAATCATTTGGCTACCATACTGGCAGGGTAATCATTTGGCTACCATACTGGTAGGTTAATCATTTGGCTACCATACTAGCAGGGTAATCATTTGGCTACCATACTGACAATGTAATCATTTGACTACCATACTTGCAGGGTAATCATTTGGCTACCATACTGGCAGGGTAATCATTTGACTAGCATACTGACAAGATAATCATTTGACTACCATACTAACAAGGCAATCGTTTGGCTACAATACTGACAACGTAATAATTTGACTACCATTCTGACAAGTAATCATTTGACAACCATACTGACAAGGTAATTTTTTGGCTATCATACTGAAAAGGTAATCATTTGGCCACTGTACTGAAAAGATAACCATTAGGCTAAATTATTGTCAAGGTAACGATCCGGCAACTATACTTACAAGGTAATCATCTGGCCATCTTAGCTTGTACTGTTTCCTAAAGACTGTGAGGTCGACCAGGACATCCCCCAGCATCTACGTAATATAGCATAGCCCTTGGATCAAGATATCCATATTCTTTGTATCTCCTGATTACTGTTGCCGTAACATCTTTCTTTTTTGTTTGTTTTGCTGGTCTATCTTCCCTTCCTTCTCTGCCCTCTTGACTGCTGCTGCTGCTGCTGCTTTCAAATGTTGGGTCCACCCTTCCCCCCCCCCCCACCCCCGCCCCCGTTTTTAGAGTGGGCCTCCACAAACGATTTTCTTGTGTGGCCCAACACGAGGTTGCTGCAAACTGAAGAAAGGCTTGCTGCCACTAAGGTACAGCAGGATTCCTCTTTGAAAACAACTAAAAACTGTCTCTATTGTAGGCTTCAACCCATTCTCTCTTTCGTGATCAGTTCCCCTTCTTTTTATCCTCCAGTGTGTGGGTTTAGATGCCCAAAATCATGTTTTTCAAGACTACCCTGTCCTGACCTTTTCCGTTTCCTTGTGTGAAAGTTAAATTTGTTTGTGTTAGTGCTTCTTTCAACCCCCCCCCCCGCCTTTCTCCGAGATCTGCCTTTTGGTCAATTGACTATTGACCACTGATTAGAACTATGTCCATTATTATTCTTTGGTCAGAGTAGAGGTAAGGATAAATACCGATAAGCCGACTGGGACACGCACACACACACACACACACACACACACACAAGAAAAAAAGAAAGTGGCCAACATCGCCAGTTTGCCTTGTTTCACCGACCGGGACACACACACACCCACACACACACACACACACACCCCACACACACACACACACCACACCAACATCGCCAGTTTGCCTTGTTTCACACCGGGACACACACACACACACACACACACACAAAGAAAGTGGCCAACATCGACAGTTTGCCTTGTTTTACCGACTGGGTCACACACACACACACACACCCACATCCACACACACACACACACAAAGAAAGTGGCCAACATCGCCAGTTTGCCTTGTTTCACCGACTGGGACACACACACACACACACACACTGACACACACATGAAGAAAGTGGGTATTATGTCAGTTTGCCTTGTTTCACCGACTGGGAAACACACACACACACATACATACACACACACACACACACAAGAAAGTGGCCAACATCGCCAATTTGCCTTGTTTCACCGACTGAGACACACACACACACACACACACAAAGAAAGTGGCCAACATCGCCAGTTTGCCTTGTTTCACCGACTGACACACACACACACACACACTGACACACACACAAAGAAAGCGGCCAACATGTCAGTTTGCCTTGTTTCACCGACTGGGAAACACACACACACACACATACATACACACACACAACGAAAGTGGCCAACATCGCCAGTTTGCCTTGTTTTACCGACTGAGACACACACACACACATACACACACACACAAAGAAAGTGGCCAACATCGCCAGTTTGCCTTGTTTCACCGACTGAGACACACACACACACACACACACAAAGAAAATGGCCAACATCGCCAGTTTGCCTTGTTTCACCGACTGAGACACACACACACACACACACACACACAAAGAAAATGGCCAACATCGCCAGTTTGCCTTGTTTCACCGACTGAGACACACACACACACACACACAAAGAAAATGGCCAACATCGCCAGTTTGCCTTGTTTCACCGACTGAGACACACACACACACACACACACACACACACTCAAAGAAAATGGCCAACATCGCCAGTTTGCCTTGTTTCACCGACTGAGACACACACACACACACACACACACACTCAAAGAAAATGGCCAACATCGCCAGTTTGCCTTGTTTCACCAATTGAGACACACACACACACACACACACACTCAAAGAAAATGGCCAACATCGCCAGTTTGCCTTGTTTCACCGACTGAGACACACACACACACACACACACACACACACACACATACATACATACACACAAATAAAGAAAGTGGCCAACATCACCAGTTTTGTTTTACCGAAGAGTAGTGAAAGTAAGTAGTAAAGTTTTTCAAGGTCGTTACGGCCCATTGGGCCGGAGCTTATCACGGTTTCAATAGCTTGAAGCGGACACAGGTGATAATAATTACATCCTGAACAGGACGCTAGTATGATGCAGATTTTTACTACCAAGCTAGCGTTTGTACCCATTTGCACCTGGATAGAGTGGGGGAAAATGCGTGTTAAGCGTCTTTCCGAAGGAACACAACGTCGGACCTAGCTTTGCTAGAATTCCAACTCGGGACCTCATGATCCCCAGTCTGGCAGCCTAACCGCTCAGTCACCGACGCCACTTCATCGAAGAGAGGTCCGATTAAAACAAAAACAAACAAACTATTTCAAACCCAATGGACATGTAAAAAATTACCACCTGTTTGTAAAAATTGAGAAAATTGCCATTAAAATAATTGTTGCAGCAAAAATCGGAAAGTCGAAAATTTGCGGCCGTAATTTTCAGCGGGGACAGACATGGTGAGGCGATGGTTGCCGACGCAGGGGTCGGGATTTCAATCCCCATGGTACCCAAAGATTTTTTTCTCGGGATTTCAATCCCCATGGTACCCAAAAAAATTTTTTCTGTCTATTCCTTGTATTTGTCTTGGTTTTTTGTTTGTTCCTGTGGAACTATTTATTAATGTCATTATCCTTCAATTTCGCCATGACCTTTGCTTTACTGTTTATCCCTAGGGAAGGTGGTTAGCTTGGTATTGGTATGGTTATTAGATCTCTCTCTCTCTCTCTCTCTCTCTCTCTCTCTCTCTCTCTCTCTCTCTCTCTCTCTCTCTCTCTCTCTCTCTCTCTCTCTCTCTCTCTCTCTCTCTCTCTGTCTCTCTCTCTCTCTCTCTCTCTCTCTCTCTCTCTCTCTCTCTCTCTCTCTCTCTCTCTCTCTCTCTCTCTCTCTCTCTCTCTCTCTCTCTCTCTCTCTCTCTCTCCCTCCCTCTCTCTCCTCTCTCCCTCTCTCCCCTCCCCCTCTCTCCCCCCCTCTCTCTCTCTCTCTCTCTCTCTCTCTCTCTCTCTCTCTCTCTCTCTCTCTCTCTCTCTCTCTCTCTCTCTCTCTCTCTCTCTCTCTCTCTCTCTCTCTCTCTCTCTCTCTCTCTCTCTTTGTGGCAGGGCAATGGGTGCCGTCACGGAGGTCGACGTGCCCTTTGCCTCTCTGTTTGTCTTTACGAATGTACTATAGTAGGATTGTTACTGAAGTAGGAGCAAAAACGACAATAAGTGACAACTCCACCAATTAAGACAGTACAAACACGTGATGTTTCGGGTATAACCCTTCGTCAGACAACAAACGAGAAATATCGAGAATCTAGATCTACATCTAAACCATAATTAAGGCATCACACAATGTAATGACAGAAGAAAACCAGAGAAGTATGATAAAGAATACAATTCCAGATCTTGATCTATTAGTAATAAAACAGATAAATAACGTAAACAACAAAGAGATGTGTCGATGTGAACTACCTAAATTGCCGTCAATAATACAAAGGAGCCACAGTGGAGGGAAGTCAAAGGTGAAAAACGAAACGTCAAGTATTTGTTCTGTCTTTATTTGTCGTTTTTCATCTTTGACTTCACTTCACTGTGGCTCCTTTGTATTACAGAAATAGGAGTATGACTGCGCAATCAAGTTCATAACACCGGAACACTTGGCTGACGGGAATTGAAAAATAACTGGATTGAAGTGTCACAACACATTGACCTGATAGTGATAAATTGACCCAGATAGAGCGTAGACACACGCCTCAATAGTGTGCAACAAAATACTCCCACAAATAGACACAGGACTGATAAAGAACTATCGCATGAAAGTATACTACTACTACTACTACTACTACTACTACTGCTGCTACTACTACTACTAATACTACTACTACTACTACTGCTACTGCTACTACTACTGCTACTGCTACTTATACTACTACTTATACTACTACTACTACTACTACTACTACTACTACTACTACTACTACTACTACTACTACCACTACCATTACCACTACTACTACTACTACTACCACTACTACTACTACTACTACTACTACAACTACTACTACTACTACTACTACTACTACTACTACTACTATTACTACTACTACTACTACTACTACTACTACTACTACTACTACTACTACTACTACTACTTCTTCTTCTACTATAAAAATGATAATAATCATAATAACAAAATATATCTAAAACTATCAATGGAAAAACCCCTATTGGAGAAGATTGAATTACGTAAGTTAATGTGAGATAAAGGTACACCATATGATAATATGGTTGGCTCAACGAGAAGTAGGTCAAGTGCTATCAATTAATGGCCTCATTACTCACAAACACGCAGTTTCATCAGCAGGTCAGTAAGTAGCATTTTCGTTCATGTAAAAAAAGCAACCACCAAAATACAGAAACAAAAGTGACATGACAATTTGTTTGCCTAACTCGAAAACCGTTCGAGCTTGAACCCACGACCTTGTGGTTGAGACGTGTCGTTTCGTTTACGCCTGTCCATTAGAAGCATTAGCTCGGTTGGTAGCCCGCTTTTATTTTATGGCGATGGATGGTTGCCGACGAAGAGGTCACGGGTTCGAGCCCCATGGTGGCCAATGGTGATGACAAAGGGGGATAAATAAAGTACGACGGTTTTGTCGACGATGACTTAGGGGGGGGGGTATGAAAATAAAATGACGAAGCATTTCTCTTTTTCGGACATAATTTCATTCTTTCTTTCTTTCTTTCTTTTTTTTTCTCCTTGTTTTTCGTTTTCAATTTTCAGGCAAGAAAAAAAAATTACAGGTTGTTTACATTTTTAGTACATGTATGTATTTGATAGTCTATACTAATTTGACTTCTTTTCATTATTCTATTGCTTATCTTGACAAGGTATTGTCAACATTGTTTAATTTCGCCCGAAAATCGGTGACTGACACAAGATAGGAAGGGCTGAGACTGAGAGGTTCCATCAAATGTATGCAAAGCAATGGCTGAGACTGAGAGGTACCATTAAATGTATGCAAAGCAATGGCTGAGACTGAAAGGTACCATCAAGTGTATGCAAAGCAATGGCTGAGACTGAGAGATACCATCAAATTTATGCAAAGCAATGGCTGAGACTGAGAGGTACCATCAAGTGTATGCAAAGCATGGGCCGAGACTGAAAGGTACCATCAAGTGTATGCAAAGCATGGGCCGAGACTGAAAGGTACCATCAAGTGTATGCAGGCAAGGGCTGTGACTAAGAGGTACCATCAAGTGTATGCAAAGCAATGGCTGAGACTGAAAGGTACCATCAAGTGTATGCAAAGCAATGGCTGAGACTAAGAGGTACCATCAAATGTATGCAAAGCAATGGCTGAGACTGAGAGGTACCATCAAGTGTATGCAAAGCAAGGTGTGACTGAAAGGTACCATCAAATGTGTGCAAAGCAAGGGCTGTGACTGAAAGGTACCATCAAATGTGTGCAAAGCAAGGGCTGTGACTGAAAGGTACCATCAAATGTATGCAAAGCAAGGGCTGTGACTGAGAGGTACCATCAAATGTATGCAAAGCAAGGGCTGTGACTAAGAGGTACCATCAAATGTGTGCAAAGCAAGGGTTGTGACTAAGAGGTACCATCAAATGTGTGCAAAGCAAGGGCTTGACTTACTTTCAGATTTGTATTAACGTTTACCCTTCCCATTGTAATGTTACATGAAAGCGTTCACACAGTGTCCACGTGAGCCAGTCTATAGACACGTTTGCACTCTACATTATTATCATGACACCGATGGGTCGAGGAGTCTTTGTTGTCGAGGCTCTGGGTTATTGTTGGCTTGTTTGATTTCGTTGTTGCTATATTTTTTGTTGTTATTGTTATCATTGTGTCATGAGAATTTTGAATCTTTGGGAAGCCGTGGGGTACACGAATGAATTTGAGTGTCTGGTTGTAGGCAGAGAAGACTTTGATATTGTGAAATTGTTTTTTTTTAAAGGTGGCAAACAGGCTTCTGAGTTGAGAATAATCACTACCATGAGATTATTATTATCATTATTATTATTATCATTATTATTATTATTATTATCATCATCATCATCATCATCATCATCATCATCATCTTTATTATTATCATTATTATTATTATTATTATTATTATTATTATTATTATTATTATTATTATTATTATTATTATTATTATTATTATTATTATTTTGTTTGATTATTATTATTATTATCCTTTTATCATCATTCTTGTTATCACTATTAGTATAATTATTATCATTTTGTTATTGTTATTATTATTATTATTATTATTATTATTATTATTATTATTATTATTATTATTATTATTATTATTATTATTATTATTATTATTATTATTATTGTTATTATTATTATTATTATTATTATTATTATTATTATTATTATTATTTGGTTTCATGTATTGATTTATTGTTTTTATCACATAGATATTTAACAACTGAATCAACATCCATAATATACATGTGTATGGACATACAACAATAAATTAAACTCACAGAATCAAAATTGATTTCATATACGTCTGTGATGATTGAGACTGAAGGGTGAAAACTTGAAAAAGAGAAACGTCAACGAAACAATGGCCGGATCCTTGAAACGATTTAGTGTAAGTTAGAAGATACACGATGTATTAACTCTTTTCATTTCGAACAAGTGCAGATTCCCCCCCCCCAAAAAAAAAAACCAAAAAAACAACCCAACAACAACACAACAACAACAACAACAAGAACAACCCCGGGTTGTACCAATCAAAGTCCCTGTGGAGTTTACAGCAAAGATGCTTATTGCTAGGCGATGCGTACTTTCATTCATTGTGACAAAACCAACCTCTGCCTATAGCTGAGTACCGGTACTCGTTTACACCTGAGAAGTGAAGAAAGTAGAGCGATACGTTGTATTTTAATGACATGTTTCCGATGCTGCCTTCCTCAATTGATTCATAGTTTAAATGAGAGTATCCAGCTATAATAGGTAGAGGTGATTCTATTAGAGTGTAAGTACGCAACACCTAACAGGCTGTTGCACTAAATTCCCAAAAGAGTTGAGAAGGGCTTTTAAATTTTTGTAATTAAATGAAATGGCCAACTGGTAATCCGTGAACCTGCACTTGGGTGGGGATACGCATTATTAAATTCAGACGATCCATGTCGGCCTAACCAAATGTAAATAAATGAATAAATAAACAAAAATAAAACAAGACAAAAACAATATTTAAATACCTTCTTTCTCCTCTGTCTGTCTGTCTGTCTGTCTGTCTGTCTGTCTGTCTGTCTGTCTGTCTGTCTGTCTGTCTGTCTGTCTGTCTGTCTCTCTCTCTCTCTCTCTCTCTCTCTCTCTCTCTCTCTCTCTCTCTCTCTCTCTCTCTCTCTCTCTCTCTCTCTCTCTCTCTCTCTCTCTCTCGTCCATTCAAATAATGAAATCCTTACCGTAATCAATCGCATCTCCAACAGGCATTCATCTGGGCCAGGGAAGTGACGTCATCCCTCACGGACTTTGATTCAAGACGAACACTGTCAGGCTCGGTCAAAGGGCCAAAACTCCATATAATTAAACACTAATGTTTTTGAATTATTGTTCCTGGTCAGAATTTCTATGATTTGTTATCGATGAACAAAGGTTGCGTAGTTATCAATCAGAATAATTCCCTAACATGTGTCTCTTGATAAACGATTGGATTTCATCTGTGTAAGAGAAATATACAAAATATGCTTAGCGTCAATTAGAAAGATAAACAAAATATTTTCTGAATTCATAGATAAAAAACAAAAAAATATGATTTTCTCATAAATAATCACATGCAGCCATGTACACACAAACAGATACACATACGTATACACAAAGATACATATCTATATATTTAATTTAATCTATATATCTATCTATCTATCGATACACATATCTATGTATCTATGTATCTTACTATTTATCTATCTATCTATTTATCTATCTATCTATCTATCTATCTATCTATCTATCTATCTATCTATCTATCTATCTATCTATCTATCTATCTACGTCTGTTTTTCTCCCCCCCTCTTTCTCTCTCTCTCTCTCTCTCTCTCTCTCTCTCTCTCTCTCTCTCTCTCTCTCTCTCTCTCTCTCTCTCTCTCTCTCTCTCTTCTCTCTCTCTCTCTCTCTCTCTCTCTCTTTTAATTTCTTCTGTGTCTCTCTGTCTCTGTCTCTGTCTGTCTTTATCTCTGTCTGTCCGTCGTCTGTCTCTCTGTCTGTCTTTCTATGTCTGTCTGTGTGTCTGTCTGTCTGTCTGTCTCTGTCTCTGTCTCTATCTCTGTCTCTGTCTCTGTCTGTCTATCTGTCTGTCTGTCTGTCTGTCTGTCTGTCTGTCTGTCTGTCTGTCTCTCTCTCTCTCTCTCTCTCTCTCTCTCTCTCTCTCTCTCTCTCTCTCTCTCTCTCTCTCTCTCACAAACACACACACACACACACTTAATAAGACAGCAACGGTGATGATATGACCAAGACAACAATCTGTCACTTATTAAGACAACAACGCTGATGATATGAACAACACAACAATCTGTCACTTAATAAGACAACAACGATGATGATATGAACAACACAACAATTTGTCACTTAATAAGACAGCAACGATGATGATATGAACAACACAACAATCTGTCACTTAATAAGACAACAACGGTCATATGAACAACACAACAATCTGTCACTTAATAAGACAACAACGGTCATATGAATAACACAACAATTTGTCACTTAATAAGACAGCAACGGTCATATGAACAACACAACAATTTGTCACTTAATAAAACAACAACGATGATGATATGAACAACACAACAATTTGTCACTTAATAAGACAGCAACGGTGATGATATGAACAACACAACAATTTGTCACTTAATAAGACAGCAACGGTCATATGAACAACACAACAATCTGTCACTTAATAAGACAACAACGATGATGATATGAACAACACAACAATTTGTCACTTAATAAGACAGCAACGGTGATGATATGAACAACACAACAATTTGTCACTTAATAAGACAGCAACGGTCATATGAACAACACAACAATCTGTCACTTAATAAGACAACAACAACAACGGTCATATGAACAACACAACATTTTGTCATTTAATAAGACAGCAACGGTCATATGAACAACACAATAATTTGTCACTTAATAAGACAGCAATGGTCATATGAACAACACAATAATTTGTCACTTAATAAGACAGCAACGGTCATATGAACAACACAACTATTTGTCACTTAATAAGACAGCAATGGTCATATGAACAACACAACAATTTGTCACTTAATAAAGCAGCAACGGTCATATGAACAACACAACAATTTGTCACTTAAGAAGACAACAACGGTCATATGAACAGCACAACACAAGATGATCAATGTTTAACATGGAAGTCACGAAATTATTATACTCTTCAGAGAGGTCACCGATCTTTGGGCTGAATAAACGATCTTGTTGAAAAAGGTAACTCTACCTTTCTTCAAAACAGATCATATATTTTCGATAACGTCCCCTATCCTGGTGAAATTACTAATCAACATTATTGCCCAAAGTTTCGAAGATAAAAAAAATATATACTAGCAAAGAAATGTAGAAAGATCCCCTTCACACCCAAAGAAAAAACCTTTAAAGTAACCAACCAACAACAACAACAACAATAACAACAACAAAAACAAACAAAACAACAACAAAAACTAAACTAATATATTGACGATCGTAACCTACTAGTTCGCTCTCTTGTCAGCTGGATGGATTCTGAGTTACAATAGAAAAATAGTATATATATATATATATATATATATATATATATATATATATATATATATATATATATATATATATATATATATATATATATATATATATATATATATATTGTACACAAACGTGTAAAACTAGTCTGAGGCTGAGAAAAATAAAGATAATCCAATACATATTTTTATTGTTTCAATTTCATCCCCAAGTATATTGTGTTGCGTAGATTTATATATATATATACGGATATATACGATGACATACACATTAATTACATATACTATACGATATATATTATATACGACTGATATATAGATAGATAGATAGATAGATGATAGATAGATTAATTGAAAGATAGATAGATAGATGCAAAGACTATATATATATCGGCATATAATGTCTATTTAGCAGCAGCAGCAGCAGCAGCAGTGCAGCAGCAGCAGCAGCAGCAGCAGCAGCAGCAGCAAAGCAGCAGCAGCAGCAGCAGCAGCAGCAGCAGCAGCAGCAGCAGCAGCAGCAGCAGCAGCAGCAGCAGCAGCAGTTACTGGCATGTGCAGCAGGCAGCATATAACAGCAGCAGCAGCAGCAGCAGCAGCAGCAGCAGCAGCAGCAGCAGCAGCAGCAGCAGCAGCAGCAGCAGACAATGCAGCAGCAGCAGCAGCAGCAGCAGCAATGCAGCAGCAGGCAACAGCAACAGCAGCAGCAGCAGCAGCAGCAGCAGCAGCAGTTTCAGTAGCAGCAGCAGCAGCAGCAGCAGCAGCTAGCAGCAGCAGCAGCAGCAGCAGAGCAGCAGCAGCATTCATCAGCACCTGCCAGTCAGGCCAACAGCAGCAGCAGCAGCAGCAGCAGCAGCAAAGCAGCAGCAGCAGCAGCAGCAGCAGCAGCGCCAGCAGCAAAAACGCAGCAAGCAGTTTCAGCGGGCAGATGACATTAGCAGCAGCAGCAGCAGCAGCAGCAGCAGTCAGCAGCAGCTTCAGCAGCAGTGACGCACGCACAGTACATTGAAGAAAGCAGCGAATGGGCAGCCCGCAGCTATTTTTTCAGCAGCAGCAGCAGCAGCGGCAAACAGCAAGCATCTATGTCATGCAGCATAGCAGCAGCAGCAGCAAGCAAGAAACTTCGAAAAGCAGCAACAGCAATTAACAGCAGCAGCAGCAGCAGCTGCAGCAGAGCTGAATGGTAGGGAGCCTTTGTGCAGCAGCAGCAGCATTATTTTTTCCGTACTATAAACAGTCTAGATGGCAGCAGATATAGCAGCGGCAGCCACTTAGTTCAGCAGCAAGGAGACAAAAGGGAATCGAGAAAACTAGAATCATTGAGAGCGAGCAGCAGCATTCTGCACAGTTGTCCTGGCAGTCTTACGTAAAGTATATAACGTGTGTATGTTTCAGAGCAGTGTTGCAAGAGTACACGCAGTGCAGTGTGCCTACGTTCTGTGTTGATCCAGCAGTTGCATCAGCAGCAGAATCAGCAGCAGAAACCGAAACCAGCATGACGAATCTCAGTTCAGCAGATAATATAAAAAGGGAGATAAGATATAATTAATTGTCATCAATCAAGCCCTAATGTAAACATTTAATTATGTAGTATTCTGGGAGATTTTAAAAAGAAAAGTTAAGACTTACATTTCATTTGGCAGCAAAGAAATTAGCAGCTTTGTGTTTATTCAATGTGGACGCGAAAATCATGCAGCAAATTTGTGATTAAAAAGTATTAATAGCAAACAAAGCAAATACCAAAATAAATACATAAATCACTAACACTAAATAAATCATATTAAAGACATAGATAAATAAAAACAAACTAACAAATACATTATGTAGATGTGAGGAGAACATTTTTTAAAACCATGAAAGTAAAGCAAAGGCATAACTGAATAACAAACTAACTGAATAACAATGTTGTTCATAACAACAACATATTTTTTAACGTCCTGGTTTCTTTTGTGTACACTATATTGTTTGATAAGCCATCATATTGAGGTTAGCAGCAGGTACGGATATCATTGTTTTGTTGTGTACATGGATACTAAAGTTTGATTTATAGTTGTGAACTTACAATAAATGTATCGGTACATGAATAGGCAGCACCATGTCCCACTGAATAAATCCGCAAAAAAATTCATAGAATAACTGAGACCAATGAATAAAATGGAACTATTTCTCACTGAAAATGACCAGTTACTGAATTATAGGACTAAGTATAGGGACGAATTATCAATGACTAAATTATTGGAATATTTCTCAATGGAAATGTGAGACTAGACAATTTTCCAATGAATAAATGGGATAATTTGCAAATAAATAGATGGGATATTTTACCACTAAATAATTATAAGATATTTCATTGATGAACCTATGGGACAATTTGAAAATCTATAATGGGAAACTTTTCCAGCAATGAATAAAGGGACCATTTAGCAATGTATTAGAGAGTAAATTTCACAATGTGTAGGGTAGCACCTTGTATACTTTTAAAATGTGTAAAAATGTAAATTTCATAACGTATATACAAAAGGGTACATTCTCAATGTACAGATGCGATCATTTCACAAAGAATAAAAGGGAACTATTTCTCAATGTTTAGATGCAGTCATTGTGAAATGTACAAAAGGGACCAATTCTCAATAACATAATAGACGACATCAGCAGCAACATGATGAACAAAACGGACTATTTTCACAATTATTGACTAAAATGGAATTGTTCTACAAATAATATAGGGCATGATTTTTCAATAGAGTTTTTTCACAAAGAATAAAACAGGCACTTTTACTTTTTACAATGAATAAGCAGCAGAGTTTTTTCTTTTCACAGAGAATAAAATAGACTTTTTTCAGCAGCAGATAAGCAGCAGCAGCAGCAGCAGCAGCACAGAGAATAAAAGCAGATTATTTTACAATGGGTAAGATAGTTTCTTTTCAAAGCAGAATAAAACAGATTATTTTAGCAATGGCAGCAAGATAGTTTTTTTTAGCAGCAGCAGCAAGAGAATAAAGCAGATTATTTTACAAAGCAGCAGCAGCAGCAGCAGCATTTTACAAGCAGCAGCAGCAGCAGATGGCAGCAATAATAAGCAGCAGCATAGCAAGCAGCAGCAGTGTTTCAGTAAAGTAGTAGCAGTGGTAATAAACAATAAACATCAATGTTAGTAGCAAAAGAGACATAGGGAGAATAAGCAACAGAAAAGAGAAGAATTTAATGGTTTCGTAACAATGGCAGGTATGTCTAGCGCTATTTGTCAGAGCATTTTTCATACCTCAGCTCAGTCACCCAGCTGCGCCAAAAAAAAGGTTTCAGCGGGGAACATTAGTTTCTGCACGTATGCATGTCGCATACTTCACTCACGACATTGAAGAAAAGCGAATTTTTTCCGATCACAATATCTATATGATAGAGGTCAAATAAGAAACTTCGAGACAATTAAAAAATTCTACTGTAGACTGAATGGTAATATTACGTATTATTTTTTTCCGTACTATAAGTTCACAAAGGGAATCGAGAAAAACTAGAATCATTGAGAGCGACAGACATTCTTTTTTCCACAGAGATGTCCTTTTACGTAAAATCCTAGAATGTGTATGTTTCGTGAAAGAACACGGGTTTGTAAACACCATTCTGTGTTGATCCTGAATCCCTGAATCCAAGAAAACCGATAATATGACGAATCTCAGTTCATGTGATAATATAAAAAGGGAGATAAGAATTAATTGTCATCAATCAAGCCCTAATGTAAACATTTAATTATGTAGTATTCTGGAGATTTTAAAAAGAAAAAGTTAAGACTTACATTTAAAAAGAAATTATATCTTTTGTGTTTATTCAATCGAAAAACATGTTAAAATTTGCTTAAAAAGTATTAATAGTAAACAATAAGAATAAATAAATTAACACTAAATAAATCAATTTAGATTTCTAGAACATTTTTTTAAAAACCTGAAAGAGTGGAATAACAAACTAACTGAATAACAATGTTGTTCAAACAGAAACAAAGATGACAAGTAGATATGATATATTTATCCTTGTTTTTGTGAATATGGATACTAAAGTTTGATTTATAGCAACTTACACAAATGTATCGGTACATGAATAGGCAGCACCATGTCCCACTGAATAAATCCGAAAAATTCATAGAATAACTGAGACCAATGAATAAAATGGA
>JAXRKP010000350.1:147500-155000 GCA_037039925.1 Doris montereyensis | reverse complement strand
CTACTCTTTACTCGCCCCTCTTTCATCCCCCCGTCTGTTTTTCCTTCTGACATCACACTGCATAAATGTGTAGATATTCCTCGTTTGCTGTCTGGCGAAGGGCATACACGAAACGTCACATGTTTGTTCTAATTCTCTTGGTGTTAACTTTATTTTAGGACAAACATAAGAAGTGATGAAGTAGTATGCTTGAATGTCCCCCTAGTCGCACCACCAATGCTAACATCGTCTTGAATGGCGAGCCCTTGGAAAGCGGTGGCCATTTTCACGAGATGATGCCTTCATAGCAGAATTTGCATCAGGATTGTAATGGCCTCAAAAGCGATAGCTAGCCAGATTGAACAAGGTGTGGAATAGCATCATTAGCTTCCAACCGAAACTCAGGCTCTTCAGGTCACTGATGGTCTCAATCTTGCTATTTTTAAGTCAAACCTGGACCTTAGACATTAGGGAATAAAGTAGTAGAGTACAAGCAGCTGATAATATATCTAAGAAGATTATTAGGGACAAATAAGCGAGACAAAATCAGAAACACAACGATAAGAGATCAAACCAAAGCAGATGGCAATAAAACTAAGAAATAAATCAACTGAGATGGCAATAGAATAGCTAAATCGGTATACAGTGCTAAAACAAAACGTAAAAGATCGAAAGGCAAACCTCGGAGAAAGTGGGAAGAAGATATAAAAGAAGCATTGAAGCAAAGAAATTTAACTTTCACGGCATGAACTTTACTTTACCTTTAAACGTACAGTTGATTCATCGACAAACTGACAGTTTAACCGACAGACGCTAGATCTGGGTCATCGTTGAACTGACAGTTTGTCAGACGAACAGTTTTTTAATCTTTAAACGGTCAATCTTTGACTGTTGTAGCTAGTTTGCGCGAAATTCAAAACGTCAACAAAAACAAAACAAAACAAAACACACACGCAAAATTAAATTTGGTAATCCGGCAAATTCTAGGCAAAATCCAAGTCGAACTTAGTTTTTTCAATTATAAGATAATTTTGAATCATTTCTCCCACCGCGACGGGAGCAGTGGCGGGAAGATTGTGTCTGACACGGTGATGAAGCAGATATTATAAAATGTAGTACAACCGTTGTGATTTATCTCATGTGCACAGCATTTATTACAGATTCTTCAATTCAATTCCTAAAAAGAATGGCTGTCTTTCCACCACAAAAAGAGGAGGCACCAATTAATGCAGTTGAATCGAGACCGACCTTATATGACAGAGGAGAGAGAAATTACATTACCAGAGATAAGAGATTGAATGTAAAAGGTTCCATTCGAAAATACTCCTTAAATTTGATCGAGTCCTGTCGCAACATCGCCATTAGATGGTGATATTCACCACACACATTCCTTAACTTGTTGATGGGGTGAATTGACATTAAACGCCGTTTCTTCGTAAATACAGCATCAAAGCTAACTTGCTTTTCTTGAAAGCGCCATTGTGTCAAATACAGTGACTAAGTGAGTTGCTTTCAACGATGAATAGTGTGTTACGAGCTTATTGAAAAAACTGAAGGCGGAAAAGGGCGGGTGCAGTATACCCATACGTTTGCATCCGTCAACCGTCTTCATTTTGAAGACAACAGTTGACGGACTACTATATTTTCGGCCTAAAGAGGCCTTCAAACGTACAGTTGATTCATCGACAAACTGACAGTTTAGCCGACAGACGCTAGATCTGGGTCATCGTTGAACTGACATTTTGTCGACGAGAGAAGTTCCGTTCAGACGAACAGTTTTTATCTTTAAACCATCAATCCTTTGACTGTTGTACTTTAGTTGTAGTTAGTTGGCGCGAAATTCAAAACGTCAACAAAAACAAAACAAAACAAAACACACACACATTTAAACTTGGTAATCCGGCATTACATTGCGTTCTCAGCGTGGTTTTTCACTAATTTTGGCTCGCTGATCAAGAAAATCATATTATTTTTCTGATTTGACTCATATTTAAGTAATTTTTAGACTGCATTTTTAACTCCGCCTGCAGCAACATCAAAGAAGTCACTCCCTCGACACCACTTGTCGCCTTAAGGCGTCTTTAAACGTACAGCTGATTCATCGACAAACTGTCAGTTTAACCGACAGACGCTAGGTCTGGGTCATCGTTGAACTGACATTTTGTCGACAAGAAAAGTTCCGTTCAGACGAACAGTTTTTATCTTTAAACTATCAATCCTTTGACTGTTGTACTTTAGTTGTAGCTAGTTGGCGCGAAATTCAAAACGTCAACAAAAACAAAACAAAACAAAACACACTCAAACATTTAAACTTGGTAATACGGAATCAAATTGCGTTCCCTGCGTGATTATCACTAATTTTGGGTCGTTGATCAAGAAAGTCAAATTTTTCTGATTTGACTAATATTTAGGTGATATTTAGACTGCATTTTTAACTCCGCCTGCAGCAACATCAAAGAAGCCTCTCCTCGACGCCACTCGTCGCTCATCCTTCAGTTCGTCTACGGGAAAATATCTGGCGCCTGGCTGGACTGAGAATAAGTACCCTTCGATATCGAGAGGATTGTTCGTTTCCGCTCAGGTTTATCGAGAAGTTGATAGGATTCCCGCCATGCTTGATATCGTACAGTTTGTAGATGAATCAACCGTACGTGTAATTGTAAAGGGGCATTTAAGGCTCTGAAACTACACACTTGATTCTCCATTGCAAACGCCCCACGCCTCTCGTATGCTTCAACATTCTACTGTGACTGTGAGATTATTTGTTTTGATTTTGCGCCTGTGTTCATTTGAAATTCCAGAACTTTTTTTTTCATAGTAACTGAAAGTTATTTAGATAAACATTATAAAGGCCAGAATAAACTTGAATCATAGTTGAAGTGTGGAGCATATATATATATATATATATATATATATATATATATATATATATATATATATATATATATATATATATATATATATATATATATTCTTACCTAGATCTAAATATCTAGAGCTAGTTTCATTAGTTTCAATAGATCTAGCTCTATCTCTAGATTTCTAGACAGCTCATATTGATTCTAGATTTGTAAATCTAGCATCTAGTTCTAGAATCTAAACTCTGGATAATAATAGAATTTAGTTCTAGATGTACATCTAGAGCTTGATATAGTTATTGTAGAATCTACGCACATGGTACTGGTAGTGGTAGTACTGGTAGATAGAGACGACGGGGGGGGGACGTACAACATGTTTCTATTTATGATGTTCTAAATCCTACATTTAAATGATAGATTCTCACTCTCCCATCAATAATCGATCAATATGCAATATCTACTCTATTACATGTATTATTACCTATCAGTCTAAAATAAGGTCTAATGAGGTAGGGTATTCTATGTAGAGATCTAGATCACTGGTTAATTTTTTAAATTATAGAAACTTAGAATCTAACTCGCCTCTATATCAAGATCTATCTGTTTCATGTTTATTTTATCTCATCTAGATGAAGTATAAATCTACTGAATCTAACTTCAAGACATACATCATTCGTCATACCTAGATAGCCTCTAGATAAGTCTTAGTGGACTTAGCTACAAAATGCATTGAAATAGTAAAGAAAAACAATTATTCAATGATTCCTTCTCAAACAAAATGTGTTCTAAGGCAGCTTCATTAATAAAAAATACATGCAATAACATTATATTTTAAAACAGTATTTTAACGTGTTGCCCTCAAGCCCTAATGAGATGCATATGGGAACTACTCGTTGTTCGTATCCTTGAAATAACTTGAAAATTAGAAACTAAATTAAATAATACTTCAATTTACTATGGTTTATTCCGTTGAAAAAATATTTCCTTTTTTGTTTTGTGCTTCCTACTCTCTCCTTCCGTTCCTTTCTCTTACTACACTCTTTCTTACTCAACTTAACTTTACTCTCTCTCTCTCTCTCTCTCTCTCTCTCTCTCTCTCTCTCTCTCTCTCTCTCTCTCTCTCTCTCTCTCTCTCTCTCTCTCTCTCTCTCTCTCTCTCTCTCTTCTCCCACTCTCTGCTCTCTCTCTCTCTCTCTGTCTCTGTCTCTGTCTCTGTCTCTGTCTCTGTCTCTGTCTCTGTCTCTGTCTCTCTCTCTCTCTCTCTCTCTCTCTCTCTCTCTCTCTCTGTCTCTCTCTCTCTCTCTCTCTCTCTCTCTCTCTCTCTCTCTCTCTCTCTCTCTCTCTCTCTCTCTCTCTCTCTCTCTCTCTATATATATATATATATATATATATATATATATATATATATATATATATATATATATATATATATATATATATATAATATATATATATATATATATATATATATATATATATATATCCATCTATCTGTCTATCTCTCTCTCTCTCAATCAAGATTAGTTATTTTTTATTATCATTATTATTTTTAGTAGTAGTAAACCGCTTGACAGGCATATGTGTTCGTGAAAGCTCAGTGTTTTTTAATTGATTTTTAGCTGTTTCTCACTGTTAGTGAAAAGATTTATCTTGGAATTTTTTACAAGTGTTATGTGTCTTTATGGAGTATCTTCTAAGGAACTATTTTACCAGTTTTCATTACAAATCATCAAGAATTCTTAATTGTTTTATCATGGATATCTACAATCATGGCAATCTAACTGCCTTAGCCATTTGCTATTTTTACATCTTGTTTACCTTGGATTCTTAAGAAGAAAAGTCCAATGTCATTATAAATGAAATTATTGTAACCGGTTGTACCGTCACAAACTGTTAAAATATTACGAATCTTGGCGTTTTTTTAATACCAACAATTAACTATGAAATACCACATAGCAAAGTTATGTCAGTTTATACCCGGCTTGAACTTTCGAAGACAACTGGAAAAAAACGCGGACCGTGATTTTTGTAAACATGGAATGTTAGAGCAATAAATGGAAAAGAGTTATAATTAGCTGAAGAAATGGAAACATTCAAAGTAGATATTTTGGCTATTAAGAAAACGGACAAGGAATAGAAAATTTAGGACCGAATCATACTTTAATCTTCTCAGGAGTACATGTCAAAGATAAAGCTAGAGCAGGAGTAGACCTAATGCATAAAAGGCAAGAAAAATTATTATAAAGTTGGAAATTTATAAGCCCACGGCTATTAGAGGTAAATATTAAACCAAACAGAAGATAAATTAAATTATTTATAGCTTATGGACCAAACGAAGATGCCACCAAAGAAGAAAAAGATATCTCCGAAAACGATTTACAAATAGCTGCAGAAAAACTAAAACCCAAACAGGACCTCATGGTTTTAGGAGATTTAAACGCTAGAGTATGCAAAAAAATGTAGAAACATCAGCAGGAGTAATAGGTATAGAAGGAAGGACAACATCTTTTCCAAATGGAGAGAGACTCATAGATTTTTGCCTAAAGAATAACATGAAAATAGGTGAAACATTTTTTCCTCCTAAAGATATCCACAAATATACAACTACAAGAGTAAATGAAGACAAATGTGAAAAGTCAATCATAGACTACATAATAGTTAGCAGCTCCTCTTTTTTTACAGTTCAATGGATGCATGAGTAAACAGAGGAGCTGAAATATTTAATGATCATCACCTAGTGACATCCAAAATGAGATTATTAACTGAAGAAAACAAACAGAAAAGGAAAGATAAGAAAGCTACTAAACTCAAAATATAAGAACTAAATAAACCAATAGTAAAACAGATGTACCAATCCAGAATAAAAAGATATATCATCAGTCAAAGGCAGATGGATTGAAATGATAGCATAATAGAAGAAAAGTGGCAATGTATGAAGAAACACTCCTCAGTTGTACTGAAGAGGTTTGTGGTAGGAAACAAATCAAAGGAGGGCAAAATTAGGAAAGGCCCCAGGAGCAGATCACGTTTATCCAGAAATGATTAAAAACCAAGGGAGAGAGGCAGACAAACTATTACATGAACATGCTATATATGTCAACAAGATGAAAGTTCAAACAGGTGCCAGACGACAGGAAAAAAGGGAACGGAAGTACCAATACACAAGAAAGGATCAAGCATGGAAGGTTCAAACTATAGAGGGATATCACTACTTAGCATACCAGGAAAAGCGTATGCCAGGATTCTGGAAATGAGACTAAGGAAAAGAGTAGAGGATCAGATTGAAGAACACCAGAGTGGATTTAGACCAGGAAGAAGTGTACAAGACCACATATTTACAATTAGACAAATAATAATAAAAATTCATTGAGAGGAACATTGACTTGCACCTGTGTTTTATCGACAGAAAAGGCATTTGACAGTGTGAGGAGGAACGAACTATGGTATTCCTTAAAGAACACAACGTAGAGAAAAATTTAATAGAAGCCATTAAAAAGTTTTTACAATAAACCAACATGTGCAGTGAGAGCAATTGGAAACATATCTGTAGAATTTGATGTAGAGAGTAAGACAGGGTTGTACCCTAAGTCCTCTTTTGTTTATCACATTTATGGATTCAGTCGCAAAGGCATCCCCAAAATGAAGAAATTGAATGTAGGCATGTGGAAGCTCAAACCAGTAAATTTATCAAAGCTTTCATTTGCTGATGATTTCGTTCTGTTTGGAAAATCAGAAAGGGACCTCCAGTCGAATAGCAACCTGATGAATAATGAATTAAATAAAGAGGAATGAGGGTAAATGCAAAGAAAACCAAAACAATGCTAGTAATTAGAGAAGTTAAAACGCAAAATCTTCAATTGGGCAGGGAGAATTTAGAACAAATTCAAAGCTACAATTATCTTGAAGTGATGATTGACTCAGAGGTAGAAGAAATCAGCCACAGAATCCAAAAGGTAAGTGCAATATATAACCACCTATGAGAATTGTCAACAAAAAAAAAAAAAAAGGCAGTATACAACACAGTTTACTGTCCTACTCTCCTCTATAGCAGTGAAACCTGGACCTTAGACAGTAGGGAATACAGTAGAGTACAGGCTGCCGAAATGAAATATCTAAGACGAGTAGTAGGGAAAACTAGAAGAGACAAAATCAGAAACACAACAATAAGAGATCAAACCAAAGCAGATAGCATAAACAAAAACTAAGATAGAAATGAATCAACTGAGATGGTTTAGCCATAATAACAGAATGAATGACAATAGAATAGCTAAATCAGAAAATGTCAGGACAGCGCAGCCTGGAGAAAAATCATTTCGGGCATCTAAACCCATACACCGGAGGGTAGAATGGGAGCTGATAAAGAAAAAAAGAAAGGTAAGCGCCACTGAGAATTTCAAATGGATATTAGCGCTATACAAATGTCTTATTATTATTATTATTATTATTATTATTATTATTATTATTATTATTATTATTATTATTATTATTATTATTATTATTATTATTATTATTATTATTATTATTATTATTATTATTATTATTATTATTATTATTATTATTATTATTATTATCATTATTATTATTATTATCATTATTATTCTTCTTCTTCTTTTTCTAATTTTTCTTCTTCTTCTTATTATTATTAGCATGATGATGAAGATCA
>JAXRKP010000350.1:117500-145000 GCA_037039925.1 Doris montereyensis | reverse complement strand
ATAATAATAATAATAATAATAATAATAATAATAATAATAATAATAATAATAATAATAATAATAATAATAATAATAATAATAATAATAAGGTTTAAGAGTCCACTCAAAGGATTCAAATTATACAACAATCTTAAAACATACAAAGAGTATAATATGATCACGAAACCTAAAAGATACATTGTAAATAATACATTAAGCTAAAAAGATAGATACAATGAATTAGTAAAATATTCAATGAATAAAATATTCTTACAAGAGACACGAGATATATAATGCGCATAGACATAATCAAAAGATTCATTATAAATATAAGCTATCCTAACAAAAAACAACGATCGTTAAATGCTTAAAAAGACGCTAAGCATTATATGCCCTCTTAAAATGTGGGTTTTAAGAGAATTCCTAAACGACTCAAGGGATATGGAGTTTCTACAACATTCATCCAGATTATTCTACAGTTGAGGTGCACACACAGAAAAAGCCTTCTCACCAAAACGAGTCGATGTACGGGGTATACAAAGATAGTTACTATTAGTAGACCTCAACACTCTAGGTTTAAAATAGGGGTTAAAAAAGCTCGTCTAGATAGGGGGGGGGGGGGGCAAGATTATTTAAAAGTCATGCAAAGGACCTTAAAGTCAATTCTCTCTCTCTCTGACTGGCAACCAATGAAGGTCTTTAAGTACATTGGTAATGTGATCAGATTTCTTTTTAAGAGCAATTGTTCTGGCTGCATAATTTTGTATCCTTTGAAGTTTAGATATGTTTTTAGACATACCAGACAAGAGGGATTTGCAGTAATCCAATATAATGGTTACAGAGGCATTTATCAAAAGTTTAGCAGTATCCTCATCAATAAAATATCTGATTCTGCTAATATTCTTAAGATGGAACATAGATGTTTGACATATTTTATTAATTTGCTTCTCCATTGTGAGGTGAGGATCAAGAAGAAAGCCTAAATTCTTAACAGCAAGGGAAATTTCAATATGTGAATTACAAATATTTACATTGCAAGCATTAATAGTTTTGAGCGATGTACGCGTTCCAAAGACAACTATATCTGTTTTATCTCCATTTAATCCAAGTCTGTATATCTGTGGTGCAATCCTGAAGTGTCTGAATGGATGCTGCAGGATTGCTGGTGCTCAGGGGTATGTTTAGTTGAGTGTCGTCTACATATAGATGATATTTGATGTTATGCCTCTCAATTATGTCACCTAATGGAGTGGTATAGAGAGTAAAGAGAACTGGTCCTAGGATAGACCCTTGGGGAATACCATGTTGTAGTTTTAAAGGCGATGATCTCGAAGAGTCAATCAATACCGATTGTGTTCTCTCCTGAAGGTAGGTATCGAACCATTTCAGGGCAGTCTCGTTGATTCCAAATTTGTGTTGCGATCGTGATAGCAGGATTACATGGTCAAATGCGGCGCTCAGATCGTCCTTATTCAATGATGTTTTTTTAATGATAGGGGTCACACTAGCGTGTTTTAGTAAAGATGGATATATGCCATTATGAAGGCTGTTGTTCATCATGGTTGAGATGGCAGGAGACATAATGTCTGAGAACTCCTTTAACAGCCAGGTTTGTATGGAGTCACGATCACAAGTTATAGATGGCATTCCATGTGTAACTATTACCCATAGAAAATTGTGTGTACCCCATGAACTTTGGGGCAAATCGTGGTGGTTTCAAAACATTGCTACACAAATTTTGAACGAAATCTAAGCCCTGCGCGGTTATAAAAAACCCCCAAAAGAATGATAATAATAATAATAATAAATGTTTTGGGGTATCCGAACCCGACCGATGGATTCATAATGCATCGCCACCGGTCGCGTTACACAATATACTATTGACTGAGGCTGGTGCTGCTTCGATGTAAAATATCATGACTTCACAAAGTGATTGCTGACGTATATTTTTTGTTTTGCTTTTCCTGTCTTCAATTCACTATGATATAAGCTCTAGGTCTAGAGATTAATATTGAGATTTTTGTTCGATGATGTATCAATGAATAAATTTATACCGTATTCCTCAAAAAGCATCTAGATCTAGACTGTCTTCTTCATGTTCGGGTATGCAAACATGGGTAGGATGCTTATTTTGTGTTCTTTTCTATTTGAAGGAATGTGTAGGTCTTTGTCTCGGCGACATTGCCACATGCTGGCCATGCGCCCCCGCCTCCCCCCCCCCCCCGCAAAGAAATTTGTACTTGTGGTGGATGTGCATTGCAGACATATAGACAAACAACCAAACAAACTGATTTTTAAAAAAAGGAAAGAAAGCTAATCCAAAGAAACGGAGTAACATATCAAATCAGCAGAAATCAAAGAGCGCAACGGTTTATTGTCCCCAGAGTCGATGAAGAAAGAATTATCATGGCACTGGCAGCATGTTGAACCCCCCCCCCCCCCCCCCCCCCCCACGGCAAAAAGACTTTGCAAATATTGTCATTGATAAGAAAAAAAAACTTACGGCTTTTGTCTGAAAGTAAAGGTCGAGTTGACACGTACACGATATAGAATTACATATAAAATTACATATAGAATTACAATAATTACATATAAAATTACATTTCCCCAGCTACGCGTAACCTTGTTTTCAGAAGGATCAAGGAATACTCTACGGTTCACACCTGCAAGGAGATTCAGGGGACTCGGTAGTCCAGAGAGCAAGGTGTCTGCCTCTCAACCCAAAGGTCGTCGGTTCAAGCCCGGCCAACGGTTGAACAGTTTTTTTTCAAGCAAAATATACCACCCTGGCCCAGATAGGTGGATCGATACCTAGTCCCATCGGAGACGGACGATAAAAGGGAAGTCCCGTGTGCAGGTTACAACATTTTGCGCACGTTAAAGATCTCTTGGCTATTTACAGAGCAGTCCGGCCAAAATTCAAAATCCTGCCAAAAACTTCGAGATCACCTTAGTTATGGGTGTTGGTAAATCAAGTCAAGTCAAAAATTTTTTTTAAAGCAAGGAGAATTTGAAGTCGGGCCAAAATGGAAGCGAAACTTGTACAAACGTTAAATCCACATCAAGGCTGAATTTTGGTTACAACGTTTGGTGTGAGTGTGAGACAGGACAAATTGACAAACCAGGTGGGAATCTGATAATTATTATTATTTGTAGCTCCAAAATCGTCACACGTGTAGTTAGGACGATACGATTATGAGCCGATGAAGTGCACCGCGTGAACATGACGTGTTACTTACTAATACATTTTTTTTGGTACTAAGTTGTAACTCGTCACCTCGTTCGTTGAGAAGGTGAGAGGAGGTCAAGATGGGGTCACACACATGACTCATCAGCCGCCCGATTGACTGACTGGAAACACGTAGTCGTGTGGCATGCCTATGCCTCACTTCTTGCCTATGACTATGACTATGACTATGACTAGTATGACCAAAACATTATTTTGAATGGCGTTATCTATATTTGGTGCATGTTGTAGTTTGAAGTGTTTAAATTGTTTCCAGATAATGATTATTATAATAGTCAATTTCACGTCTTCACATGGGTAGTGGTTTCTTCTTCTTCGGGACAACGTTCCTATATCACATCGTTTCATATTCAATTTTTGCATTAGCCTACTTACTTAAATCTCACGTCGCAATATGGCTATAGTTTTTTAAGTTCAGTTTTAACGTACAATAACCATTCAAAGAATCATTCATAAAAGTATACAATTAACGGACAATGTGGGTTTTTTTTAAAACCTCCACATATTCATGGGTATACAGTAAATACCAAGTTTGAACAGAGTTCACTGTATTTATCTCGACGGTGTCAATAAAACCGTATAAGAACAATGTACAACTTATTGCTTTAATAATAACATTAATAATAAAAAATAAAAAAAATAATAATAATTATTATAATAATAATAATAATAATAATAAAAATAATAATAACAATAATAATATTAATAATAATAATCATAGAAATAATAATAATAATAATAATAATTAATAATAATAATAATAAGGATAATAATAAGACAAGCCCTATTTGTAGTACTGCTACTACCAATAGGCTATAAACCATTCTCTCTCTATTTGTAGTACTATTACTACTACCAATAGGCTATAAACCCCTTCTCTCCCTATTTGTAGTACTATTACTACGAAAGTACTACCAATGAGTACCAATAGGCTATAAAGTATAAAGCCTTCTCTCCCTATTTGTACTACTATTAAAATTATAGGCTATAAACCCTTCTCTCCCTATTTGTAGTAGTAGTAGTACTACTACTACTACTACTACTACTATACTACTACTACTACTACTACTATTACTACTACTACTACTACTACTACTACTACTACTACTACTACTACTACTACTACTACTACTACTACTACTACTACTACTACTACTACTACATGTGTAATTAAGTATCAAATACTACTACTTCTACAACAGTACTACCACTACTATTACTAAAACTACTACTACTACTTCTACAGCAGTACTACTACCACTGGTTCTACAACAGTACTACTACTACACTACTACTACTTGCTGCGAAGACAATCCTTGACTACTACTAGTACTACGAATAGGGAAAAACTGGCTTTTGTCCTATTGGTAGTAGTACTACAAATAGTCACTTCGTAAAATAATAATACGGTAATAATATAATAATAATAATAATAATAATAATAATAATAAATAATAATAATAACAACAACAACAGAGCATATGTCTATGGTGCACAGTCTCCCATGGAATGGGGTCTAGGCGCTTGACATAGAAGTAGAAGAGTTGTACACGCAATTAAATCGTATTCATTCATGAATTGAAAAATTACGTCGGCGCTTCTATATCAGGCAATGAATCCATTTCCCGTGGTCCGAGAGGAAGTGAATTCCAGATAGGGGATCCAAAATGAGAAAAGAATCTCCTTCCACCATTAGTGCGAATTCTGGGAAATAGCCCAACAGTTGCCGAAGGCAGTTTGCTGGGAACTGAATATCTGTTTAGTAGTTCTGAAACTGAGAGGTAGAAAGGAGCTCTGTTTTCAAGACAACGATGGATCAGGACACATGCTTTGTATTTGATCCTTTTCTCAACTGGTAACCAATGTATTCTGATCTGAACACGGGACGTCTTTTTTATCATCCGTCTCCCGATGGGACTGGGTGTCGATCTACCTACCTGGACCAGGCATGGGCTTTAAACCCAACGACCTTTTGGTTGAGAGACCGACATCTTGCCTCTGAGGTACCGAGTTCCCCCTCTCTACCCCCTGCATCAGGTAGAGAGACGCCACTATGTTCATAAGATGAATATCATTTTATTCTGATCATATAGAGACGTTAAAGACGTGCTTTTTAAAATTAGATTTCTCAGAACATGAAACTTGAATGTTGTCATGCAACTGAATAAGTCACCAATAGAAGATAAAATAATCCTATTTGCTATCTATCATACATGTAGCACTGCGTGTGTTTGTATTACAGTTATGGGTATTGCTACCCTCGTAAGAATTTAAAACATACGGATAAAGAACACACACATAAACACACACACACACACACACACACACTAAAACACACGCAAAATACATCTCGATTTTTAAGAATCCTGAATCCCGAATCTCTAAATGGAATTTACGTTTTTAAGCCCCTCTCCTCATCCCCCTCCCACCCGCCTTACCCCCTCCTGCATTCCCCTCCCCTTTGTCTTTTTATTTTTCATCCCAAGGAAGAAGAAAAACATTATTCTAAGGGGGTGGGGGGACAAAATATACTAATGCCTCCCTGTTTAGATATAATGTGAGTTATCTCCCATCGCTTCTTGAAAACAATAAATATCGTCGGTGTCAACTGTCAAGCATGGGCTATGTCAGTATGTGCAAAAAGCAATTTTACAGGAGACGCTAAAAACTGATTTATAATGTTAAGTCGGGTTGTAAATATCCATTTTCTTGGGTGTGACATTGTGTAAATGGATACACGTATAACATTGTGTAAATGGATGCACCTATGACACTGTGTAAATGGAAGCACGTATGACATTGTGTAAATGGATGCATGTACGGCATTGTGTAAATAGATACACATGTGACATTGTGTAAATAGATACACGTGTGACATTGTGTAAATAGATACACGTGTGACATTGTGTAAATGGATGCATGTACGGCATTGTGTAAATAGATACACGTATGACATTGTGTAAATGGATGCATGTACGGCATTGTGTAAATAGATACACGTGTGACATTGTGTAAATAGATACACGTGTGACATTGTGTAAATAGATACACGTGTGACATTGTGTAAATAGATACACGTGTGACATTGTGTAAATGGAAGCACGTGTGACATTGTGTAAATAGATACACGTGTGACATTGTGTAAATAGATACACGTGTGACATTGTGTAAATAGATACACGTACGGACATTGTGTAAATAGATACACGTGTGACATTGTGTAAATGGATGCATGTACGGCATTGTGTAAATAGATACACGTGTGACATTGTGTAAATAGATACACGTGTGACATTGTGTAAATAGATACACGTGTGACATTGTGTAAATAGATACACGTGTGACATTGTGTAAATAGATACACGTGTGACATTGTGTAAATAGATACACGTGTGACATTGTGTAAATAGATACACGTGTGACATTGTGTAAATAGATACACGTGTGACATTGTGTAAATAGATACACGTATGGCATTGTGTAAATGGATGCACTAACGGCATTGGGTAAATGGATGCACTAACGGCATTGGGTAAATGGATGCACTAACGGCATTGGGTAAATGGATGCACGTATGACATTGTGTAAATGGATGCACGTGTGACATTGTGTAAATGGATGCACGTATGACATTGTGTAAATAGATGCACGTATGGCATTATGGATGGATGGATACACGTATGGCATTGTGTAAATTGATGCACGTATGGCATTGTGTAAGTGAATAATTGTGGATGCACGTATGACATTGTGTAAGTGAATGCACATATGACATTGTGTAAGTGAATGCACATATGACATTGTGTAAGTGAATGCACGTATGACATTGTGTAAGTGAATGCACGTATGACATTGTGTAAGTGAATGCACGTATGACATTGTGTAAGTGAATGCACGTATGACATTGTGTAAGTGAATGCACGTATGACATTGTGTAAGTGGAATGCACGTATGACATTGTGTAAGTGGATGCACGTATGACATTGTGTAAGTGGATGCACGTATGACATTGTGTAAGTGGATGCACGTATGACATTGTGTAAATGGATGCACGTAACATTGTGGATGCACGTATGACATTGTGTAAATGGATGCATATATGGCATTGTAAGTGGATGCACGTATGGATTGTGTAAATGGATGCACGTATGACATTGTGTGAATGGATGCACGTATGACATTGTGTAAATGAATGCATTGACATTGTGTAAGTGAATGCACGTATGACATTGTGTAAGTGAATGCACGTATGACATTGTGTAAGTGGATGTGAATGCACGTATGACATTGTGTAAGTGGATGGATGTAAGTGAATGCACGTATGACATTGTGTAAATGGATGCACATATGGCATTGTGTGAATGGATGCACGTATGACATTGTGTGAATGGATGCACGTATGACATTGTGTGAATGGATGCACGTATGGCATTGTGTAAATGGGTGTAATGGATGCACGTATGACATTGTGAATGGATGCACGTATGACATTGTGTGAATGGATGCACGTATGGCATTGTGTGAATGGGTGCACTATGACATTGTGTAAATGGATGCACATATGGCATTGTGTGAATGGATGCACGTATGGCATTGTGTAAATGGCATTGTGTGGAATGAATGGATTGTGTAAATGGATGCACATATGGCATTGTGTGAATGGATTCAATGGCATTGTAATGGCATTGTGTGAATGGATGCACATATGGCATTGTGTGAATGGATGAATGGATTGTGTGAATGGATGCACGTATGGCATTTTGTAAATTGATGCACTTATGGCATTGTGTAAATGGATTCACGTATGGCATTGTGTAAATGGATACACGTATGGCATTGTGTAAATGGATGCACGTATGGTATTGTGTAAATGGATACACGTATGGCATTTTGTAAATTGATGCACTTATGGCATTGTGTAAATGGATTCACGTATGGCACTGTGTGAATGGATGAACGCATGGCATTGTGGAATGTATGTACGTATGGCATTGTGTGGATGGATGCACGTATGTAAATGAATGCACGATGGCATTGTATGGATGCATTGGCATAATGTAAATGGATGCACGTATGGCATTGTGTAAATGGATGCACGTATGGCATTGTGTAAATGGATGCACGTATGGCATTGTGTAAATGGATGCACGTATGGCATTGTGTAAATGGATGCACGTATGGCATTGTGTAAATGGATGCACGTATGGCATTGTGTAAATGGATGCACGTATGGCATTGTGTAAATGGATGCACGTATGGCATTGTGTAAATGGATGCACGTATGGCATTGTGTAAATGGATGCACGTATGGCATTGTGTAAATGGATGCACGTATGGCATTGTGTAAATGGATGCACGTATGGCATTGTGTAAATGGATGCACGTATGGCATTGTGTAATGGATGCACGTATGGCATTGTGTAAATGGATGCACGTATGGCATTGTGTAAAATGGATGCACGTATGGCATTGTGTAAATGGATGCACGTATGATTGTGTAAATGAATGCATATGGCATTGTGTAAATGGATGCACGTATGGCATTGTTGTAAACGTATGGCATAAATGCATGACATTGTGTAAATGAATGCGTATGGCATTTTGTAAATAAATGCACGTATGGCATTTTAAATGTAAATAAATGCACGTATGGCATTTGTAAATAAATAAAATGCACGTATGACATTTTGTAAATAAAATGCACGTATGGCATTTTGTAAATGGATGCACGTATGGCATTTTGTAAATAAATGCACGTATGGCATTGTGTAAATGGATGCACGTATGGCATTGTGTAAATGGATGCACGTATGGCATTGTGTAAATGGATGCACGTATGACATTGTGTAAATGGATGCACGTATGACATTGTGTAAGTGGATGCACGTATGGCATTGTGTAAATGAATGCACGTATGACATTGTGTGCAAGTGAATGCACGTATGGCCTTGTGTAAATGAATGCACGTATGATATTGTGTAAGTGAATGCACGTATGGCCTTGTGTAAATGAATGCACGTATGATATTGTGTAAATGAATGCACGTATGGCCTTGTGTAAATGAATGACGTATGGCATTGTGTAAATGAATGCACGTATGGCATTGTGTAAATGAATGCACGTATGGCATTGTGTAAATGAATGCACGTATGGCATTGTGTAAATGAATGCACGTATGGCATTGTGTAAATGAATGCACGTATGGCATTGTGTAAATGAATGCACGTATGGCATTGTGTAAATGGATGCACGTAAATGAATGGATGCACGTATGACATTGTGTAAATGAATGCACGTATGGCATTGTGTAAGTGAATGCACGTATGGCATTGTGTAAATGAATG
This sequence comes from Doris montereyensis, assembly GCA_037039925.1. Lineage (NCBI taxonomy): Eukaryota > Metazoa > Mollusca > Gastropoda > Nudibranchia > Dorididae > Doris > Doris montereyensis. Next base: position 135,430 of record JAXRKP010000350.1, on the reverse strand, counting down.
CACGTATGACATTGTGTAAATGAATGCACGTATGGCCTTGTGTAAATGAGTGTACGTATGGCATTGTGTAAATGAATGCACGTATGATATTGTGTGAATTGATGCGCGCATGGCATTGTGTAAAGGGATGCACGTATGACATTGTGTGAATGGATGGATGCACGTTTGGCAAAAACTATAGACATCACTCTAAATTATGACATTGTGACCTCCACGGGCAAGGCACCTCACTTCGCTTGACGAACGACACTTTTCATAACTCAACTGTGTGTACCGGTACTATTACTATATAGTACGCCTCAGGCACCATTGGCATCACAAGGCGTTTGACATGCTGTCACAAATTTTAATCACTAGTACCAGGGAAATGCTTAGCCACTCATCTGGTCTTTCAGACAAAAGAAGAAAATTAGTGCCGGTCCGCGCAGGCACCGACAGGCATTCCAATTTCTTTTAGAGAAAGCAAGATAGACTACCATCGACGAGCTTACGCTCAATGCAACAGGTCGAGTTCTCCGTGTTGACCAAGTGAGCAATTAGGGTAAATCTTCTTGCCCAAGGGGTGTGGGGGGGCACGACTACCTGAAATGGGACTCGAAGCCATTACCCTGAGTCACAGTGAAAGGCTTTTTAACCACTCGGCCATCTCTATCTTTCAGACAACCCCATGGATAAAATAATAAAAAATCATGTGTATAAAGTCAGGCTTTTAAAATTCAAGCTGTGTTGGCTTTCTAATGAGGACCAAAGTAGTTGCCGTGAAGCCAATCAATGATTCGGGCAGATTTAAATGTGGAGCTGCGTGATCTGGTTGAAACCACTGTTGTTCCCGTGCCTGCCTGGTAGGAACCGAACTGGGGTCCCCAACGCGATAGACAGACGCTCTACTAACTGAGCAAGCAACCCTTTAAAAATGGATAAATAAGAGTAAAATAGCAGTTTTATTATGGGTTTTTGTTTTTCGTAAAGTATTATGATTTTTTAATTGGCCAAATCCAAGCTGTTCAAATCTCACCAAACAGTTAGGCCTGTTGCCCTTGCTACGTAATCTCTTAATAGAACACTAGGCACTGAAATCCAAATATTGACTACCACCATAAAATCCCATTCTATTATGTTCTTTGTCCACGTTGGTTTGCTCTTTCATTCATGTGCCTACAGTCATTCTTTCTCGAATTGTTTGCCTACGTGACTCATGTTGTTTGAATTCATTTCTTGATGATTATGGTAATTTCTAATAATAATAATAATAATAATAATAATAATAATAATAATAATAATAATAATAATAATAATAATAATAATAATAATAATAATAAAAATAATAATATTAATAATAATCTTTCTTTCTTTATCAGTTCCCATTCTACCTTTCGGTGTATGGGTTCAGATGCCCGAGATGATCTTTTTCTCCAGTATGCCCTGTCATTTTCTGTTTCCTTCCAAAAATGTTAAATTTCTATGCTTCAATGCCTCTATCTTTTTTCCCACTTTCTTCGAGATCTGCCATTTGGTCTTTTACCTTGGGCTTTAGCACAGTATACTGATTTAGCTATCCTATTGTCATTCATTCTGTTTACATGCCCAAACCATCTCTATCGATCTTAGTTTCTATGCCATCTGCTTTGGTTTGATCTCTTATTGTTGTGTTTCTGATTTTGTCTCTTTTAGTTTTCCTACTACTCTTCTTAGATATTTTATCAGTATCAGCTGCCTGTACTCTACTATTTCTCTACTGTCTAAGGTCCAGGTTTCACTGCCATAGAAGAGTAGGACAATACACTGTATTGTATACTGTCATTTTGTTTTTGTTGACAATTTGCTTACCTACAAATGCCTTTCCTATATGGTTATATATTGCACTTGCCTTTTTGATTCTCTGGCTGATTTCTTCTCTTAGTTTTCCCTCTGAGTTAATCATTACTCCTAGGTAAATATAGCTTTAAACTTGTTCTAATTTAAGATTGTGTGTTTTAGCTTCTCTAGTTACTAGCATTGTTTTGGTTTTCTTTGCATTTACTCTCATTCCTCTTTTATTTAGTTCATTGTTCATAATGATGATATTCGACTGAAGGTCTCTTTCTGATTTTCCAAACAGAACTAAATCATCGGCAAATGAAAGCATTGATACATTTACTGGTTTGAGCTTTCACATACCTTCATTCATTTTCTTTATTTTGAGGATGCCTTTGCGACTGAATCCATAAATGTGATAAACAAAAGTGGACTTAGGATACAACCCTGTCTTACTCCTATATCTACATCAAATTCTGCAGATATATTTCCAGCTACTCTCACTGCACATGTTGGTTTATTGTAAAAACTTTTAATGGCTTCTATTAAATTTTGCTCTACATTGTGTTCTTTTTAAGGAATGCCATAGTTCACCATTCCCCACAGTGTCAAATGCCTTTTCTAAGTCAATGAAACACTGGGGCAAGTTAATGTTTCTTTCAAGGAATTTTTCTATTATTTGTCTAATTGTAAATATGTGGTCTTGTACACGTCCTCCTCGTCTAAATCCTCTCTGATAATCTTCAATCTGATCCTCTACTCTTTTCTTTAATCTCATCTTCAGTATCCTGGCATATACTTTTCCTGGTACGCTAAGTAGTGATATCCCTATATAGTTTGAGCTTTCCATAGCTGATCCTTTCTTATGTATTGGTACTACCGTTCCTTTTTTCCAGTCGTCTGGCACCTGTTTGGACTTCCATGCTTGTTGGCATATTGCATGTAGTAGTTTGTCTGCCTCTCTCCTTGGTTTTTAATCATTTCTGGATAAACTTGATCTGTTCCTGGGGCTTTTCCTAATTTCATTTTTCTTATAGCTGTTTGGATTTATTCCATTGATATATCTACATCTTCAGCTGTCTCTTCTGGATTACTTGTTACCTTACTAATTGATATTTACTCCTTTGTTTCATACGTTCTGAAGGCATTATGTAATTGGTGAAAATGCTTTTTATAATAATAATAATATAATAATAATAATAATAATAATAATAATAATAATAATAATAATAATAATAATAATAATAATAATAATAATAATAATAATAATAATAATAATAATAATAATAATAATAATAATAATAATAATAATAATAATAATAATAATAATAATAATAATAATAATAATGACAATAATAATAATACTAATGATAATAATAATAATAATAATAATAATATCCCTCTCTCCCCCTCTCCCTCCTCTCTCTCTCCCCTTTCTCCCTCTCCCCCTTGTCTCCCTCTCCTCCTCTCTCCCTCTGTCTCCCTCTCTTTCCCTCCCTCCCTCCCTCTCTCTTTTCCCTCCCTCCCTCTTCCTCCCACTCCTTCCTCCTCCCTCCCTCCTTCCCTCCCTTTCCTCTCCCCTTTCTTCCTCCCTCCCTCTCTCCCTCTCTCCCTCCCTCTCCCTCCTCTCCTTCCTTTCCCTCTCCCACCCCTCTCCCTCCTCTCCCCTCTCTCTTCCCTCCCTCCCTCCCTCCCTACTTCCTCCTTCCTCTCTTTCCTCTTTTCCTTCTCTTTCTTCTTCCTCTCTCTCTCTCCCTCTCTCTCTCTCTCTTTCTCTCTCTCTCTCTCTCTCTCTCTCTCTCTCTCTCTCTCTCTCTCTCTCTCTCTCTCTCTCTCTCTCTCTCTCTCTCTCTCTCTCTCTCTCCGTATTGATATATTATGATAACATACATAAAATCATAATCGCATAAATTAAATACATCTATGCATACTCTACGTACAATATCAGACACATAAACACATGCATTTGAGTACATACATACATATACAGTAGAAATACTTTAAACCGAAAGAAGCTAAACCGAAAAAGTCGATGAACTGCAAAGAAATTGATAAATTGTTCAAGTTTTCTTCTTTGTCTTTGTATCAGTTCGTATTATAAACCGAAATGCTTCTAATTCTAAGCGCAAATGTCTTTAAAATGAAACTCCCCCCCCTTTTTCTTTCGTTTCATCCTCTTCAATTTCAATAATTCCAAAGGGGTCACACTTGGTCACACGTAATGCCTATCGATATGAAATAAAGAGCGTAACTGATGAGATGAGGGGAGGGGGTGGTAGTCAAACCCTTCAATCACCGCACATCGCTTAGACGGCGAAAAGGGAAGACAGCGGGGGACTGGCACGGGAAGAGGGGGTGGGGTGTAGAACCACGCAGGCGACAAGAGGCTCGTGAAGAAACGAAGTTTCGCCTGTCTACATGGATAGATTCTCCGTCTCAAAATCACGCCAAACATCTATAACAAACTTTTCAAGAAAGCCTTTTTGAAGTTGTATCCATCCCACCCCTTTCCCTCACCTTTCTTATTTCCTTTTTTTTCTTCTTGTTTTAATGAAATAAAGATGAAGAGACTGAATGAAAGATGAATACCTGATGATCCGAATCTGTATTTTGTATTAAGTGTGAATGAGAGTATAAATGGGAAAAATAAATATAATACAACAAAAAAGCCAAAAACAAACAAACAAAAACACACAAAAAAACACACAAAAGACAACAAACCAACAATCAAAACAATTACATTATTATGGTCACCAAGAGGGCCTCTTTATTCATCAACATTAACAAAAGGGAAACAACCCAATCCAAACATCGCAAAAAAGGGAACTTGCTTTTAAACAAAATGCCTTTAAACCAAAATATGTGTTTACATACACACACACATACATGTGTACATACGTACGTATATACATATGTACATACGTGCGTACTTTACATATATACATACACATACACACACAAATACATACATACACACACATACATACATATGCATACATACAATCACATATACATACACACACATATATATATATATATATATATATATATATATATATATATATATATATATATATATATATATTATATATATATATATATATATACATTTTTTTACATACATAATACATACATACATACATACATACAAACATACATACATACATAATACTATTATTAATATAACATATCTACGTTGAGACCCCATTGAGCTGATCTTGAACTGAGCGAAAATATCAAGCAATGCTAGATTTATTTTCACCCAGATCAGTCCATGCATAAGCTTTTCAATTGTCCATGCATAAGCTTTTCAATTTATTTATAGACCCGCTTGAAAATGTAATCTATCACTGTACTGCTATATATATGGGCATATATAATAAACTGTCATATGCTGACACCCCCACCCCCACCCCGACCCTATAGCAGTCTGCATAAGCTTTTCAATTTATTTATAGACCCGCTAATCATCACTGTACTGTAGATATATATATATATCTGTATATATATATATATATATATATATATATATATATATATATATATATATATATATATATATATATATATATATATATATATATATATATATATATATATATACTTTGTTCAACGAGAAAGTCGCAATGAGCAGAAATGGCTATTTCGAAATACCGGAGAATGAATTGGGTGGCTCGACTAGCCTCGTACATTATTCCAACAGAGAAGAGAATTTTACCTCGACAATGAAATAACAGAAGATGATAATATACACATACCTACCTGAGACCCCATTGAGCTGATCTTCAACTGGAGCGAAAATATCAAGCAATGCTAGATTTATTTTCAACGAACTCTTTGTCCATGCATAAGCTTTTCAATTTATTTATAGACCCGCTTCAAAGGTAATCAAAAGATCGAGATTGGAACATTAGACGGACGCTTACAACGTCTTAATGTCTCAGCTTGTCAACTGGGGATCGTTAACACTCCACCTAGAGTCCACTAGAGGTTGTGAAATCGTATATACACCGTAATTCACCTAAAGCCATACCGGCAAAAGGAGAATGAATCCTGAGACGATTTCGTGACCCTTCACGTGCATAAGCACAGTTGTAATGCGAATTTGACGACAATGAAATGCAAGAGAGAATAATTGAGCCCTTCAACGCTGACGCTCGCATTGGAAACTTTCGACAGCTATTAGGGGGCGGGTGGGGGGGGGTTCCGTGTCCAGAGGCAACATGCCGGCCTTTCAATCAAAAGGTAGTGGGTTGAGCTTCCACCAACGGTTGACATATTGTCTTGAGCTTTTTCGAGCAAAATCTACCCCCACCCCCCCCCCCCCCCCCCTCGCCTAATCTTGGTAGATGGATCTTAATTCACTCTAGTCCCATCGAAGACGGACGATAAAAAGGGGGTCCTAAATGCAGATCCCAACACTATGTGAACGTTTCAGATCCCTTGACTGTTTATAGGACAGTACGAGAAACATTAAAAAAAAAATTCTACCAAAAATCCTGAGACTACCGGTACCTTTAGTTGTGGATGTGGGTAAAACCAAATTGAATTATTTTTTTTAAATAAAAGAAGAGCTTTTTTTTATTTATTTAAGCACAGGGGGAAAAAGGTTATACCCTTCAAGAAGCCATCAACTAAGGACGCAAACATGAAGCTGCTGTCATGGGCACACGCTTACAGTTACAGAGAATGCTGCTCAGAACGCAGGGCTATGTCTATACTTATGAAATACTGTCCTGGCAAGGATATCACTATCACTTATGCACACTATCCCGACTGCCTATTTTGATTTGATTTACCAACATCCACAACTAAGGTGATCTCGGTTTTTTTGTTTTGTTTTGTTAGGATTTTCTTTTAATTTTGCCCGGACTGTCCTGTAAACAGCCAAGGGATCTTTAACGCACAGAGTGTGTATCGTCCGTCTCCGATGGGACTAGGGCGTCGATCCACCTACCCGGACCAGGAAGAAGGTGATGGGGGGGGGGGGAGGGGAGGTGATGGGGATAGATTTTGTTTGAAATGTCTCCAGACAAACTTTCAACCTTAGGGTTGCCTCTGGACTACCGACTCCCCAACGACTGCTGAACCCCAGAGAAAAATCAGAAATACACTCAGACTTGAATGGATGTAAAAGAGGCAAAGATCAGAGCAAAAAGAAGTTTGGCTGAGCATCCATACTCCCATGAAAAGTAAATTAGCACAGGCTGGTCACTATTGCTGCATAAGGCCATGCTACTAGTATCTGCTTAGACTTGAAGGTTAGTGGAATCACAACAACCCAATTCATTTCACTGTAATGAAACAGCAATTTTAGTTATTTGAATTTCTTCCATTGGGATATCTACATCTTCGGTTGTCTCATCTGGATACTTGTTATTCTTACTGGTTGATCTGCACTCCTTGTTTCATATCTTCTGGATGGATTATGTAAATGCTAAAAGTGCTTTCTCCACGTTCCCATAATTTTGTTGTCTTCCTTCTTTTATTTCTCCTTGGCGTTCATAATTTGTCGTATTGGCAATGTGTTTAGTCTTTCTATGCTCTTTATTGCTTCCAAGAACAGCTTTTTGATTTCCTTGGTAGCTTTCTAAAGTCTTTGTCCAAACTTTTTCCCATTGTTTCAGTTTCTCCTTTTTTACTTTCCTCGTTTCTTCTTCGGCGATAGCTCTTCTATTCGCATAATCGATCCTATCATATGGGCTTTTTCGTTTGCAAGTATTTCTTTTCAGCCTTCCTTCTTTTTCTTTGATCTTAATTTTGACATTCTCACTCTACCATGCAGTTCTTCCCCCCCCCCATCTCCTTTCATTTGTTTCCTACCACATAGCTCTTCACTGCTACAACTTAGAGTGCTTCCTTGTACAGTTGCCACTTATAGTGCTATCATTCAGATCGATCTGCCTTTACTGATTAATCTTTTTATCCTTTGTTTGGTATGTCTGTGTTACTACTGTTACTTTTGGTTTATTTAGTTTCTCTTGTTTTGAGCTGAGTAGTTTTTTTTCCATCATTTTCTGTTCGGTTTCCTCTGTCAACTGTCAGTAATCATATTTTTTGCAATCACTTGGTGATAATCACTATGTTAGCTCTTCTGTTAATTATTGCATTGTATTGTAAAAATGGGAACTGCTATTATGGAGTCTATGATTGACTTTTCACTTCTGTCTTCAGTTACACTTGTATATTTGTGAATAGCATTATGGAGAAAATAGGTCCGCAGTGGCCAGGTAAGCACATGTACGGCGAATAGATGATCCCGCTCTCCACGAGTTCCTGCTGCCTTGCAGGCAGGTGTTGGCTGACCAAAGGCTAAGGGAGTTAACCCTGACATAAACAACCTGCTGCCTTGCGGGCCGGTCTTGGCTGACCACAAGCTAAGGGAATTAACCCTGATAGACAATAACAACCTGCTGCCTCGCAGGCTGGTCTTCAATGACCAAAGGCTAAGGGAGTTAACCCTGGCAGAAAATAACAAGGCCTGGTAGGGGACCTCAAGGGCCTCAACGTGGCAGCCCCACCATCTACCTAGGATACAGTGGGCTAAACCCTGCCTTATCAAAAACCAAACTGATTCAGAGAAATAAATGCAATATTCCCGGCTTGACCTTTCAACGATGAACATGGAAACAAACACGGACTGTGACTTTTGGAACATGGAATGTCAGGGCAATAAATGGAAAAGAGTTAGAATTAGTTGAAGAAATCGAAAAATTTCAAACTAGACATTTTGGCCATTACGAAAACAAAGAAAAAAAGGGCAAGGAATAGAACATGTAGGACCAAATAATATTCTAATCTTCTCAGGAGTAGATATTAAAGATAGAGCTAGAGCAGGAGCAGGTCTCCTAGTGCATAAAAGGCACGAAAAGCTACTAGAAAGTTAGACATCTATAAGTCCACGGCTATTAGAGGTAAATATTAAACCAAGAGGAAGAAAAATTAAATTATTAATAGCTTATGGACCCAAACGAAGACGCAACTAAAGAAGAAAAAGATATCGTCGAAAACGATTTACAAATAGCTGCAGAATCTTAAACAAAAACAGGAACTAATGGTATGGGGAAATGTAAACTTTTAGAGTTGTCAACAATATAGAAACGTCAGGAGGAGTAATAGGTAAAGAAGGAGAGACAACTTCAACAAATGGAGAGAGACTAATAGAGTTTTGCTAAAGAATAACATGAAAATAGCCAACACATTTTTTTTCATAAAGATATCCACAAATATACAAAAGTGAATGAAGACAGGTGTGAAAAGTCAATCATAGACTACATAATAGTTAGCAACTCCTTTTTTAACAGTACATTGGATGCAAGAGTAAACAGAGGAGCAGACATATTTAGTGATCATCACCTAGTGATTGCCAAAATGAGATTACTGACTGAAGAAAACAAACAGAAAAGGAAAGAGAAGAAATCTACTTAACTCAAAATAAAGGAATTAAATAAACCAATAGTGAAACAGATATACTAATCTAGGATAAAAGATTTATCAGTGAACGGAGATGGATCTGAATGATAGCACAATAGAAGAAAAGTGGCAAATGTATAAAGAAATACTCTTCAGTTGTACTGAAGAGGTCTGTGGTAGGAAACAGATTAAAGGAGGATAGGATGCCTGGAAGATTACGTGAGTAAAAGAACTATCACCAAAGAGAAAGTTAGGAAAGGAAAACAGGAACAATGGGAAGAGTTTGGACAAAGACTTCAAGAAAGCTATGAAGGAAATCAAACGCTGTTTTTGGGAGCAATGAAGAGCACGACAAAGACCAAAGAATGCCGAATACGCCAAATTAAGAATGCCAAAGGAGAAATAATGAAGAAGACACTGACAGTGAAATCATGGAAACATGGAGAAAATATTTTCAACAATTACATTATCCCTCCAGAACATATGAAACAAGGAATAAAGATCAATTAATAAGAGTAACAAGTAATCCAGAGGAGACAGCTGAAGATGTAGATATATCAAAGGAAGAAATTCAAACAGCTATAAGAAAATGAAATTAGGAAAAGCCCCAGGAGCAGATCAAGTTTATCCAGAAATGATTAAAAACCAAGGGAGAGAGGCAGACAAACTACTACATGCAATGTGCCAACAAACATGGAAGCCAAACAGGTGCCAGCCGACTGAAAAAAGGGAACGGTAGTACCAATATATAAGAAAGGATCAACTATGGAATGCTTAAACTATAGAGGGATATCACTACTTAGCGTACCAGGAAACGTATATGCCGAGGTTCTGGAAATTAAACTAAGAAATAAGAGTAGAAGATCAGATTGAAGAACATCAGAGTGGATTGAGACCAGGAAGAAGTGTACAAGATCACATATTTACAATTAGACCGATAATAGAAAAATCCTTGAGAGAAATATTGATTTGCACTTATGTTTTATTGACAGACAAGGCATTTGACACTGTGAGAAGGGACGAAATATGACATTCCTTAAAAGAAGACAATGTAGAGCAAAATTTAATAGAAGCCATTAAATGTTTTACAATAAAAAACAATATGTGCAGTGAGAGTAGCTGGAAACATCTGCAGAATTTGATGTAGAAATAGGAGTAAGACAGGGTTGTATCCTAAGTCCTCTTTTGTATATCACATATATGGATTCAGTCATAAAGGCATCCTCAAAAATGAAGAAAAACGAATGTAGGTATGTGAAACTGAAACCAGTAAATGTATCAATGCTTTCATTTGCCGATGATTTAATTCTGTTTGGAAAATCAGAAAGTGACCTTTAGTCAAATATCAACATTATGAATAATGAAGGAAATAAACTAGAAATGAGAGTAAAATGCAAAGAAAATCAAAACAGTAACTAGGGAAGCTAAAATACAAAATCTTAAATAGGGGGGAGAGAAATTAGAACAAGTTTAAAGCTACAATTACCTAGGAGTAATGATTAACTCAGAGAGGAAAACTAAGAAAAGAAATCAGCCAGAGAATCAAAAAAGGCAATATATAAGCATTTATGGAAGGCATTTGTAGGCAAACACCAATTGTCAACAAAAATCAAAATGTCAGTATACAACACAGTTTATTGTTCTACTCTCCTCTATGGCAGCGAAACCTGGACTTTAGACGATAGCGAATACAGTAGAGTACAGGCAGTTGAAATGAAATATCTAAGAAGAGTATTTGTGAAAAACTAAACGAGACAAAATCAGAAACACAACAATAAGAGATCAAACCAAAGCAGATAGCATAAAAACTAAGATAGAAACAAATCAATTTAGATGGTTTGGGCATGTAAAAAGAATGAATGACAATATAATAGCTAAATCCATTAAAAAATTTATTTTTATTTTTCAGCTAATTCTAAATTTTTTCTATTTATTGCTCTGACACTCCATGTTCCAAACATCAAAGTCTCTCAGAATCGGTTGGTTTTTGGAAAACAGGCAGATGGTGAAGCTGCCACCTTCAGGCCCCTACCGGACATTGTTTGTGATGCTCTGTAGGAGTTAAGTCCCTTATCCTTCGATCAGCCAAGACCGGCCACATGTTTTGATTTTCTATCGGGGTTAACTCCTTAGTCTTTGGTCGGCCACGACCATCTGCAAGGCAGCAGTTTATAATTTTCTGTGGGGTTTAAGTCCCCTAGCTCTTGGTCAGTCAAGACCGGCCTTCAAGGCTACATGAGACTCGTGGAGGGCGGAACCGTCTAATCCCCGTATAGGTACAAGCACTTGCCCACTGTACGGTATTGTAATAGTATGTATACTTATCGAGTTCCCAAGTCACGTGACTACAAGCTAATTGATTTGTTCATTGCTTCACCACTGAAAGTCATTAAAAAAGGCGAATTTATTGCCACGAGAGAGAATAATGGTGTCGCTCTCAAATGCCTAGAGCTGAATATAATAATTGAAATAGAAATGATTATAGTAGATCTAACTTGACTACTTTAAATACACGATGATGGCTAAGATGAATGGGACTAATACGTGTACTGCGTCTCCATGGGGAAGGAATTATCGCTATTGATTAGCATTTTATTTTATTTTATTATAGCTTCTAATACCTCCATGCGTTTGTGTGTGTGTGTGTGTGTGTGTGTGTGTGTGTGCTTGGTGTATGTGTGCGTGAGTGTGTGTGTGTGTGTGTGTGTGTGTGTGAGAGAGAGAGAGAGAGAGAGAGAGAGAGAGAGAGAAATACATATATGTATATATAGTAGATATATGTATATATATATATACATATACATATATATATGTATATATATATATATATATATATATATATATATATATATATATATGTATTTATATACAGTATATATTTATATATATATATATATATATATATATATATATGTATATATATATATATATATATATATATATATATATATATATATATATATATATATATATATATATATGCCTGTGGAAAAGAGATAAAAACGAACGTGGGAAGGAAATAGGGCTGTGAAGTCATAATGAGAATGAAACTGAGACAGAGATATATAGACAGAGAGACTGGCAGGCTTGGATACCACGTTGCCTCCTGGACTACCGTGTCCCCTTGGGTTGTGAACTCAGTTCATGTGCACTTTCACTATCACATACGTGAACATCTTATGATTCAATGGTACAAATATCTACATCAATGATTCATACAAGATATGAATGTCTACATCAATGAACCATACAAGATATGAATGTCTACATCAATGATTTATACAATATATGAACGTCTACATCAATTAACCATACAAGATATGAATGTCTACATCAATGAACCATACAAGATATGAATGTCTACATCAATGAACCATACAAGATATGAATGTCTACATCAATAAACCATACAAGGTACGGCTGTCTACATCAATAAACCATACAAGGTACGGATGTCTACATCAATAAACCATACAAGGTATCAATGTCTACATCAATAAACCATACAGGGTATGAATGTCTACATCAATAAACCATACAAAACATGCTCACATCAATAAACCATACAACGTACGAATGTCTACATCAATAAACCATACAAAGGTATGGATGTCTACAATCAATAAACTATACAAGATATACGAATGTCTACATCAATAAACCATACAGGGTATAAATGTCTACATCAATAAACCATACAGGTATAAATGTCTAAATCAATAAACCATACAAGGCATGCATATCTACATCAATAAACCATACAACGTACGAATGTCTACATCAATAAACCATACAGGCATTCATGTCTACATCAGTAAACCATACAAGGCATGCATATCTACATCAATAAACCATACAAGGCATCATGTCTACATCAGTAAACCATACAAGGCATTCATGTCTACATCAATAAACCATACAACGTATAAATATCTACATCAATAAACCATACAACGTAAATATTTCATAAATAAATATCTACATCAATAAACCATACAAGGCATTCATGTCTACATCAGTAAACCATACAACGTATAAATGTCTACATCAATAAACCATACAACGTATAAATGTCTACATCAATAAACCATACAACGTATAAATGTCTACATCAATACAACGTACGAATGTCTAAATCAATAAACCATACAACGTATAAATGTCTACATCAATAAACCATACAACGTACGAATGTCTAAATCAATAAACCATACAACGTATAAATGTCTACATCAATAAACCATACAACGTACGAATGTCTAAATCAATAAACCATACAACGTATAAATATCTACATCAATAAACCATACAACGTACGAATGTCTAAATCAAACGAATGTCTAAATCAATAAACCATACAACGTATAAATATCTACATCAATAAAATACAACGTACGAATGTCAATCAATAAAACCATACAACGTACGAATGTCTAAATCAATAAACCATACAACGTATAAATATCTACATCAATAAACCATACAACGTACGAATGTCAAATCAATAAACCACAACGTACGAATGTCTAAATCAAAAACCATACAACGTACGAATGTCTAAATCAATAAACCATACAAGCTATAAATGTCTAAATCAATAAACCATACAACGTATAAATATCTACATCAATAAACCATACAACGTATAAATGTCTAAATCAATAAACCATACAACTATAAATGTCTAAATCGATAAACCATACAACGTATAAATGTCTAAATCAATAAACCATACAACGTACGAATGTCTACATCAATAAACCATACAACGTATAAATGTCTACATCAATAAACCATACAACTATAAATGTCTACATCAATAAACCATACAAGCTATAAATGTCTACATCAATAATACAAGCTATAAATGTCTACATCAATAAACCATACAAGCTATAAATGTCTAAATCAATAAACCATACAAGGTATGAATGTATACATCAATAAGCCATACAGGGTATGACTGTCTACGTCAATAAGTCATACAGGGTATGAATTTCTACATCAATAAACCATACAGTGCACGAATGTCTACATCAATAAGCAATATAGGTATGAATGTCTACATCAATAAACCATACAGGGTGTGAATGTCTGCATCAATAAACCATACAGGGTATGAATGTCTGCATCAATAAACCATAGGAGGAATGAATGTCTACATCAATAAACTATACTGGGTATGAATCTCTACATCAATAAACCACACAGGGTAAGAATGTCTACACCAATAAACCATAGGAGGAATGAATATCTACATCAATAAACCATACAGGGAATGAATGTCTGCATCAATAAACCATAGGAGGAATTAATGTCTGCATCAATACGCCATACAGGGAATGAATGTCTGCATCAATAAACCATAGGAGGAATTAATGTCTGCATCAATAAGCCATACAGGGAATGAATGTCTACATTATTAAATTATAGGAGGAATGAATGTCTACATCAATCAACCATACAGGGTATGAATGTCTGCATTATTAAATTATAGGAGGAATGAATGTCTACATCAAAAAACTATATAGGGAATTAATGTCTGCATCAATAAGCCATAGGAGAAATGAATGTCTGCATCAATAAGCCATACAGGAAATGAATGTCTACATCAATAAACCATAGGAGGAATGAATGTCGGCATCAATAAGCCATACAGGGAATTAATGTCTGCATCAATAAACCATAGCAGGAATGAATGTCTGCATCAATAAGCCATACAGGGTATGAATGTCTGCATCAATAAACCATAGGAGGAATGAATATCTGCATCAATAAACCATACAGGCTATGGATGTCTACATCAATAAACCATAGGAGGAATGAATGTCTACATCAATAAACCATAGGAGGAATGAATGTCTGCATCAATAAGCCATACAGGGAATGAATGTCTGCATCAATAAGCCACACAGAGTATGAATGTCTGCATCAATAAACCATAGGAGGAATGAATGTATGCATCAATAAGCTCTACAGGGAATGAATGTCTGCCCCAATAAACCATAGGAGGAATGAATGTCTGCATCAATAAGCCATACAGGGAATGAATGTCTGCATCATTAAACCATAGGAGGAATGAATGTCTGCATCAATAAGCCATACAGGGAATGAATGTCTGCATCAATAAGCCATACAGGGTATGAATGTCTGCATCAATAAACCACACAGGGAATGCATGTCCACATCAATAAGCCATACAGGGTATGAATGTCTGCAACCTAGACATACGCCAGGAAGGAACATAAGAATTGTCTGAAACCTCGAAATGAATATTTCTATCTAATAAGGATACCAACCTGGGCAGGGGACAGGTAAGCACCTGTACGGGGAGTAGATGATCCCGCCCTTCACGAGTTTCCTGTTGCCTTTTGCAGGCATGGGTTGGCTGACCAAATGCTAAGGGAGTCAACCCTGAAATAAAACAACCTGCTGCCTTACAAGCCAGTCTTGACTGACCAAAAGCTAAGGGAGTTAACCCTGACAGAAAATAACAACCGGTTGACTTGCAGGCTGGTCTTGAATAACCAAAGGCTGAGGGAGTTAACCTTGACAGAAAATAACAAGGCCTGGTAGGGGCTTCAAGATGGCATCCCCACCATCTACTTAGGGTACATTGCATTAATCTCCTACTTACCCAAAATCAAACAGATTCATAGATAAATATAATATAACCAGTTTGATCTTTCAAACCGGGCAGTGGACAGGTAAGCACATGTACGGGGAGTAGATGATCCCGCCCTCCGCGAGTCTCCAGCTGCCTTGCAGACGGGTCTTGGTTGACCAAAGGCTAAGAGAGTTAACCCTGACAGAAAACAACCTGCGGCCTTGCAGGCCGGTCTTGAATGACCAGAGGCTAAGGGAGTTAACCCTGACAAAAAAATAACAACCTGCTGCCTTGCAGACTGGTCTTAAATGACTAAAGGCTAATTGAGTTAACCCTGACAGAAAATAACAAGGCCTGGTAGGGGGTCTCAAGGTGGCAGCCCCACCATCTACCTAGGGTATAGTGGGCTAATCCCCTGCTTATCCAAACCAAACAGATTCAGAGAAGTAAAAGAAATACAACCGCCTTGATCTTTCGAAGATGAACTTGGAAACGATCACGGACTGTGATTTTTGGAACATGGAACGTTCGGGCAATGAATGGAAAGAGGTAGAATTAGTTGAAGAAAGGAAAAACTTCAAGGTAGATGTTTTGGCCATTACAGAAACAAAGAAAAAAGGACAAGGAATAGAAAATGTAGGACCGAATCATATTTCAATCTTCTCAGAAATAGATATCAAAGATAGAGCTAAAGCAGAAGTAGGCCTCCTAGTGCATAAAAGGCATGAAACGCTACTAGAAAGTTGGAATTTTATAAGCCAACGGCTATTCGAGGTAAATATTAAACCAAAAAAGAACGACAAATTTAATTATTCATAGCTTATGGACCAAACGAAGACGCTACTAAAAAAAAAGATATCTTCGAAAATGATTTACAAATAGCTGCAGAGAATCTTAAATCCAAACAGGAACTAATGGTTTTAGGAGATTTAAACGCTAGAGTAGGCAACAATATAGAAACGTCAGGAGGAGTAATAGGTAAAGAAGGAGAGTTAACAACTTATCCAAATGGAGAGAGACTCATAGATTTTTGCCTAAAGAATAACATGAAAAAAGTCAACACCTTTTTTCCTCATAAACATATCCACAAATATACTAGAGTAAATGAAGACTGGTGTGAAAAGTCAATGATAGACTACATAATAGTTATCAGCTCCCTTTTTTATAATACATTGGATGCAAGAGTAAACAGAGGAGCAGAAATATTTAATGATCATCACTTAGTGATTGCCAAAATGAGATTACTGACTGAGGAAAACAAACAGAAAAGGAAAGAGAAGAAAGCTACTAAACTCAAAATAGAGGAACTTAATAAACCAGTAGTAAAACAGGTGTATCACTCTAGGATAAAAAGATTTATCAGTGAAAGATAGATGGAGCTGAATGATAGCACAATAGAAGAAAAGTGGCAGATGTATAAAGAAACACTCCTGGGTTGTACTGAAGAGGTTTGTGGTAGGAAACAAATTAAAGGAGATATGAAAAGAACAGCATGGTGGAATGATAATGTCAAGACTAAGATCAAAGAAAAGAAAGATGCCTGAAAGTAATACTTGCAAACAACGAGACCAGAAGATAGGATATATTACGTGAATAAAAGAAAAATCGCCAAAGAGGAAGTGAGGAAAGCAAAACAGGAACAATGGGAAGAGTTTAAAAAAGACTCGAAGAAAACTATCAAGGAAATCAAAAAGCGGTTCTGGGGGGTGAGGGGGAGAGGCAATGAAGAGCATGAGAAAGACTAAAGCATGCCCAATATGACCAATTAAGAATGTCAAAGGAGAAATAATGAAAGAAGACAGCCAAATCATCGAAACATGGAGAAAGCATTTTCACCAATTACATAATCCCCCCCCCCTCAGAACGTATGAAAGAAGGAGTAAAGATCAATTAGTAAGAGTATCAAGTAATCTAGAGGAAACAGCTGAAGATGTAGATATATTAATAGAAGAAATCCAAACAGCTATAAGAAAAGTGAAATTAGGAAAAGCCCCAGTAGCAGATGAAGTTTATCCAGGAATTATTAAAAACCAGGGAGAGAGACAGACAAACTACTACATGCAATATGTCAACAAGCATGGAAGTCCAAACATGTGCCAGACGACTGGAAAAAGGG
>JAXRKP010000350.1:107500-112500 GCA_037039925.1 Doris montereyensis | reverse complement strand
TAATAATCACAAAATTGGGAGATGAAAGATGGGTACCCGGTGTAAACTGGCTGGAGGGATATGAACGTTGGTGTGTTTGTCTCAAGTCCGACGCATAATGATTATCCGTTGTCCGTGGTTCAAGTAAACTCATAAGCACAAAGAAAACTTCCTCCAGTGCCATCTACTCTACATCCTAGTAATGAGTGGTGAAATGGTACTGTGCGTAACTGTATCATAGCCATGCTTCCTAGCTATGAACTTATTATTGGACTAACACCATAAATAATATTATCAAAGAAGTTTGCATAATTTGAATCGATGTCATGGAAATGCAGCAACGAAATAACAGGTTGTCATTCAACATCACTCAAGCGTGAAGATATTCATGGTGGTGTTCACTGGTATTAATCCATTGTTTAGTCCAGTGGAGGCGAGCTGCAACCACGTGAGTTACTATCGAAATCAACAACAAAAACCATCGTATAAACATTCATGAAGCTCACCACCTGGTTGTGTTAAACCCTTCAAATTTGAATATTGTAAAAGAACTGTGTTTGTAACAAATTTGCTCCAAAAAAGTTACTACTCTCTTCATGGAAACGATGTAACCATGATATCAATCACAGTTGGGGTTATCTATATGTATCTATGTATCTATATATCTATCTCTCTGTGTGTGTGTCTCTCTCTCTCTCGGTTTCTGTCTTGTCTCTGTCTCTGTCTCTATCTGTCTGTCTGTCTATCTATCTATCTATCTAATGTTTGTCTGTCTGTATCTAGATCTCTATGTCTGTATCTGTCTATCTATGTCTCTCTCTCTCTCTCTCTCTCTCTCTCTCTCTCTATCTCTCTCTCTCTCTCTCTCTCTCTCTCTCTCTCTCTCTCTCTCTCTCTCTCTCTCTCTCTCTCTCTCTCTCTCTCTCTCTCTCTCTCTCTCTCTCTCTCTCTCTCTCTCTCTCTCTCTCTCTCTCTCTCTCTCTCTCTCTCTCTCTCTCTCTCTCTCTCTCTCTCTCTCTCTCTCTCTCTCTCTCTCTCTCTAATGGCTACTCTCTGTCTATTTATATCTATTCATTTACCTATATCTATCTATTTATCTATCAATTTATCTTTCTATCTCTCTATCTGAATGGGTATATGAATCTATCTGTCTGTCTATCTGTCTGTAGATCTCTATAGCTATCTATCTATCTAATGGATGTCTATCTATCTATTTATCTATCTATCTATCTATCTATCTATGGATCTATTATAATCTATATATCTATTTGTCTATCTATCTCTATCTATCTATCTATATATCATCCATCTATCTCTATCTATCTATCTGTCTATCTATCTATCTATCCATCTAATCTCTATCTAATTTCTCTATCTATCTATCTATCTATCTATCTATCTATCTATATCTATCTATCTATATGGATGGATGGATGGGTATATCACTAGGTGGATGTATATGGATATATATATCTCTCTATCTATATATCTCCATCTAATAGATCTATCTATCTGTGGATCTCTATAAATGTCTATCATCTCTATCTATCTCTATGGTGGATCTATATCTATCTATCTTTCTATATATCTAATGTATTTGTATCTATCTATCTATCTATAACTATCTAATCTATATTTCTATCTCTGGATCTATCTAATCTATCTGTAATATGTCTATCTATCTAATCTCTCTATCTATATATCTTTAGATATATATATCTAATCCATCTATCTATCTATCTATCTATCTTTTTATCTCTCTATCTATCTATCTATCTATCTATCTATCTATCTATACTATCTATCTATAGATGATGGATCTATCTATCTGAGTTATCACCTATCTGGTATATATATATATCCATTGATAATAAAAGAATATATATATATATGATATATAGTAAAGAAAAATAGATATATATATTTATCAATCTAATCTATCAATCTAATATATCTATCTCTTTTATCTATTAATATTTCTATATATCTCTCCATATGAATCTATCTATCTAATATGTCTATCTATAGATCTATCTAGATCTATGTATGGATTATAATCTATATATCTATAACCATCTATCTATATCTATATTTTTATATCTATCTATCTTGATCATCTAGATCTATCTATCTACCTAATGTCTTGATCAATAGCTATGCATATCGACAGATGGATCGAATTGAATTTTTATAATCTACGGAAATGATATATAAAACAATGGGAATTATCTAAATAAATGGGTAATCTATTTATATATTCATCTATATAGAATCTAAATCTATCTATCTATGCCTTACATAACAAGATCTAATATGTCTATCTGAAAAAATATGCCCTATCATCTGCAAGAGGTTTATAAAGAAATCAGGATAAATATCTCTGGGAGATAATGATTGTTTTTATTTATATTCAGAACTGGGTAGACGTCCAATATTACCAATGTAGCTATGGTATGTATATGGATATGCAACTTATATATGGGGGTGTCAAGGGTATGGGGATCATGCTGGGAAGGGGACACTCACATATTTTATATCATATCTAAATATCTCGTACTTCTCCTTTCTGTCCCCCACAGCTAGTATAGCCACTAGACAAAGACTATAGCCGTGGTTTTACTGGGCAATCCATAATGGACGAACATGGATATATACGGATATTGTCTACGTTCTGATTGCATAAATTTATCTATCGATCTATCTATATTTATCTAATCCTTCTATTGTCAGG
The DNA here is from genome assembly GCA_037039925.1 of Doris montereyensis. NCBI lineage: Eukaryota > Metazoa > Mollusca > Gastropoda > Nudibranchia > Dorididae > Doris > Doris montereyensis. The sequence continues at coordinate 109,790 of JAXRKP010000350.1, read as the reverse complement.
CTAGAGATGTAATGGGTTCTATCTATCTATCATCTATTTCGAACTCTGTTACTTCAATTTTCTCTCTAGATTGATTCAGTAATTTGAAGATTTTGCAAGCTTTTTGATGTAAGCTAGCAATGTTTGAAATTGTGCAATGGTCTCCATAATCTACATGTCCATATGCCTGAGTCCGTATTGTTATAATTTGTTTGTTGAATTTCTGAACGCTTCCATTTTTTTTTTTTCAATAAAATCCGTGCTCATAGATGTGTCGTCAGGAGCGATGTTACGGTTGGCACGCTGAATAAATGGATAGCACTGTCGTTACTCTGGATTAAGGCCTTGTTGTTGTTGTTTGTTTGTTGAATGTCAGCACTTCGAATTTCTTTATTTTTAATGAAGTCCGTGTTCGTAGATGTTGTTGCTGTCTTAGTTGCTACTCTTGTATGGTGTTGTTTTCTAAAGTTGTCTCGTCTTACTTGGCTCGGTGACTTCATCTGAAGCTGGCTCCAGTTGAATGATGACCCGTTGACACACTCATGTCGGCCATCTCCTTGCCATCAATTCGGAGGACGAGGTAGTGCGCTCTTTGTTTCCAGCTACTTTGAAGGAGGAGAGTGAGAGGTCGTCGGAAGTCCGCTAACTGGCATATTGGTGTCGTTCAGACAAAAATAAACTTGAAATCATAAAAGGGCGAGAGCTCGTGAACCCACGTCTGTCCTGCTCGGTAACCAAACCGGAAGTTATCAGTAGCTGTCGTAAATCTGTTCTAGAGTGAATGGTAGTTATCAGTAGTTGTCATAAAGGTTCTAGAGTGAATGGTAGTTATCAGTAGTTGTCATAAATCTGTTTTAGAGTGAATGGTAGTTATCAGTAGTTGTCATAAAGGTTTTGAGTGAATGGTAGTTATCAGTAGTTGTCATAAAGGTTCTATTAGTGAATGGAGTTATCAGTAGTTGTCATAAATCTTCTATAGTGAATGATAGTTATCAGTAGTTGTCATAAAGGTTATATATTGAATGATAGTTATCAATAGTTGTCGTAACTGTTCTATATTGAATGATAGTTATCAGTAGTTGTCATTAAGATTCTATCCTGAATGATGTTATCAGTAGTTGTCATTAATTTCTATATTGAATCTATCATCAGTAAATGAGTCATTGACGTCTATCTTGAATGATATTATCAAGTATAGTTCTATCATCTAGATGATAGTTATCAGATAGTTGATTAAGGTTCTATATTGAATGATAGTTATCAATAGTTAACATTAGATCTATTAAGGTTCTAATAGTTGAATGATAGTTATCAATAGTTGTCGTAACGGTTCTTGATCAATGAATGGTAGTTATCAGTAGTTGTCATTAAGGTTGTGTGAATGATAGCTGTCAGCCGTTGTCGTAAAATGTTTCACTTTGAATGATTCATTTCCCAGAGTACGACATTGTGACTCCCATCCACCTGTGCAAGCAGTGGAGCTTGAACCATTGTCGTCGTGACTACTAACTCAAACACAAACGTTCTCTCGAGGCACTGTCCGATCGTGACAATATTAAATCAACGCTATCGTATGATCAACAGTTAATACTGATCCATATCAAATATGACTTAACTCCCTCTCTCCCTTGGGACATAAATTTCTCCAATTTGTCATTTCATTCATATAAATCTGGTCAGATAAAGAAACAAACATATACAAAATCGCAAAATACATTACCATTATATAACTAACATTAGAAATTCGATGATGTTCCCTCTAATAGGACGAGATCTATTGCTGAAATAGACGAATGGAAAGATCGACAGATGGTTTTATATTGATTTAAATAAATGCTATTGTGATATTTTCATTCATGGACGCACCTACCGGCTCGTATGTTTTCTGCCGTTATGGCTGGATACAAGTTCAATGAGTACCTCTTTACTAAACACAGTTTATTGCCTTAGAAATAGAATAAAGAGGATTTTCTGGAATCAAAGCAGTTTAAAAGTAGATGTGTCGTTTGCATACTTTTTGATTTTCTCAACTCCATCCTGTGTATTTGAAATCCTCTTATGTTTTTCCCTGTCCTGTGTCGGGTCATAATAGTCATATGGACAAAATTTCTCCTGCCATAAGAAAATAGGTAAGGGAAATGAGATCACCTCTGCCTACCACCCCTTTCAATGGTGAACCAAGTACAAATTGCATTATTAACTAGAACCTTCGATTGTATGTTACAAAAGAAGACTGCGTCTACGTTTCCCCCTTCATGGTGAGGCGACCGATGCAGAGGTGGCACGTTCGGTTCTGTCTAGTGCCAAAAGC
>JAXRKP010000350.1:92500-102500 GCA_037039925.1 Doris montereyensis | reverse complement strand
AAATGATGCATAGATTTTTAAATACATCACAGTAAAACAAAATCGCACATTTTTTTTGTCAAATTGTAAAGCGATTCATCAATAAAAACCAAAAGTTATTTAACAAATGCTGCAAACATCGCTCAGAGAAAACTTACAGCGAAGATGTAAGAGTGAAAATTATACAAAATGTATATTATTTGAGAAACTGTAAAATCTGGTGATACTAGATTAGCAAAAGAAATTAAAGTTAATATCAAGCGATTTTGGAAAATTGCAAATACGAAGTCAAAAAAGAACACTGCTGAAGGTTAAGACATAATATGGTACTATGACAGTATCTGACAAAGAAATGTCAGAATTATTGAACGACGCTTCTGAATATCAGACATAAGAAGCAAAGAAATAACAAACGTTACGCTAACTTAAGAAATCTCTATATAAAGCCAAAATTATCTAAAGGTGCAAAAAGACCAACCATTTATCGTCATGAAAATCATGTGAATCAGTGGCCACACGGTGGTACAAACCGGGGACGCACCCAAAGTCTATATTCCTACTTTCGGACAGGATGACTCGCTGACCAATGGTCACGTTTCCATTGATCAATAATGTACAGGGATTTGGTTTGTGTCCAAATTGCTCTTTTTGACCGTTTCTGGTATTGTTTTATGGGTGAAAAACATGGAAGATAAACAAGAAAGATTATCACAATATTGACACATTCAACCGCAAATGACAAAGACAAATAAGGCAAACACGATGGTAAGAAAGAGTAACCAATAGCGAAATATTAGAAATATCAGGAATTAAAACATTAAGTGAAGAATGAGATACAGTAGTTTCCGCCAAAATGCACGGTCCACGGGAAACAGAAAAAAAACGTGCATTTTGGCAAAGATGCACTTTGATGGAGACAAGGGCCAAAACCCACTGCATGTATTTACATTACCATTCTTGTTTGAATATAAGCTCTTTTATTTTGTTAGCTGTTTGTTATCGTTGGGATTTTGTTTATTGTTACTTGGTTTGAGGATAAGACCCAGTTATAGGCCAGGCATCTTCTCTTAGAGTTTTCATTCTTCTCTCGTTCAAGACTGCAAGAAGAGACATTCTGCAACTAGGAATATTTTTTATAAATTTGTCGACACGCATGTCACACGATCTCCATGAGTAAAAGTGACACAAGACCTTTCTCACTTCTCACCGTGATCAAAGAGAGAACCGATCAGAGTGTCTGTCTGGCAGACCATCGTCGATGGCTGAGTCGGGGAGGGAACGGGTGGATAAGGATGCCAAGTGCCGAGACAGCCAGAATAGGCATTGTCGTGCGCATGTATGCACATAGTTAACACATATTTAGATCACACACGCACACGCACGCACGCACGCACACACACACACACACACACACACACACACACACGTACACGTGCGTGACATATTATTTTGTTACTGGGACGATACAAAAAGACGTTATCCAGTTTATTTTTCACAGGAATTGACTGGTTAAATGCAACAAATTGAACACGTACTTACAAACAAAATTTGCATTTTGGCGAAGTCAAGTCAAGCCAGCCGTTGTTGCATTTTGAGGGGGTAATTAGCATTATAAAATTCGGTTACATAAAAAAAAATCGTGCATTATGACGAATCGTGCAGTTTGGCGGCGTGCAATTTGGTGGAGACTACTGTATAGGAAAGGGAAATTTATAGAACCCAAATTACGACAGAACCAAGAGAACTGCGATATGGCGCCAACCCCTACAACAGAGGGAAAAAGAAGAAAAAAGACGATCGAGAACAGCATAGAAAAGGACAGTGGAGAAGAAAAGAACAAGGACTTTATGGAAGACCTGGAATGAAACGATGACTGCAGCAAGTAACAAAGAGGAATGGAGACAATCTCTTTAGGTTTATGTGACACATGGCACGAAGTAGATAGATGAGATGAGATGACCGTTTCTTGAGATATCTCATGGATATTTTGTAGGCGAAGGAAGAAAACCAATACAAGTGCTAAACATATTAATTGTGAAAGTCCAGCAGCCGCAAAGGACGAACCAGCCAAAATTGTCAAGGAGCAATGTCAATATAAATGGAGAAACTACATTCAATATCAACTTTGAGGTTTTCATACACGCATAATTTGACGAGAAATGGGTTTTCCGAAAACGACTGCAACTGAACTTGTGTAACAGGCGAAAAAGCACTGGGGAATACAGAGGAAATTATAGTTATTACGGTATAATACCATTTTCCTGCAACTGCTGTTAAGTAATACCAGAATGCAATTATAGTAAAAATACTATTAATGACAATTAAACAAGTTTTGGTTCCAACTTTGTCCAAGAAAACTCCCCACAGGGGCCTCATGCAAACGTTCACAATCGACATGGTAGTGCCAAGGATAGCTAGATACTGGTCATCGTTAATCCTAATTTGACCAAACACTTTATAGTAATTGAAAAACGGAATGAATGAAAATTCAGCAAAAGAGAAAGCAAGCCATAACGCGTAAAACGTAATCGTTCTTAGCATTTCGCGTGTTGTGAAATCTTGCAATTTCCTGCATTCCGAATGAGTCTGTGGTACGGATGTTGTGTCACCTGTGCCATCGCAGTGATTGCTCACTCTCTCTCTGGAACTAGTGTTCATTTGCTGTCCATTAGCCCTCATACCTGACGATCCTGAATCACAGGAGTGACTTGGTCCCTGTGTTCCATATTGACATTGGGCAGAGTTTTCTCTCCTGAGCTCTTTCTTTTCTTCTCTTGCTCTATTGTCGTTGTTCTGTGGATTGTCTCTCACCAGCGCAAATCCGATGAAATGCATTGTCAATGACATGGCACCCAGAATAAGAAACATGGATGGAACTTTGTTGAGAACATCTTTCTGATCAAAATACTCAAAATTTCCTATAGAGACATCTGGTAATTCATTTTGTGGGTTAAGATAAAGGGTTACATACTGGTTTATCCAAATTGCTCCTAAAGCGTAAGATCCTTGCACGATAGAAACAAGAAGTCCCAAATCCTCGGAAGCCCATTGAACCATGAATTGCATTACACAAGCGTACAAGATTCCAGTACCAAAACCCAGACACGCGCCCAAGGTTATGGACAGCGTAAGCAATGGTTCTGTACAGAAAAATAACTGGACAGAATACCGACGTCGCTTATTAGAATACCTGCAATGAGAGACGAACGTTTTCCAAGGACCTTCAAGGCCAGCGGAAACACAATGACTCCTATGGAGAGGAAGATGATAAATGTGGACAGGATCCAAATGCTCTTTTCACCTGTGGTATTCTTATTTAAGGTAAAAGTGAGAAAGGAGATCACGTACACAGACATATTTCCCAATACATCACCAGTCCATTGCATTGGAGCAAAGTCACAGCGCCGATGACTGTGCAAACTTTCCTACACTTGTGACTCATTTTCAAAGAGTTTTATAATATCTGAGGTTTCACCGAAGATTGCATGATTTCTTGAAAAACCACTCCGATTCTTCAAACAAATCTACTGTAAACAATTGGATACTTATTTGATCGTTGCTATTTCAGCAGGATGTCCGAATATGAAACACAGTTGCAACAATAATAACAAATTCACATTCTGAAGTGAGAGAGAGTGAGTGAGAGTGAGAGTGAGAGAGAGAGAGAGAGAGAGAGAGAGAGAGAGAGAAAAGAGAGAGACAGAGAGGTTATTTCACCTCGAACACTCAGCTACGCCCCACGTTATCAACCACGCACAAGCGGGGACAAGCTTGCATTTCGTTCCGAGTCACATGAGTGATTTTAATTTGCCAAATAATATCACAATGAAAACACAGATTTGTGTACCATACCGCCTATGTAATTCGTTTACCCTTTCACTGTGAATATATTTTTTAAAAACCCGATCAAATGACAATGGAAATACCCTTAATAACCTCTCTGCTCCGAGCACAAAGTGCACTTAAACATCCAGTCACATCCTACGACTTATTAAACCAATCATTTTTGGAACATAAAACAATTTCATTTTGACGGATTCGCATAAAACAATAAACGGTACTTAACGTTTATCGGTGAAAACAAATTTGAGATCCGAACATAAAAAGCTTATAGACCGACACAAGCCAATCCTGTATTACAACACCTGAAGCAAATACATGACAATTATATTAAACGCGGAGATACAACGAAACTGAATATAGGAAATGAAGCCTTCCATGTTTTTCTTTACCAGTTTTTCGCTTCGGAAAAAAGAGACCAATTAACATCATTATAAATGGTGAGTATCACATCCAACAATTAATTGGCTCATAAAGCAAAATAATAGTCATGCATGTAAAATTGCCCCTACGCAAGGATGACACGTCGGTGACTCAGTAATCCAGATGCAAGATGTCGGCCTCTTAACCAAAAGGGAGGGGTTCGAGCCCGGTCAGCGATTGAAAGATTTTCTCGCTTTTTTCGAGCAAAACTACACCCCCCTCCCCCTGGTCTAGATGGGTGGATCGACACCTAGTTCCATCGGAGACGGGCGATAAAAAGGAGGTCCCATGTACAGTTCACAACACTCTGTGCACGTTAAAGATCCCTTGGCTGTTTACAGGGCAGTCTGGGCAAAATAAAACAGTCCAACCAAAAACCCTAGATCACTTTAATTGTGGATGTAGGTAAATTAAAAACAAATCTAAAGAGTTCCATGGGAAAGACATTTAACACACACACACCCCTCCCTCCCGCTATACCCAGGTGCTAATGGGTACTAGTGTCCTGACCAGGAGGTGATGATTATCACTTGTCGTGCTTTACGCTATTGCAACCAGGATATTAAGCTCCGAGTCTATGGGCCATAACGATTTTATTTATGAAAAGATTTGGGGTTTTCTATACGATTTATTGAATTCACAATTTATGCAAATTATATGCACCATAGCAACTCAAATCACGGCAGTTGATGAAATTGCCCTGTAATGTTTCGTTGGCATGAAAAGAACGCCCTGTCTAGAAAGGCGGAAAGGGAACGACAACAAATGTGGAACACTTCCGTTCTCAAAAGAGTTCAAGGTCACACTTTTTATCCTTTCCTTAAGGCAATGACATTTTCTCATCTGAGATGAATACAATTATCTATCTTATCTTAGAAATGGTGCCTTGTTTGCTCGCTTGTGATTATATGCCTCCGAAAAAGGGAATCGGTGATCCAGATGTAAGGTTTCAACCAAATGGTCGTCGGCTCAAACCCCGACTGTGGAAGCCTTTTCTCGAAGTTATTGTTCGAGGAAAACCACCCCTATGGTTCAGATAAGTGGATCGAAACCTATTCCCATCGGAGATAGACGATAAAGAAGGTCCCGTGTGCACTATGTGGACGTTAAAGATCTCTTGGCCGTTTACAGGGCAGTCCGGCAAATTAAAAATCAATTTAACCCCCAAGACTACCTTAGTTGTGGGTGTGGGTAAATCAAATCAAATCAAATCAAATCGAAAACCTCTATAGAATTATTAAATACTGAGGTTTGAACGAACTGCTGCTGTCTTTGAGTGATGTGTCCCCAGGGGAATAGGCCATTCTGTTTTGGTAATAGGGTTCAATGATTTGTGTCTTTGAGTGATGTGTCCCCAAATCTTTGTTTTGGTAATAGTTCAATGATGTGTCTTTGTCCCCAGGGAATAGGACATTCTGTTTTGGTAATAGGGTTCAATGATTTGTGTCTTTGAGTGATGTGTCCCCAGGGGAATAGGACATTCTGTTTTGGTAATAGGGTTCAATGATTTGTGTCTTTGAGTGATGTGTCCAGGGGGAATAGGACATTCTGTTTTGGTAATAGGGTTCAATGATTTGTGTCTTTGAGTGATGTGTCCCCAGGGAATAGGACATTCTGATTTTGGTAATAGGATTCAATGATTTGTGTCAGTATCCTTAACTCTTTTTTCGTGAGGTATTAAACCTGTATATAATGTATCATCAAGATAACGGAGATACCCCTTTTAGTCATGAATGAAATCATGTGTGTACTCAAGAAAGAAGGCACATACATGTATTTTACTGATTACTGAAATCATACGTGTCAACAAGTAACCAGACAGATCTATATTACTGATGTCTTCAAATCACATCATTAGCGACGTGATTCAACCGCCCGATTGAAAAGTTAAATTTTTACAGGAGCCGTAAAAATCGGTTTTATTTCTTCTTGTCCGTATATTGTGTGAGTAATATAAAGGATAAAGGAATTGAAATGATATAGACATAACTCTATCAATTAATGTTAAGTAAATTTTCCTCTGTTACATAAATTACTACACATGGGGGCTCGAAGTCTACCTAGTGACCTACGTGACATGGTTCATGCTTTTAATCACGTCAATCAATGCAACTCAGTTCGAACCCAATTGTCATTCAGAGGTTTAAGTAACGAAATATGACAAAACACAAAATTCCACAATTGAATGAAAACAAAGTAAAGAATTAAGGACAATAAATGGCAACTCGCGGGCAGTGGACAGGTACGCACATGTATGGGGATTATGTGATCCCGCCCTCCACTGTCTCCTGCTGCTTTGCTTCCGGGTCTTGGCTGACCAAAGGCTAAGGGAGTTAACTTTGACAGAAAATAACAGCCTGTCGCCTTACAGGCTGGTCTTGGGTGGTCAAAGGCTAAGGGGTGCTCCCTGACAGAAAATAACAAGGCCCTGTAGAGTCCTCAATCTGTCAGCCCCACCATCTACCTAGGGTGCAGTTGGCCAATCACCTGCTTACTCAAAATTTACTGATTCAGAGGAATAAATACGATAAACTCGGCTTGACCTTTCGAAGACGAAAATGAAACAACACGGACTGTGATTTTGAAACATGGAATGGGAGGGCAACAAAAGGAAAACATAGATTTATGAAGAAATGGAAAAATTTCAAAGTAGACATGTTGGCCATTACAGACACGAGAAGAAAGGACAAGGAATGGAAAATGTCACCAAATCAGCTGTCATTATTCTCAGGTGTAGATGTCAAGATAGAGCTAAAGCAGGTAGGCCTCCAATACGTAACATGCATGAAAAGCTACTAAAAGTTGGAAATGTATAAGCCCCGTCTATTCAGAGAAAATGCATTAAAACAAAAGAAAAGAGAAATTAAATTATCAATAGCTAAATGGACCAAACGAAGACGCCACCAAAGAAAAAATATCTTATGAAAATGCCTTACAAATAGCTGCCAGTGTCTTACACCCGTTCAAGAACTCATAGTTTTAAGAAATTTGAATGCTAGAGTATCAACAATGTAGAAACTTGGAGGAGTAATAGGTAAAAAAGGAGAGATGCAACTTCTTCAAATAGAGAATGAGACTAATAGATTTTTGTCTAAAGAAATAACATAAAAATAGCCAACACCTTTTTTTTCGTATAAAGATATCCACAAATATACAAGAGTAAATGAAGACTTTCTGTGAAAAGTCAATGATAGACTAAATAACAGTTTGCAGCTCCTTTTTACAGTACATTGGATGTTAGAGTAAACAGATGAGCTAAACTATTTAGTGATCATCACCTAGTGATTGCCAAAATGAGATTTTAATGACTGAAGAAAACAAACAGAAAAGGAAAGAAGAAAGCTACTAAATTTAAAATAGTATAAACCAATAGTAAAATAAAGATTTATCAATGAAAGGCAGATGGATTTGAATGATAGTACTATAGAACAAACAGTGGCAAATGTATAAAGAAACACTCCTCAGTTGTACTGAAGAGGTCTGTGGCAGGAAACAAATTAAAAGAATAAGAAAAGAACAGCAAATACTAAGATAAGATAAAGAAAAGAAGGATGCCTGGAAGAAATACTTGCAAACACAGAGGCCAGAGGATAGGATAAACTTACGTGAATAAACAACTATTGCCAAAGAAGAAGTGAGGAAAGTAAAACAGGAATAATGGGAAGAGTTTGGACAAAGATTTCAAGAAAGCTATCAAGGAAATCAAAATGTCTGTTCTTGGGGGTGGGGGAAGGCAATGATGAGCATGACAAAGAGCAAAGCTTCCCAATGTCACAAGTGGAGAACGCCAAAGGAGAAATAATAAAGCAGCGAAATCATGGACACATGAAGAAAGCATTTCAACAATTATATAATCCCTTCCAAAACATATGAAACAAGGATTAAAGATCAATTAGTAAAAGTAACAAATAATCCAGAGGAAAGCTGAAGATTAGATATTCTGTTTGGAAGAAATCTCAAACAGCTGCAAGAAAGACTGAGAATTAGGGAAAAAGCTTAAACTGAGATCTAGGCTTTATTAAATGATTAAAACCAAGGAGAGTGAACAATTTCAGGACCGTATGCAACAAGCATGTTTCGAAGTTCAAACGTTCCAGACGACTGGCAACGGATCATTTTTTAATACACAAGAAAATCAATTAAAATCCCCCAAACTATAAAGGGACATCTAGTAACACGTTTTTTCCAGGAAAAGTGTATGCCAGATTCTGGAAATGAGACTAAGTAGTAGTAGTAGTAGTAGTCAGATAGTAGTAGTAGTAGTAGTAGTAGTTAGACCAGTAGTAGTAGTACTAGTACATATTTACAATTTGACAAATAATAGAAAATTCCCTGAGCAGAAACATTGACTTGCAGCAGCAGTGTAGTAGTAGAGTAGTAGCAGTGGCATTGGTAGCAGTTATATTAGCTAGTAGTAGTAGTAGTATTAGTTAGTAGTAGTACAACGTAGAGCAAAATTAGTAGTAGAAGCCATTGTAATAGTAGTAGAAAATAAACAGCAACATTTGCAGTGAGTGTAGTAGAAATTTATCTGAAGTAGTAGTAGTAGTAGTAGTGGTCTAGCAGTGGTAGTAGTAGTAGTAGTAGTATTAGTAGTAGTAGTAGTAGTCACCATCAACAACAAAAGAAACGAATGTAGCAGTGGTAGTAAATCAGTAATTGTAATAAGGCTTATTTTCTAGCAGTTTGATTTGTTTGGAAAATTAGAAGTGATCGCCCGCAGTAAATATCAACAGCAACAGCAATAACAGAATTAAAGTAAAGTAGTAATAGTAGTAGTAAAGAAAACCAGTAAGTATGTAGTAGTAGTAGTAGTAGTACACAAAATCTTAAATTAGACAGGGAGAATTAGAACAAGTAGTAGTTAATATTAGTAGTAGTAGTGGTAACTAGTGGGAAAAGTGGAGAAGAAATCAGTAGTGAATAAAAAGGTAGTAGTGCAATATATAAGTATCTAGTAGTAGGCATTTGTAGTAAACAGTAGTAGTAGTAACCAAAATGGTAGCATATGTAGCAGTTTATTGTCCTAATAGACTCTATGGCAGTGAAAGTTGTAACATTAGACAGTATAGAATACAGTAGAATGCAGACAAAATGATTCACAATACAATTCTAAGTCAGTGCTTGGAAAACTAAAAGAATCAAAATTGAAACACAACAATAAGAGATCAAACCAAAGCAGATAGCATACTAAGATAGAAATGAATTAACTTTGATGTTTGTTTCACAGAAATGAATGACAACAGAATAGCTAAATCAGTATACAAAAGCATACTCAAGTTTCTTGAACAAAAGGCATGACATCGGAGAAATCCAAGAAGATATAAAAGAGGCATTAACGAAAAGAAATGGTGACACCAAATAATTATTGGATCGGGTAATGACCCCAGCTGTGACAACAACAATAAATTATAAATCGAGCAGGCAGCTATTTCTGTGTTCCATCAATCTATTGTGAGACAATCTAGTAACACCAAGTCCATTAATAAATTAATAACAAGACTAATTATTATACTCACAGTCCAAGAATTAATAGCCTATGGATGAAGCATGCATAAAATATATCTAATGACAGTGGTATAACGAGACATTGAATCCTAAATGTGTGTGTGTTTGGAGGACACCCCTGAAGGGGAGGGACTTCAGGATTCATAGGAGAGGAACTAAGAAAGTTCAGGAATCGGAAATTTTAGAACATTCCAAACACCCACAGCATTCTTTCACGTTCCAGATATTAACAATCGATACTAGAAGACAT
>JAXRKP010000350.1:77500-87500 GCA_037039925.1 Doris montereyensis | reverse complement strand
ACAAAAATTATGTCTGACATAGGGTCACACCCGAAACGATATGCGTTCGTTTCCTTTTAATTTTAATGAAGCTGACTTTGCTCATCACTACCACATGACAGTCGTTATCGCGAGTCGTTAGGGATTACGAACGAGGTGAGACAAAGACTGATGATATTTAGCACAGCCGACAGGGCGAAGGTGAAATACCAGCCAAAGCGTTGGAGAATGAACTCTATCACGAGTGGAGCTACAAGGTTAAGTACCAAGGTGGAAGATCGCAGCAGTCCATACTTGGCTGCAAAAAGTTGTCTTTGCCAAAGACGGCTGCACTAACGTTTAGAAAACAACTCAAGGCGGCGCCCCTATGCCCCCAAAGGAGGCAGCCACGACGAAGTAAAGCCATTTGTCCACGAATGCTGTGAAGTAGATCCACGTAGATGCAAGGGTGGCGCTCACCATCAGAGCCAGGAAACAGAACTTGGGACCAACCTGGTCAATTACCAAGCCAGTCACCATCCTCAATGTGAAACTGATCACAACCATTGAGATGCCCAAGTAGGTCAAGAAATGGTCGTCGTGGACATAGATTTGACCAAACAGCTTGAAATAGTTGTGGGAGATGATCATGAGCATTTCTGTGCAGAAGAATATCAGCCACATAGCGTAAAATTCTCTCATTTTTAACATGCTTGTCAGAGTAATAGTATCAGCTTTCTCGTTGGTGTTGACACGTCTTTACTGTAGTAGCAGTACCCTGCTTGTATTCCGAGGGTTTCGCAGGGCATGCCTTTGTCCCGTTCTGTCTTCTCCCGTCGAGTACTGTTGTCTTCTCTCCTGCCTCGTTGTCATCAATTTCCCGCAGTCTCATCTTCGATAGACTTGTTTTCATCAACAGCGGGCCAACTACGTGACAAAATAAGGAAAGTCCACCTAAAAAGCAAAAACATGGACGGAACTTTTGTCAGAATATTTGGCTGTGTAAAATACTTGGAGCTGTGAAAGGTGAAAGTCGCTATCTCGTTGTGTGGATTTACGTACCACGTCATGATTTGGCTGATAACGATTCCACTTAATGGATAAGCGCATTGAACTGCTGCTAAAATGATTCCCTCGTTTCCGTCGGCCATTTCCAAGGCGAGTTGGAGGACATAACCATAGGCTACCCCTGAGCCGAACCCTAGCATGACGCCAAAGGTAACGTAGATAGCAACCAATGAATATTGAATACTGAAATAGGTTGAAAAGATACCAACGTTCATTGTGAATACACTTGTCAAAAGCGTATTGCGTTTTCCAATGAGCTTTGCCATAGAAAGAAAAAGTGATTGCGCCCATCGTCACACATAACGTAAAGGGAAATCGTCCAAGGCGAGTCTAATGTGTGTGAGACGTAATTCCCACGCCACACTACATAGGACAAGACGTAATCAGACATACTGCCCCAGTATACCAACACACCATTGGGTAAAAACGTCAGCAGACTCCCTACGACAAAGAGAACTTTGTGGCACGTCCTATTGGAACCCATGACGTTATGCGGTCAACATCTACAACTGTAATGAAAAACAAATGTGTCAACTAAGTCGTTTTTAGATTACACGATTTCTTTCTTCCTTTTTTTCTAAACGTTTGAGAAAAGATCGAAATCAAAATTGTATTATTAAGGTGCACATCAAGGAAACATCATCTGCATCTAGATCTACGTCGGTATCTATACTATTCCTAGATATTTGTCAAATAACATGTTTTTCGTTCGCGGACTTATTATATTACACTTGTGTTAAAACAGTAAGCCTGTCATTGTATGAAATCCACAAATACTCGGCACTTGTGTCGCGGCTACATTGTCACCTCACGAATGATGATCGGCAGAACTCGTTCCCTACAATGCTCACAAACATTGTACCAAAATCCCATAATATAAATAAAAACCCTGTAATCCTACAATCTGTTGTAATTGTGACGGTTTACAATCTAGCGTAATAGTCAGTGCTAGAGGACTTTATCATTCAAATCAAACATCTTTCTCTCTCTCTCTCTCTCTCTCTCTCTCTCTCTCTCTCTCTCTCTCTCTCTCTCTCTCTCTCTCTCTCTCTCTCTCTCTCTCTCTCTCTCTCTCTCTCTCTCTCTCTCTCTCTCTCTCTCTCTCTCTCTCTCTCTCTCTCTCTCTAAGTACCGTAATATTTTGTTACCCTTATAATTCAGATAACTATGTTTTTATAAAGAATTAAAATTTAAAAAATCATGACCATGACGATACTATCTGTATGATAAGGGCATAAAAAAGTATTACGAGCGAGTTCCACCCTTTGTATCAGAACCTAGGCAACATAAGTCCATGTATATCAGAGCCTACCAGCTCTCCCTACCCTCTCAATCCTTGTATAACTATAGGAGTCAGACATGTTGTGGCAGGCAGGAACTTTGTCTGTGGAAGCAGACACCTCTAGGCTCTCTATTGATCAATTGAATTCAATTTAATTCAAACAATTCTTTATTGTCGGTAACATTATAGTTACATTGTCATTACAAAAACAGACATGCAGATATCACAAAGGAAATAACTTAATAAACCCTTATGGGCTTTTCACCGACATTTCAAAAGAAAATATTACCAAAATGCTATCTAAGATGGGATTAAGAATCTAGTCTTTAAAAATCTCCAGTTCACAAAGAAATATAATACACAATTATATAGGACAAATGATACACTGACAATCTTTACCATTCCACATCGAAATAACATTTTAAGATTTATTAAAATTTGTTTCAGATCTTATATGTTCAGGTAATTTGTTCCATAGAACTGCAGCAGCATATTTAAATGATTGTTTTCCGAAAAAGCCGTGGTTTTAGGTTTAGGGACATTGACTACATTTATATATCTGAAATTATACCTTCTATCTTTGATATTAAATCTTGGAGACAAGATGGCGATAATTTATGCAAAATGTTCAACGTTTCAATGGCCATAGCTCGCATTCACTTCCAGGGTTGGAATTTGTGCCACCTCCAAGAGACCTTCATATGTATTACTATAGTGATTGAGAGCTCATTCTTGAATTTGTTCTAATGTCCTTATATTTGATTTCAAAAGAAGTGCCATGCTAAAGGACAAAAGCTAAAGTTAAAAGAATAGAAATATAGTTAGCTTGTTTAGTTTTGAGAGATATCTACCGATTCTCTTCAACACATTGATTTGTTGAAAGGCCTTGCGGAAAATTATCTTTATATGGGCATCAAACTTTAATTGATAATCTATCTCTATTCCTAACAGTTTAACTGTTTCTTCACAAGATATAGAGACTGAGTCTATTTGAAAAATGGGTTTCTTGGAAAATGTTTCCTTTGCCTGGTGCAAGGGCTTGGAAATTTTCTAGATTTGCTTGCATACAGTTCATGTGGAACCAGTTTATTAGCACACTGCTTTCCAGTTCCAAAGTATCCACAAGCTTACCAAAATCAAGATGATTGTAAGACAATGTGTTGTCATCTGCATAATTATAGAGAGTTCCCACTTTGATGAATTGAAATATATCATTAATAAAAACATTAAATAATAAGAGACCTAGAATGGATCCTTGGGGCACACCCTTTTCAATAAATTCCCAACCACTGACAGTGCCCCAAGCTTTACTTACTGCTTTCTATCTGAAAGATAACTTTGGAGCAGAGAAACAGAGTTTTGCGACAAACCATACACCGATAATTTGTGTAAAAGAATATCGTGGGGCAAACAATCAAAGGCTTTGGCTAGGTCCATAAATATGGCAGCGACATAGTGATTTCTATCCAATGATAGCTTCCAGTCTTCTATAAGTCTTAGTATAATCGTTTGGCACCCGTGTATTTTTCTAAAAGAGAAAAAAAATCATGAAGAATATTATTAAATTATTCGGATATTTTAAGTGCCATAACTTTTTCAAAGATCTTGGAAAGTATAGGTAGGATGCTTACTGGTATATAATTATTTATATTTAATGCATAGACTACATAATAGTTAGCAGCTCCCTTTTTTACCGTACAATGGGTGCTAGAGTAAGCATAGGAGCTGAAATATTTAGGGATCATCACTTAGTGATAGCCAAGATGAGATTACTAACTGAAGAAAACAAACAGAATAGGAAAGAGAAGGAAGCTACTAAACTCAAAATAAAAGAACTAAATAAACCAATAGTAAAACAAATGTACCAATCCAAGATAAAAAGATCTATCAGTGAAAGGCAGATGGCTCTGAAGGAAAGCACAATAGAAGAAAAGTGGCATATACATTTAAAGAAATACTCCTCAGTTGTACTGAACAGGTCTGTGGTAGGAAACAAATTAAAGGAGATAGGAAAAAGAACAGCATGGTGGAATGAGAATGTCAAGACTAAGATAAAAGAAACGAAAGATGCCTGGAAGAAATACTTGTAAACAATGAGACCAGAGGATAGGATAGATTACGTGAGTAAAAGAACTATCGCCAAAGAGGAAGTTAGGAAAGCAAAACAGGAACAGGCGGAAGAGTTTGGACACATACTTCAAGAAAGCTATCAAGGAAATCAAAAGCTTTTCTGGGGAGCAATGAAGAGCATGAGAAAGACCAAAGCAAGCCCAATACGACAAATTAAGAACACCAAAGGATAAATAATGAAAGGATACGGCGAAATCATGGAGACGTGGAGGAAGTGCTTTCAACAATTACATAATACCTCCAGAACATATGAAACAAGGAGTACAGATCAATTAGTAAGAGTAACAAGTAATCGAGATGAGACAGCTGAAGATGTAGATATCTCAATGGAAGAACTTCAAACATATATAAGAAAAGTAAAATTAGGAAAAACTCCAGGAGCATATCAAGTTTATCCGGAAATGATTAAAAACCAAGGGAGAGAAGCAGACAAACTACTACAGGAAGTCCAAATAGGTGCCAGACGACTGGAAAAAGGAACAGTAGTACCAGTACATAAGAAAGGATCAACTATGGAATGCTCAAACTATAGAGTGATATCACTACTTTGCGTACCAGGAAAAGTCTATTTGCCATGACACTGGAAATAAGACTATGGAAAAGAGTAGAGGATCAGATTGAAGAACACCAGAGTGGATTTAGACAAGGAAGAAGTGTACAAGATCACATATTTACAATTAGACAAATAATAGAAAAATTCCTTGAGAGAAACATTAACTTGCACCTGTTTTATTGACTTAGTAAAGGCATTTGACACTGTGAGGAGGGATGAACTATGGCATTCTTTAAATGAACACAACGGAGAGCAAAATTTAATAGCATCCATTAAAAGTGTTTACAATAAACCAACATGTACAGTGAGAGTAGCTGGAAATGTATCTGAAGAATTTGATGTAGATATAAGAGTAATACAGTGTTGTATCCTAAGTTCTCTTTTGTTTATCACATTTATGGATTCAGTCGCAAAGGCATCCTCAAAAGAAGAAAGTGAATGTAGGTATGTGGAAGCTCAAATCAGTAAATGTATCAATGCTTTCATTTGCCAATGATTTAGTTCTGTTTGGAAAATCAGAGAGGGACCTCCAGTCAAATATCAACATAATGCATAATGAATTAAATAAAAGAGGAATGAGAGTAAATGCAAAGAAAACCAAAACAATGCTAGTAACTAGGGAAGCTAAAACACAAAATATTAAATTAGGCAGGGAGAATTTAGAACAAGTTCAAAGCTACAATTACCTAGGATTTACAATTGGTTAATTTATCAATTAATCATTACGTAGAGTAATGTAGACAGACTATCTTAAAACTTAAAAGAGCTAAAGATCTGGTAACAATTAACAATTGTAATAAATTATAATAATTACAATTATTACTCCTACCTTGTGCTAAAACTCAAGGTAAAAAACCAAAAAAGAGACCTCGGAGAAAGTGGGAAGAAGATATACAAGAGGCATTAACACAAGAAATTTAACTTCTTTGGAAGAAAACAGAAAATGGCAGGACAGGGCAGCCTGGAGAAAGATCAGTTCGGGCATCTAAAACCCATACACCGGAAAGTAGAATGGGAGCTGAGAAAGAAAGAAAGAAATTTCGAAATCTAGAAGTCTAGATTTTCTTTACTTTCTTTCATTTATTACTTATCCTTATTTTCTGTGTTTGTTTCTGTCCTTCGTGTTTAGGTCTGTAGAAGGGTTATACCCGAAACGTAGCCACGTTTTGTCGTGTCTTGTCTTTCTTTGAGTTCTTCATCTCTATTTCTTTATCGTTAATATTAGTTGACCTAACATTCAAACCGGCAACCAACACAATCAACCTTTCATAGGAAAATGAGGAGGGGGGTTAAAAATATTGACATACAACAACAAATATAAAACACACTACACACATATCATCAATGCACAGTATGCACTACTACCGAGGCGTGCTTACTAGTAGTTAGTAAGCACGCCTCGACTACTACCCTACTACATGTACTATTATTACTACCCTTCACTTGCTCCTCTGCCTCACTCGCTCTGAGACCAACGCCACACAGTGTGACGTCACGCTCTGGGTTATCTCTATTACGAAGGATACGGTTAGACCAATAATAATGTAAATTAATTATTATTGGGTTAGACCAATAATAATTAAGGGTTAGACGTACCACCGATCTATTACTGAAACAAGGGTAGATAATTTCGCGAGCTAAACGTCCCATTAATATATTATATCACTTTTACTACTTTAACTAAAACGCACCATTTTGCGCGTCATTAAATCCATGAATTAAAGTGTACATTATACACAATGCCAAGAATTTTAATCGTGCCAGGTCAACTCTTTACGGTATTGTTACCAAGAAGGATGAGTTTGAAATCATCGCTATTAGACCAAAGGCATAACGCCCTTCTGTAACACGTGGCACTTTATGTAACAATTATTGATCGCAGACTAATCAAAACGTTATTTATAGGTCGACGTTATCGTTGTCATGTCGAGTCAAATTCGTCACTTAAGCTCATGGAAGATACACTCACGAAGTATTGATGAACTTTAAAAACTATCATCCAATTTTTTTTTAAAATCAATCAAAATTGGCAAGGAATATTCACATTTTGGTCATCCAATTTTTAATTAAATCAATCAAAATTGATGAACTTACTTAATTATTTGCTCTTGAATTCTTTTCTTGCACAAATGCATTTGTCAACTTGTCGTTTATAGACGTTGTTATACTCACTATTTGTTGGAGTATTTGGTTTGTTTAAGTGTCAATAGACGTTTTTTCCCAGTTGAACGTAGAGTAATGTAGATAGACTATCTTAAAACTTAAAAGAGCTAAAGATCTGGTAAATTAACAATTATAACTCAAACAAAAGATTATCGAGTGTAGCGTTTCCTTTGATCATGACTATATAAGGGCTTTTCTTTTTAGGTTTACACAAATTGTAATGCACTGGGATAAAATTAAATGGCAATTTGACAATTTTATATCTGAAAAATACGAGATAAGTCGAAGTAATCATCATACAGAAAACATAAACCCATCAATTCCTTGTCTAGTACAATTCTGAATAATCATCCTGAATCAATTCCTTGAAGAAATTGTTGAAGGAATCGCATTTGATAGTTTGGAATTTGAGCGAATTCCCAATCGATACTGATCTATATATAAAAGACGTTTTTTCTTATTTATTGTGTAATATCTCCAGCCGGTGGTGTTTTTAAAAAAAAATATTATAGTATTTAAAGATACGATTGGTAACAATATATCATCTTGATGATCTGATGGACAATCTTTTTTTCGTTTAAAACAAATCCATGCCTTGTAAACATTCATCTCACCCAATACATCCAAGTTAACAGACATTAAACCATCTCTTCATCCATCATAATCGCCATTATGATAATCAACATGAAAGGAGCCGGACTCCGTGGCTCACGGGACATTGAGAGAAAGGATGAGTACTTCATGGTCACTTTTACCGACATGGGACAAGGGATCAATATTGTTAATCTAGTAAACATCATTGCAGAAAATGTAGTCGAGAACGTAAGAATTCTCATTAACACATGTCTCTTAGCATCATCTTTGATCAAAGTAAAAAAAAAAACGTCTCTCAATTTCTCAAGAAACGTAGTTTCTGGAAAAGAATTGCAAGGTTCACACCACATTAGACGAAGAAAGTTGAAATCCCCAGTTACAACAAAACAGTTAATTTATCTTCAGCAATATCAGAGAAATTTCGCCAACCCTATCAGTGTCAATAAATTGCAGTTTATCAGAATCATGCTTTCCATAAACATGCCCGATCACAAAATGTACGACCATTGAATTTGAAAGTGCACCAGACACTTTCGTCAGTTGCATCAGCGACATAGAAAGACGGTGCATCAAGAGAATCAGAAACGTAGATAGCAACACCTCTACCCGATGGATAATTGAAAAACAAATCCTAGCCCTTAATTGAAAGTCAATTTGGAGATCGTTTCAGAGTGATATTTTGGTAAAATTTTGGTTTTACAAATTATTTTGGGGATATACACACACACACAGATAGAGAGAGAGAGAGAGAGAGAGAGAGAGAGAGAGAGAGAGAGAGAGAGAGAGAGAGAGAGAGAGAGAGAGAGAGAGAGAGAGAGAGAGAGAGAGAGAGAGAGAGAGAGAGAGAGAGAGAGAGAGAGAGAGAGAGAGAGAGAGAGAGAGAGAGAGAGAGAGAGAGAGAGAGAGAGAGAGAGAGAGAGAGAGAGAGAGACAAAGACAGAGACAGAGAGAGAGAGAGAGGAGAGAGAGAGAGAGAGGGAGGGAGGGAGGGAGGGGAGAGAGAGAGGAGGAGAGAGAGAGGGAGGGAGAGGGAAGGGGGAGGGAGGGAGGGAGGGAGGGAGGGAGTGAGAGAGAGAAAATATATAAATTAAACATTGACGGATTTTTAAAAAATTGAAATCACAATTTGGACAGTGGTGAGATTGAAGAAGATTGACATCTATTTTCGGGGCATATTGCCGACCACCAAAATTCTAATTCAGGATAAGTTTGATCCCCGGGCTGCGATGGTGTCGATGATTTGGAAGTAAGTTTGCCCAAGACGTTTCTGAATTGCTGTCTGGCGACACACTATTGTAGATGAAATTAAAGAACTTGGCAAGACCTGGAGAGAAGTGCACTGGTTCGCACAGGATCGGTCTGAAAAGAAAAAGTTTGTTTGTGCCTTATGCTCCCCTAGCGGAGCCCATAAGATTGGGTGAGGGAATGGTTAACTCAGAGGGAAAACTAAGAGAAGAAATCAGCCAGAGAATCCATAAGGCGATGACAATATATAACCATTTGTGAAAGGCATTTAAAGGTAAACAAGAATTGTCAACAACAAAAATAAAGTGGCAGTATACAATACAGTTTATTGTTCTACTCTCCTCTACGGCAGTGAAACCTGGACCTTGAATAGCAGTATACAGTAAAGTACAGGCAGCTGAAATGAAACGTATGAGAATAGTAGTAGGAATAACAAAAAAGACAAAATCAGAAACACAACAATAAGAGATCAAAGCAGATGACATAAAAACTAAAACAGACATAAATCAACTTAGATGGTTTGAGCATGTTAACAGAATAAATGATAAGAGAATATCTAAATCAGTATATACTGCTAAAACTCAAGGAAAAAGACCAAAGGCATACTCTTGAAGTAAATATATTGAATGATATAATGTTATCTTTAATTGAAAAATATGTAACCATAGACGACTTATTTTTTATTCAACGCTTATGAACTAGGGTCTAATTTTACTGTTTGCTTTAAAAGTTAAAGCTCTTAACGAGCTCACAAGACTATATCATATCATATTGTGTCAGCGACTATATAGGTAATTTGACCTTTAACTGTCCCATACTTCTTAATACAAGCATGATCTGTAAAAATCTATAATTTATAAAACTGTACATCTCAAAGTTTGACCGCTCTAAAATCAGAAACCATTGCACCCACAACCTCCATATTTCGCATTTGGATTTCAAATAGCCTGCTTTAGGCTCTTAGAGAATAAACTATTGGATTAAATCAGTATTTGAATTGATTGGAA
>JAXRKP010000350.1:0-72500 GCA_037039925.1 Doris montereyensis | reverse complement strand
GCTACTGCTAGTCTGACGCAGATCTTGACTCCCAAGCTAGTGATTGTAACAATTTGCACCTGCGTTGAGTCGAGAAAGTGCGTGTTTTGTACCTTCCCAAGTAACTCAAAAGTTGGAACTAGCTTTGCTAGGATTCAACCCCTACCTCGTGACTCAGTCTGACAGCTAACCATGTCACTGGGCCACTAAATAACACTTCCCAGATTTGTGCTTACCTTATAATTGACATTGACTCCTCAAACCAATCAGGACCATAAAGAGAGATTGCTCAGACAAAATCATATATTGCAAGTTGATCGTTTAGTCAAGATGCCTTGAACATCGACTTACCGGCATTCCTTGTATTGAAGCAAATTACTCGCCTTTGCTTTCAATGGAATCCATCACCAGCCCTTCTGGAGGCTTACAAATCAGCTTTATTATCAACTGTTGCTCTGGCCAACTCTGCCTAGCACAGATTGTAGACCAAAAGTATTTATTTTATTTAATTTAAAAACTGCGAGAGGACACTTCAGTAAAGACTGATAGAATTATAGTGAAGACTCTACTGCTAGTCAGTCATATAACCATTATAACTTTCTCCTTCAATATATACTGTAATTAATCTCTGGACACTGGAGGTGTGGCTGAATCAAGAATCATGGCGTATAAAATAGAAGTATATATATGCTTTATTACATATTGGTGCTTTGAGTCTTTATTTATAATCTAAATAAGACTAGATTGTTTGTCATTCATATTGATTTTGTGTTCTTGGATCTAGCTACTTCTCAAACTGAAATCCAGCCAAAAATCTAGAAATTTATATTTAAATTAATACAAAGGTTAGTGATATCTAGGTGTGGGGATGAGAGAATAACCTATTCTGTGCGTGTTTATAAATTTATCAAATACATCGGTCAGTCTCACTGTCCCTCTTTTGACCTCCCAGTGTCCCTCATTTTAATTTTCAAACTTGGCAACCCCTACTTGTGTTCGCACAGATATGTAATTGGTCATGTTGTCTCGTACTGCAAATTGAAAAGAATGGAGTCATCCTAGTTTGGCTTTACTTGGGTGAGACCAGATGATCATCATGTGACTGAATTCAATAGATGACGGCGTGGTTAGAAGTCACACTTCCCCATGAACTCGTAAAACTTTGTGGATGGCCTCGAGAGAGAGGCGATGACTGTCAGTGAACCAACTGGAGTGGGCAGCCATTGCGTTGGCTGAGCAAGCCGCTTTTCTAGTGTTACGGTTTAATCTGCCCAAAACGGGTGCACGCTAGACAGCCCGCTGTGTTTAGTCTGGCCATAACCGGCCGCCTGCTAGCTGCTTCCCATTGTTCAAGCAGGGTAACCCCTTCTCTTTCAACGATCAGATTGGCTCAAGTTAACCTATTTTTGTTACTTAACTTATAATTTTAAGTGCTTTTATTTCTAGAAAGCTGATTGGTCTGTCTAAGCCTCATTCTGGTGCTAGAGGTCATAATCCTAATGATGTAATAGCATCACTTTCGTGATGTCCATCGTTGATGGTATTTGTAGCTACTGTACTGTACTGCCTATGTTTAACCCTTTGGTTGCTATCCTTTTGTCCTATTTACATCTCAAATGTTAAGGCTTTTTGAGAATTCCTATGAAAAAAATGGTCCTTTAGAGAGAAAAATCTAGCTCTCAAACGACACATCACAAGGTAGTGAAATTTTCAGGCTAGTTTAGGAATATGGACCAGCTAAATATTCGATTGATATTTTGATCGTTTAGCATCTTCCAGACCCATTCTTGGTCAGATCTCTTCTCTGTCACACCCACTTCCCTCTCTCTGTCCCTTTTCACCACCAAGATCCGTAGGCTTAGGACTAACATCACGATCGTCTAAATCTAGGTCTAGTTCAGGCCCATCAGCTTCAGAAATCGAGCTAGAATCATCACTCCCGGGCATAAACTCATCACCAGAGTCAATATTATGTCTATATGTATCAGTCTCATCATAGAGTCCATCGCTAATGTAAACAAACCAATAAAACAAGAAAATCGTCAAAATTGATGTTCAAAGCGACTTACTTAGTCGATAAAGTGTGGTAAGCAAAGGGGGAGCTACTCCCAAATTACTACAGTCACTGAAAATTAAGAATTCGCCTTTTAAATGGTCCTTATTAGGAATTCTGGCCTTTGGCGAACGTCGCATTTGAAACCCATACCAGTTGCTTTGCTTTTCGGCGAATATAGCAACCAAAGGGTTAAAACACACACATTTCATCGTTCTGCTTCAATCATCTACTTTTTTTCAGTGATGATAATTTTTCGTTTATTGGCAGAAATCTGCTTTTTCAGCATGCAGAGAAAGTTTCTTCTGTTTTCATCGTTATGAGAAAATGTCCTCCTTTTTCAACGTTCAGGGAAGTTTCCTCTTTTTTCAATGTTCAGAGGAACTCAAATTGGTCACCCAACAGCAGTAGTACTCTAGTAGTGTGAAACTAAAATATGCCAACGTTTCAGTTTTTCCCTCCTCCACCATTAATGATTATTAACTTTTTTGCGATATTTGACGAGGTTTGGCAATCCAGTGTGTATAAATAGATACCGGTATACAACGTAAATACTTTTGTGAACGACGTATCAATTCCTCAATGTTTTTTGTTGTCTGGCAATATTTTCATTATGCACTGAGATTAACTGGAACCGATTCATGACAGAATTTTACATGCCATTATACCATGTCGGCAGATTGTGTATCATTGCAAGAAACCAGAATATATATATTTATATATAATATGTATAAAGAACATGTCTTTCACACATACTATTTGAAACAGGAAACATGCACCATCATTATCACTTCATTTTCAATACATCGTTCACAATTTGCATTCTGTTACCTTTTATCTAGGCTTTCACTGTTATGACAACTCTGAGAGAGATAGAGAAAGGAGGGAAGGAGAGAGAGAGAGACGTTAGATGTCGGACCACTAGTACTAGTAGGCCTACTAAACGAATATTTATGTTTTATCAAGGTCGCATGTTAGTATTATTTCAGTATTAATATTATTATAGCCGTATTCTCACATACTCTTGGTAGAAAGTTTAGCGCTTGAACTAAGGAAGTGAAGCTACTGTGATTTGGGCGTACCTAATATTATCTGAAACTGAAGTCAAAATGAGGGCGGTTGGTGGGTTCTACTTGTAGGTTCTTCTTTCCTGGCAGGCGCAGATTCCTAGACGACCCAAGGGCGTTCCAGTCCTCCCCTCACTGCCGCGTTAAGCCTGACACAGGATACATGATGCGCAAGTTGATATCACACACGCACAACCACTACACACATTCCTTCCTTCCTTTTTACCAGTAATAAAAATTGGTTCACACAAAGTTCAACACAATACAAAACAACCAATAGAGAGTGAATTTTATTATTTTTAATTTGTGAGATTTTCTTGCGTAACAGCCTACTGAGCTTTGTTTCTATTTCTATCAGATGTGATTTTACACAGTAGATAGATTTTTTGAAGTTGATCCATAGTTATAGTTTGAAATTTAAAATATTGCGGCATTTTCCATATTCACAAAAATGCAAAATCAGACCTTTTACACTTTTTACCCACTAATTTGGAAATATTGAATCCAGCTATGATGATTAAAAGCCTGTATCTTGAAAATTTTGAAAATGGCCTTCACAATTTGAATTTGTTTCTCCCCCCCCCCCCCACCCACTTTTTAAAAAAAAATGTAAAAGAGATAGTCTGGCAGAGAGATGAATGAACAAATTGTGAGACTAAGATTTGTTGCTGTAAATGACCACTTTGAATAAGCTGCTCTTTCGCTTTGTGTAGGAAAATAGCGTCTGTATGTGGCGGCTGGAGGACAAGGTTACGGAGCCTCTCGAAGATGACGGAATGGAGACAGGGCTGGAACACGAACCTCAGAAAGTGTGCGAAGTAGGACATAATGGCAATGTGATGGACATGCAGGTATGGCATATTAGTGAACGTGTGTAATTAAAGTAAGTCCAATACTCAGAGTTGAGCTTAGGAGAGTCAAGGAGTAGAATCTTGAATTTTCTCGGCATACGGCATAATGTGGAAGGTTGCCATATTGCTTTCGGCGCCACCTTTACTTTCGTCGAGTCTGAATGGACCTAGCTACTCGTTTCGCTGCTAGGTCAGGCCTCCTGCGTTGTAGTCAGATATGTGTGTATCAGAATAAAACCGCTGAGAAACACTAATGGAAAACGTCCTCAAGAAATTTGTCTAGTGACGAATCTCTTTGTGGTGATAACAACAGTCACCCCATTATTTTCCTGGTAAAAAAAAAAAAAACTACACTATTGTCAACCATTTTGACAGCCCTGTGGATGGTAAAGCTTCTTCAGCACATTGAGGCCTTTGGACAAAGGTTTCTCTGGTTTAGTCGGGATAAGTGACAAGGGCGACCTTTAACATGCTCATGTGTCGCAGGACCTTTGAAGGAACTTTACTTACTTACATGCAAGATATTTTAATTTTAGCAATGCTCCCAGTTACGCTTACTGTCGGTGCCTTTTCTCAGTAAACCGGAGTGGCGGCATGTGGAAGTCCCAAAGGAAACAACTGTGGGGCTGTTCACGCAAAACCTAGTTTCCTGCAGCTGTTTCCCACTAAACCAGCAATGCTACACCAGTTTGTGTGGTTTGGTAATGGCTAAAGATTATATGTATATATATGGCTTTACATGCAAGATATAGTGGCGTCGGTGGCCGAGCGGTTAGGCTGCCAGACTGGGGATCACGAGGTCCCAGGTTTGGATCCTAGCAAAGCTAGATCTGACGCTGTGTTCCTTGGGAAAGACACGTAACACACAATGTCCTCACTCTACCCGGGTTCAAATGGGTACAAGCACTAGCTTGGAAGAGTAAAAACCTGCATCAGATTGGCGTCCCCAGGAGCTGATTATTATCACCTCTTCTGCTTCACGCTATTGAAACTGAATAAGCGCCGGCTCTGTGGGCCATAGCAGTCTTAAAGGAATTTTACTTACATGCAAGATATTTACATTTTTAACAATTCTCTCTTGTAACCTTCATAAAGGTCATCATAATTGTTACAAATAATTTGTAATACAGTCAACACTGTCTGTTTATGTTGTTTTTTTGTTTGTTTTTAAAAATATATTTTATCCATATTTAAGTCGATCTCATGGTTTTCCATAAGATGTTTTAAAGAATCTATCCGGACTACCCTGTAAACAGGTAAGGGATCTTTAACCTGCACAGAGTGTTATGACCTGCACGCAGGACCTCCTGTTTATTGTCTGTGTCTGATGGGACTAGGGACTTTCAACCCGTCGGGACACAAACCCAAGACCTTTGGACATTGTCACTAAGGCATATGATATAATATAGAAGAAATTGATATCATTATGGAAATTTTGCAACAACAAAAAACAGACATTAAAATATGCAACCATAGTCAATTTGTTGTTTGACGTAATGGTGTTCTCATTTCTAGATTATTTAAATTCTGATATCTAAATTCCACAACACCTTGTACATTTGAAGAAAGGCAAAGTGTTCTGTGCTTTTATTGTATGTGTGCCGTTAATGTGACATTCACTATTTTCTATTAATAACCTTTGGCCTCATGTGATCTCTGTTTAATTGGCAGTATGTGTCTGGTGAGCTTCTGGCCGTGGCTTCTTCGACGGGCAATCTGAGCCTGATGAAACACAAACCAAACTCAATGGTAAGGCATCTGGTGATAATGATATCAATGATGCATCTTGTTTGTGTTGGTGTGAGTCAACACCTGTATATATACAACGCTGACTTTCGCTACTTTTACCGCTATCCGTAAACTCAGGAATCATTGCATTGCACCCATGACCACCATCTTTTTCATGTAGGTTTCAAATAGTCTGCTTTAGGTTCTTAGCGAATAAATTTTTGCATCAAATCTGTATTTGAATTGATTGGGAAAAGATTGTTTGCCTGCAATAGAGAAAACTTTTTAGCGTTATTAGTTCTAATTTCTTGATTTTGAAGCCGGCGGACCTCAGTTTCGATTACTGATTCGATCTTTTCATCGTACTTGATATCACCCGTACCCGATATAGTAGTGTCTGTGCTTACCACCGTCAAAGTTTGAGAGACCCAGCTTTACTGAAGAGAAATCATAATGGACACCATTGTCTCCGGGCATGCTTGTTTTATTACAAATATATATATATATATATATGTGTATGTCTAATATTCCTTGATATCCTACATACGCACGCACACGCACTAACAAAATGAATAAGTAAACGCATTTCAAGTTCAAGGAAAGTAATCATTCTCTAAATCACATTTTGGGTTGAGTGAGTTTCATTATATTTTTGTTGAATGTTAATTCTTGTCATAACTTCTTTGCATGTGCTTGTAAGGGACATGACAAGGCCAAAATGAGTTGTGTGGATTTGAAACGGTCTTAATTAATGCTGTGTCCGCGAATGTAGGCTGCGAAAGCCAGTCGTTACATGGGAAGATCTTATCATTGAAAAAACGGGAGCATGGGTGGATAAGAGCTGCATCACCTGATTTTCTATTCTAGTCAAGGTGTCAACGTTATCATCTGTCAATCATTGACCTGGATAGTTAACATGAGGTA
The DNA here is from genome assembly GCA_037039925.1 of Doris montereyensis. Classification (NCBI taxonomy): domain Eukaryota; kingdom Metazoa; phylum Mollusca; class Gastropoda; order Nudibranchia; family Dorididae; genus Doris; species Doris montereyensis. The sequence goes on along the minus strand of JAXRKP010000350.1, from coordinate 65,898 downwards.
CCGGTAGGCCCTTCTTCTTTTCCTTTCATTCATTCATTCTTTCACACGTCTTTCTTTCGTCTTGATTCACCCTGAGATCATGACATAAATGATGGATTAGGCAAAATCTAACAAAAACTGTACTTTTTTCCTTAGCATGAAAGCCTCAAAAAGTTTAATCAATTTATTTATTAACATTATGAAATAGTTTTGACTCAATGTCATGTTCTTTTCCTCCAATATTTTTTGTCCATCTTACATAAAGCGATATTGTAATCCTTGTAAACCCGCTGTCTGTCTTCACACAGGGTATATCGAATATTTCCAATTGGGAGAAAATTCATGCCTTGAACAACGGAGCGAACTGTCCATGCACGTGCATTTCTTCCAGAGGAGACGATTGGATTGCAACGGGTGGTGAGGATGGCAAGCTCGTGGTGGTGTGTGTCGGACAGAAAGAGCCGATTCACCGTTTTTGGTACGTATCCTGCCTCTTCTAGGATAATGTGATAGGCACTACTGGTTTAAGGGGCCTTGGTGGCCCAGTGGTGGGGCTGTCAGGACTTGGGATTGTGAGGTCCTGTGTTTGAATCCTGGCAATGCTCGGTCTGACAGTGTGTTCCTTGGGAAAGATCTTTAACACACTTTTTTTTTCGATCGACTCGTATGCTTAAGGGGTATCATCATCTACTGGGTAGTAAAACATATGACAGACTAGTGTCCTGTCCAGGAGGTGCTGCGCTATCAACTGTTCTGCTTCATGTTATAGACACTGGGATAAGTACTAGATCTGCGGGCCAAAACAGCCTTGAAGGAAATTTATTGTTTAGTTACTACTGATTTAAGGGTTTTCACTTTAAGAAGATTTTATTTGTTTACTCTTTGTGTAGACAATTTTTCAAAGGTTTTTGTTCAATTAATTTTTCGTTTAATGTGGTTTTTACCCCGTGTTTTTTTGATGGGCTGTTTCATATTGGAAATGAAAGGAAAGATTTAAGTGTTGTATATCAGATAAAAGATAATAACACATAAAATTATACATGTATGATAAATGGCAAGGTAGATAGCTAACATGGGAGATGTGGAAGAATACAAGAAATTGTTTTTTTTATTAATTTCTCCTACAATTTACAACCTCCCATGTTGCTATATAATCCCTTTGATAACTTGTTTTAGCAAATGTACACATCTATTTTCCAATAGAATGTTTGTTTATTTCATGTCTCTTCACTTTAGTCAGTAGTTTCACATCTTCATTCAATGTCACTGATTTGCTTCACAGATGACCAAATTCTAATGCAAAAAACAGAAAGACCCCAATGGAAAAATAACTTGTCCAACTGTTCTATGCCTTTTATCTCCTGTTCATTTTTCTCTTCCAAATTTTAGTGGGCTGCTGGTAGTAGTGGTAGGTTCTACTTCTTCCTTTCTTTTTCTCTTGACGTTTCTTCTCAATTCGCCCCGTGCATATGGTGGACGTGGTAGATTTCAACAAGGTGTGTTTACATTTTCTAAGCTTCTGATGGGTGGCGTTAGGAAAAGGATTCTTCTCTCCATGTCACTATTGTAACAGTCTATTACGACAACGTTGATGATAAAAATGAAAGCAAAAGCAGAAAAACACAGAAAATGTAGACGATTGAATCAGGGCGTTGAAATGTGTGTGTGTTGTTTGTTAACCAAAGGCAGTACAGTAGCAAAATGCAATCAATGACAGGCTTGGGGGAAAGTGACGCTATTACAATAGGATCATGACCCTAAGCATCAGAAAGAGGCTTAACTGGACCAATGAGCTTCCTATGAATAATAGCACTTGAAATATGTAACAAAAATAGGTTTGAAGAGCCAATCTGATCGTTGAAAGAGAAGGTGTTACCCACAGCCAGCTTTAACTCTTTCACTACCCGGGGGTTTTCCGCATGTGGACTGGGCCCTATCAGTGACAAACTTTCTGATCCTACCAACCCTCAATAAAGTTAAAGTTTGGGGTTCAATTTTTTATACTACCACATGTATTATATATGGAAAGAAAGGGGATACACTGATCTTTCTCTAAATATGTTGCAGACAATTATCATTCTATAACATGAGAAAAAAATTAGGGGGCCCAAATATGTTGATGAAAAAGTTTTCACAAGTAACATAATGTCAACTTACATTTTGAATATCTCTGTTGCTGTTGCTCCAATTCATCTAATACTCCAGTAGATTGTTTATAGTTTATATATGTACAGTCCATGCAAATTATACACCCATTGAATAAATGATTAAACAGTTGTCAAAGAAAAACTAAAATCACATATGAAGACAAAAATATTTTTTAAAATCCCAGTTGGTTCTTCCATCTGCTTCCTCAGCCCATTGTAGTTGTTCTCCAGTCCCTATCCCAACACTGACAATAGTCCCAGCACTAGTAGTAGTACTAGGTCTAGTAGCACTGACTCTACTTTCTTTGCTCCTAGTAGCCCTACCTCTAGATCCACTACTGTTCATAGGCCTCTTTCATTTACCAACATAAGACAACACAACAGTCCGACCACGCCCACCTCCTGTGTTGTGATAATCATCGCTACTACTACTACTACTGTCAGTTTCATAATTTCCGCACTATTAGAACCATCACTATTGTCAGTCAACACTGAAGACTCATTGTCATCATCCTGGGTCCATAAATTCAACAGTTCTCGAGCTCTATCAGCTGAAAACCCTTATTGACAGCTAGAACCAGATGCACTTGGATCCATAATAAACAAAACTCACTCCGGGAACAATACACAACTCAGACAAAATGCGTTGTTGATATCTAGAGCAAGGGAGGAAGTCGATTAGTCATTTCATAATGTTGGATTGGATTTAGGTTACGATTATTGCGAAAGTAGGACAAAGAGAAGCAGTTAGCGGCGGCTAGAGATCTATCTAGCATACGGCTGTTTTCGGCCGGATTGAACCTGAATGAGACAAAACAAGCTGAATGTTCATCTGTCCTGTTTGACGCACACCTTTTCTCATTGTCATTCCTATTGTTGTTGTTTTTTACTCTTATACTCTTTCGAAAAGACAGCTGCACTACCAATGCTTTAGTCTTCCTAAACCCGTCAGAAATCCATTGTCATTCCTGGCTTTATTTTTGGTGTCTTTTTCACTCTTACTCGTACAGATAAAGACAGCTGCACTATCAACGCTTTAGCCTTCCTCAAACAGTCAGAGATCATTTCAGTGAATTCCTTTGGACAGCTGAAAACGTTTGATTTGAGGCAGGACAGCAAGAAGGCCGCCCAGCTTTTTTCTGTGTGAGTGGATTTTTTGTTGCCTGGTTTTGTCCATGAAATTTCTAGGTAGCGTATGGTAAAAGATTATGGCCGAGTGGTTTGGTTGCTGGACTTGAGAGCATGAGGTCCCGAGTTTTAATCCCAGCAAAGCTAAGTCTGATGTCGTGTTCCTTGGGAAAGACACTTAACAGTACACATTTTCCCTCTTCGACCCGAGTGCAAATGGGTGCGAGCACTAACTTGGGGGTCAAAATCCTGGGTCAGACTAGCGTCCTGTCCAGGAAGTGATTGTCATCACCTGCTCCATTTCACGCTACATGAACCAGAATGAGCTCAGGCTCTGTGGCCGTAATGACCTTCAAGGAACTTTATTCTTACTTTACGCAGTAAAAACGGAGACCCAAGTGAACACCTTTCTTTGTGAAATGAGTCTTGATTCAGTCGTTTGATGGGTGCTACTGGTGGTAAGTCCAATCTCTTTCCTTTCACTGTTTGACATGGTTGTCATCTTGCTGTTTCTGAGATTGCCGCTTACGGTGAACAGGGTGATGTAAATTCCAACAAGACAAACAAAGTTGATGTCAAAATGTGCAATAAACTGTGACGTTTTTGGTCTCTTCCATGCTTATTGTTGCTAATAGGCTTGATACAAAATGGAAACACAAGAAGCAATATCAATACAATGCATTCTTATCAACATTTTAATCTTGTGCCAACAGAACAGAGAGCCACACGCCACTCATGTGTGTGGACAAGCACCCAGGCCAGGCCCACATCGTGGCCACGGGTGGAGAGACGGATGCTCACCATCTGGGACCTGCGGCAGGAAAAGTTTCCCATGACCATGTTGGAGGCCCACTCTGCTACCAGTAGGTTATGCCAATGTCACTGTTTTTACCAATAGGTTATGCCAATGTCACTATTTTTACCAATAGGTTATGCCAATGTCACTGTTTTTTTACCAATAGGTAATGCCAATGTCTCTGTAACCAATAGGTTATGCCAATGTCACTGTTTTTACCAATAGGTTATGCCAATGTCACTGTTTTTACCAATAGGTTATGCCAATGTCTCTGTAACCAATAGGTCATGCCAATGTCTCTGTTTTTACCAATAGGTTATGCCAATGTCTCTGTTTTAACCAATAGGTTATGCCAATGTCACTGTTTTTACCAATAGGTTATGCCAATGTCACTGTTTTTACCAATAGGTTATGCCAATGTCTCTGTTTTTACCAATAGGTTATGCCAATGTCTCTGTTTGTAACCAATAGGTTATGCCAATGTCTCTGTTTTTACCAATAGGTTATGCCAATGTCTCTGTTTGTAACCAATAGGTCATGCCAATGTCTCTGTTTTTACCAATAGGTTATGCCAATGTCTCTGTTTGTAACCAATGGGTCATGCCAATGTCTCTGTTTGTAACCAATAGGTTATGCCAATGTCTCTGTTTATAACCAACAGGTCATGCCAATGTCACTGTTTTTATTAATAGGTTATGACAATGTCTCTGTTTGTAACCATTAGATTATGCCAATGTCACTGTTTTTACCAATAGGTTATGCCAATGTCACTGTTTTTACCAATAGGTTATGCCAATGTCACTGTTTTTACCAATAGGTTATGCCAATGTCACTGTTTTTTAATAGGTTATGACAATGTCTCTGTTTGTAACCAATAGGTTATGAAATGTCTCTGTTTGTAACTGACAATGTCTCTGTTTGTAACTGACAATGTCTCTGTTTGTAACTGACAATGTCTCTGTTTGTAACCAATAGGTTATGACAATGTCTCTGTTTGTAACCAATAGGTTATGAAATGTCTCTGTTTGTAACCAATAGGTTATGACAATGTCTCTGTTTGTAACCAATAGGTTATGCCAATCTCACTGTTTTTACCAATAGTTTATGCCAATGTCACTGTTTTTACCAATAGGTTATGCCAATGTCACTGTTTTTGCGAATAGGTCATGACAATATCACTGTTTTTACCAATAGGTTATGACAATGTCTCTGTTTATAACCAATAGGTTATGACAATGTCACTGTTTTTGTGAATAGGTCATGACAATATCACTGTTTTTACCAGTACATTATGACAATGTCACTGTTTTCATCAGTAGGTTTTGACAATGTCTCCATTTTTACCAGTAGCAGGGTGTCCAGCAAGGTCGGAAAGTCAGAATTTTCATACTCAGGTCAGAAATAGTCGGAAATTGATGTCTTGGGTAGGAAAACAAGTAGGAAATGGGGCTCAGGTAGTAAAGACAGGTTTCCCATGCATCAGGGAAATCCTTGAAAACCAAAAAAGGATTCCCGGTCCCAGAAAATACCAGAGGAAATGATATATTGAAGACGAACATGGGAGAAAGTCAGGAAATCGAACTAGACGTAAACAATTAACGGCACCGCGAAATAGGAAAATGCGAATAAAATTGTGGACGGTGAATGATCATTTTGTCATCCATTTCCGGTCATGCGTGCTTTTGCTGTCTTGCGATTCTTTCATGTTTGAAACTAAATGATTCCGATACCTTCTTTAAAATTGTAAAGTTTGCCCAGGGAGGTGGTATCGGATTTGATTTCAAAGTCAATCAAAACTTTCTTTAGTTTTAGTGCCTATAGCAATACCATGCACATACTTATCTAAGAGCCCAGCCTCCTTTCTTCAATTTGACTTTTACTCTGAAGAGATTAAGAATAGAACCGTGTGTGTTAAAAAGCCGATCGCGATACAGATTGTTGTATGGTTCGTGTCAAAGGGAGAGAGACAGAGGGCAATGTGCATATTTTAAGTCCGATCGCTCTGTGTGTGTGTAGAAGGCTAGACAAAGAATGTTTGTGTGTGTTTGATGTGCCCAATTGCACATGTGTGTATTAGTATTAAAGAGAGAGTATATATGGAGAGTCAGGAGTTTACGGATGACCGAAGATTTAAATGCAAGTGTTTAGTAAGAATAGAGGAGGTTGAATCATCGAAGGGATATCATGCACTCACGACCTGATAGCAGAATAGAGGTGGGGAGGAGAGGGTGAAGAAAGTCAATATGAAAACGTATGATTGAGTCTGACATACGGTATCGGAAGATGAAAGAGAGAAGTAACGAATGTGTCTTCCACTACAGTGTTTTTCTCCAGACATGGGTGGGAAAGGGTAGAACCGAGAAAAGGCAATCATGTAAAGAAATTAGATTCAGATCTAGATCTAGATTCCGGTTTATTGAAGAAGAAAGAAATAAGGGTGGGGTGGTTGCCAATATAATGGAGATTTTTTTTCTAGGGGAGGGGGTGGGTAGATGTTTTATGTTGCAGTCAACTAGATATAGTTTTAAGTTTTTTGACCCTCAGTAGGTTATGACAATGTCATTGTTTTTGTCAGTAGGTTATGACAATGTCCTTGTTTTTGCCAGTAGGTTATGACAATGTCACTGCTTTTGTCAGTAGGTTATGACAATGTCACTGTTCTTACCAGTAGGTTATGACAATGTCACTGCTTTTGTCAGTAGGTTATGACAATGTCCTTGTTTTTGTCAGTAGATTATGACAATTTCACTTTTTGCTAGTAGGTTATGACAATGTCACTGTTCATACCAATAGGTTATTACAATGCCATTTTTTGCAAATAGGTTATATGACAATGTCACTGTTTTTGCCAGTAGCTATGACAATGTCATTGTTTTTGCCAGTAGGTTATGACAATGTCACTGTTTTTGCCAGTAAGCTATGACAATGTCATTGTTTTTGCTAGTAAGCTATGACAATGTCATTGCTATTACCAATAGGTTATGTCACTATGACTGTGTTTGCCTGTAGGTTAAGACAATATCACTGTTCTTACCAATAGGTTATGACAATGTCACCATTCTTACCAATAGGTTATGATACTTTCTCTGTTTTTGCCCGTAGGTTATGACAATGTCACTGTTTTTGCCTGTAGGTTATGACAATGTCACTGTTTTTGCCTGTAGGTTATGACAGCGAAAGGGTGGATGTTTCCAATTTTTGTATCTCTCTTCTTTTTTTAATACAGTGGAACCTCTCCAATGGGGAAATCCTTGGTGGAGCGTAAAATCGTCCTGATTTGCCGGGTTTGCCGATTACCCGAGGACCTAGGGATTTTGGTTCTTTGTCTCTCTCTCTCTCTGTCTCTGTCTCTCTCTTTCTCTGTCTCTGTCTCTCTCTGTCTCTCTCTCTCTCTCTCTCTCTCTCTCTCTCTCTCTCTCTCTGTCTCTCTCTCTCTCTCTCTCTCTCTCTCTCTCTCTCTCTCTCTCTCTCTCTCTCTCTCTCTCTCTCTGTGCCTCTCTCACAACTTATTGTAGCCACAGACCAGTTGATCAAATCATATTTGGCATACATCGGTGGTGTCGCTCAAAGTCAAGCTTCATTGGACGGTAGAAAGGAAAGGCACACAATCAAGAACGCATGGTGGATCGTTAAATCTCCTCACGGGTCCACCCTTGTGATTGACAGGTTAAGCGGGCAATGAAAGGCTATGACAGTGCATGTGTCTAATTTCTACACGCCACCCCATGTCAACACCGTTCCGTATTGATAATTTGACAATCAATGCCTGATTTCACACCATCGTAATCATAAGGGAAACCTGGTGTGTCTGGCTTATGGGCGTCGGGAACTGGCACCTGAAAAATTGTCCCGATTGGCCGGGGACCTTTCCCGTTTAGAGAGGTAAAATATATATAGAAAAAATTCCCTTCCCTGCGATTTCTTCCCGATTGGCCGGGTTTCCCGATTTGAGAGGTTCCACTGTATATGGAATGAGGCTGTTTATTGTTTGTACTTCAAGTGATTTATTAACAAACATGCTTTCCATGCTTAATTTAAGTTTAAGTAAGATATCTTTTGTCCACTTATACAATGTATGTTAATCAAGTTATTATTTTCATCAGTATGGGAGGTGAAGTTCCATCCTCAAAATCCTTTGCACCTGTTCACCTGTTCCGACGACGGTTCTCTCTGGCACTGGGATGGCTCCTCATTCACATCTGACCCCATTCCAAGTTTTACGGGTGTCAAAGGTCAGTCATCTCAGTTCTTGTCTCAGTCTCAGTTTTTATTATTGAGAAATTTTGATATGGTGATGACCACATGAAATTTGAAATAAACTGTGTAACATCACTAGTAATTATAATTGCATAATAATTCAGCCACCCTCATGTCAGTTGATCCAATGAAATCATTGAATCTTGAATGCATGTTTTTGAATCCTCGTATTTCTATACGACACTAATCAGTGTCATCAGCATGGTTCACTTTTCATCTCTGTCACAGCAATGTTTTCTCTCTACCTCATCAAGCACAGGTATATATTGACAGGTGGTTGACAGATGCTGCTAATACTAACACAGCGTGAATAAAGATAACAGTGAGGCAAGGGGCATGTCGATAGTGAAGGTAGACACAAGATAATATGAAAGCCTCCATAGGAACAAAGACGAGACAAATACAAGGAATAGACAGAAAAATATCTTGTCTCGTCTTTTTTCCTCTGGGGGCTTTCATATTATCTTTTGTCATTACCTTCACTTAATACTAATACAGTAGTGACCACCTAAATGCCCGCTGCCTAAATATCCGTTTTGCCTAATTGCCCGCAGTCTCAGTGAAACCAATTTTTTTCTATATCAATTGCCCCTCTGAATGCCCGTTTCAAAACCAAAATTTTCGCCTAAATGCCCGGTCTCAAAGGCAACTGCAGGTATCTTTTTCTCCAGAGTATCATAAAATATGTCCTTATTGATTAAAAAAATAAACATTTTGTTTTCTTTATCATACATGTAATCCAATGGCTAATCTAATGGGGCTTATGCCCGTCAAAAAATGTGCACGCATTGCAACCACCTTTCACTTTCATTACCTATCCATTGTAGGCCCTAATGTACTAAACGTTGACCAATCGTCTCTTCATAACTCCACCCACTGTATAACACATCCTTTGTCCCATTGGATCACTGGTTTGTCATCTGGCAATTAGAATTGAACAATCTTCTGGACTCTGCCCACATCTCTTTTTTGATGACGTAAATGGCATGCAATCACCTGGCGTCTTTAGACTGGGCGCTCAATGTGATCGAGGGACAAGGTGTGAACAGTTTTATTGCCCCCTGTTTGGCATTGGTTGTATCCAATGTGACTTTGGGTCTTCGTGACGAGAGACAGTCAACCAATCTGCGCGCTCACCACCTCAGTGTTGAAGAGCTTACTGGTTTCCAGGTGTCCCTTTTCTCGTATTAAATTTTTCATACAGCTGTTGACTTCCAAAACAAACGATCTGGCTATGAATCTTTATCCTTGTCTGTCTGTTGTCTTAATTTTAACATTAGAATTATGAATCGAAGGAGTTGTAAGATTCGTGTTAATTTTATTCACACATTGGTCCCATTGGATGAGGCTTTTATTATAGGTCTCGTGATTAAATAAGTCATGTGATTGTAGTATGGGTTATGCCAGTTAATAAGGAAACACTGGATCAGGTCCTTTTTTGTCTTAGTAGTCATAGCCTCCATAGCAACAACATGAATTTGGTACAGCTACATACTGATGTACATCTTGATAATAAAATGAATAAACCAGGAAATGATTTACAAAAGAAGCTTAAAATCCTGGACGAAATTGACATATCACTAAGGAAACCCAACTTTACAGAAATAAGCCAACCCCAAATTGTTGCCCCTGACCTACTTTCGCCTAAATGCCTGTTTAGCCTAAATGCCTCGTTTTGTCTGCTTCACAAGCACCGGGCATTTAGGTGGTCACTACTGTAATAGGTCCTACTTCTATCCTTTTCCTCATTCACTTATCTTTCGTCTTGCCGAATCCTCTTAATTGACCCTTAGATGACTGCATATGATAAATTTTAATGAAACAAACAAGTTAAATATGTCAAACCGTGTCCTCCTCTCACATACAGGTCAAGGTCAAGGTAACCCGAAAGGAGAAATCAGCAGCCCCTGGTTGACCCTTGAAACGTCCCGACACAAATTGGACATTGCTTCCCTCCTGCCCAACAAATCGCTGCCAGTGAACTCCTGGACATCCAAAGTAGTCGTTTGCTTTGTGGCACCGACAGTGAAACCATCTACTCTATCGTCTTACCAATGTTGAGTTAACGATTTCTCACCACCAGTTAATTAGTGATAAACGTGAAACTGCCATCAATGGAAATCAAGCACACTTTCCTTTGTCCCCACATAAACGCATTTTGGGTGGTTTATAGAAAAAATGCTGAACTGCTCATATTGGGCTAGAACTTTACAAGATGGTCGCCTTTGACGAGGAAAGAAGATTGAAGAAGTTTGTCACTGTCACCACTTTTACTTTGTGTTTCACCAGATTTCAGAAAGGGACACACTTAGGCCTGCCATTTCCCACTCGCCATTTTGGGACCAGAAGAAATTAATTTAATTCTACAATCCGAGTGCCTCCAATCCTTTTGCCCTTCAAGCTCCATGTGTGCCCGATGATGCCATATTCCAAATTGGAGGCAGTGTGTGTGTGTTGGCCTGTCTTACAGCCTTTGTGTAACTCTTGAGCTAGACGGAAAATTACAGATCATTTTTTTCCCTCTCCAAAATTAAGCCTAAAAAAGGGAAATCTTTGTACCTCTCTGTGATTTGTGTCGCAAAATTCAAATATGAAGTCATTAAACATAACTTTTGATGCCAAATTCTGCATCAAAGATTTTAGGATTACGACCTGCCACTGTGCTATTTTTAGATTAGATCTTGTGATGCAGAGCGGATGTGGTTAGTGAAAAACAAGTGGTTTTACTGCTGGGCTAAAAAAAATTAGTGCAGCAGTAAAAGTGCATCATTTAGTAAAATACAAAACATCAATAATTGGCAGTGAGGAGAGAGTGTTTTGGTCTCACTCTGATGTCCACCAGAGATTGTTTGTATGGAGCTCGGACCAAGTTGAAAGTGGATCCCTATGTGAAAACGGGAGACTGTGGCATGAAGCCACTGTGTTGACAACCTTACCATATCTACTCAATTGTTTTACTTTTACTACCAATGTGAAATGTAATATTACTATTGTGACAATGTTAGTAGCTTTTCTATGCCAAAAGGTTATTTCTTGATGGAGATAACCGCTGACACTGCAGCACCCAATGGGAAAACCCTGTGTTCTACATCTACTCAAAGTTGTTATCGTTATCAATAATATTATTACACAGAGTACTGATTGTTTGAATTCAAACTCAGAAATAGGTGAAGCTTTCTGGTTTTTGAATGTACGCGATTCCATGTAAATGAAAGTGAAAGTCACCTTTTTGTCTTTCTTATCTTCATTTAATCTTGCCTGAAAAAGAAACCCACCCCCACCCCTTTTCCAACTCCTCTTCCTTGAAAACAGTGTTGGCGGACTTCCAGGTAGGTCCTACTTCTTTCCTTTCACTTATCTTTCATCTTGCTGTTTCCTCTTACTTCACCCTGAGATCACCACATATGGTGGGCAAGGGAAATTTCAATGAAACAAGAAGAAACAAACGAAAGTAGAGATTTTACTGTTACTATAGTTCTTGTGATAGTGATGGTGATAGTTGAATACCAGAAGCAGGTCCATTGCACTTGTTTTAATATTCATCTCCAGGGTTTGATGAAATCCATTAGTTATTATTATATGGTATTGATTATGATATATATATATACAGTCATTTTGCAATCTAAGAACACGCCCGTTGGAGATTGAAAAATCTTGCTAATATTAGTACTAGTATCAACATTAGTAGTGTGTAGACCATTTTCAGCAATTATTAGTTGTAAGCAGACCTCAGACGTTAACGTGCAAAGAATAGCGATGATTAAATCTACTTCTTATCTAACCTGTCAATCATGCATGAATGTCTATCAGCTTTAATGAGGGGACAGGTCAGCCTTGCACACTTCACTTGCAGGGGGCAGAGCTTTATGTAACCAATAGTCATCTATTTCTACCGGATAATTGACATTATGACAAGCATGCAACAAATCAATGAATTGAAAGTGATACTTGATAGTCTCCTGGCTCACCAACGCCAGATTGGTTGGACATGCACCTCTGGTTTTATTGACATTGACTATGATCGACCTCAATTGTTTCCATAATACATGTACATATTAAGGAACGATGAATTCAGACCTTAATTTGTTTTGCCAACACAAAACATTGTGATATCGTGTTGCCGTACTGTCTGACAGGTAGCTTTAGATTGGCTGTTAACGACCTTTTTCGAGACGATGACTATACATTGCTTGCTTGGGCCAGATACATGAAATTGGCACAATAATGATAAAGATGGATTTATTATAGTCTGCATCCCTGCACAAGTGCAGGCTCACCGATTGTAGTGTACATCATTTATTCCCCAGCAGACCATTTCATTCAAAGTCCTTTTCAACTCCCGGGAGAGCATGCAGTGCACAAAACTGTTCGGCTTTTCGAACTAACACTCTCACAAGATCTTCCTCTTCCTGTGCTTGGTTCCCATTCACACCTGAGTCAAGTAGAGTGAAGTACCTTTCCTAAGAGTACAACGTTGTAGGGGAAAAAACCCACCCTTGCAAACCATGGGGCTTGAACCAGTGTTATCAAGATTACCAGCTCACAACGCTACGGTTCAGCTTCAACAACACCTCATGGTGGCACCTTGCTTTCGGGCAGGTAGAGAGAATTTGTTATCATCAAGATTCCAGCTCGCCTATTCAGCTTCAACAACACCTCATGGTGGCACCTTGCTTTAGGGCAGGTAGAGGAGAATTTGTTATCACTATCAGCACCTATTCATTACAACTGAGAGTAGGCATGACTTTGTCATTGTCATCTACACATCTAGTGTAACGAAATGACATCATTATTTGAAATCTATGAAAACAGACATCTGTCTTGACTACTTTGACGTTAAGTGTTTATTGTTATTATTCATTTACTGTTAGTGTTAGTCAGTCTGGGCGTGTTGTTAAGGGGCCAATTCGTATAGAAAAAATATATGTTTCCGTAAATTAGGAAGCATGTTCTTAGACAGCTTCTACTGTATGTATATTAATAATATGATATTACATTTATGGATATTATATTTGTTATATACAAGCTTAGATCCCACTCAATGAGTAGGTTGCGATTTCTACTGACGGAACAGCTCAAGAACAAAAAGATTAACCAACTGACCTTGTAATGTCTGTATCAATCAATCTCATATTAGCTAACACACTTTTCATTATGCGGATTGGAGAAAATCACATATATATATATAAGTGGGTTGGAGAAAATCACATTATGCAGGTTGGAGAAAATTACAGTGTGCAGGTTGGAAAAAATCACAGGATGCAGGTTAGAGAAAATTACAGTGTGTCGGTTGGAGAAAATTACAACATGATCTAGATTCTAGATCTAGATTAGAGCTAGATTTCTAGATCTAAATTCTAGTAGAATATCTAATCTAGATCTAGAATCTAGTTAGATCTAGATCCAGAAGAAGATCTAGATCTAAGAATCTAAATCTAGATTAAGTTTTTTAATAGATAGATCTAGATCTAGGATCTAAAAAGCTAGGTTTATTTAGAGGGATCATAGAAATCTAGAACCTAACTCTAGAGCTAGAGTAGAATCATGGAATAGATAGGACATAAAATGAAAATGGAGCTTGAAGGGAATTTATTTTAAACTTACCATTGTGGCACTGAACAATAGTTGGTAGAAATTTAACTGACAACAGTAACAATTCAAAGTGTTAGTGGATGTCCGGGCCTTTGTGGGTTGCCGAAAATTGTGGTGTTCATCAGCGGCAATCGCAAATGAATTGTGTAAAATATTGTTTAAAGAAAGAAAATGTTTTTCAAATTAAAAATATGCCTAAAACGTGCACATGAGTAATACACAAAAGTGGTGTTAAAATTTTAGCATTATCTGCTCTCCGATTTAAGAGCCTATTCTGACTGGATGAAAATACTGTGTTGTGAAGTCCACAAATATATATATATACTAGATATTGATGTTACTAATGTAAAAATATAAATAATTTTTTTAATAAATCAATGTTTTGCTCTAAAGTAATAGTAATGTAGGTATTATTTAGATATTCCATGATGAAAATTTGGTTGTTTTTTATTTTTTCTTGTGGGGGGGGGGGGTTCAGTTTGAGTGTGGATGTATTTTGAATCGTGACAGAGTTTAAGGTTTCAGTTTTATGGTCATTGTGTATTCTGGAGCAAATCTAACATGACAAATTCCTTCTTACTAGTACTACCATATGTTTTTTATTGTAATGTAAGTCAGACAAAGAGAATCAAATGTCAATGATACAGACTTAAGATTTAGAGAACGGAATGATAAAGTTATTTACATCGATATAATTATAATTTATAAGCATCTCTGGCTTTCAACCTCTTGTGTCACAATGGACTGTTTTTTTTATGCCTCATGTTTCATAACAAGTGAAAAACAAATAAAAAACTTTCAAAATTGTTGATATTTTCAATGTTTGAATTCTCTCTGTGTTTAATCTGTTTAGTGTTGTTTTAAAATCAGAGTCTGTATCTGTATCCCTAGATTGAGATCTTTTCAAAATCTATTACTATTAGATGCATCTATCACAGTCTGTGATCTAACCTTAGCTTAGACAAATCCTCTCAACGATGGGTGGTTAGCAGGTATTCCCGGTAGGTTCTACTTCTTTCCTTTCATTCTTTTACTTATTACATTGCTTTTATCTTGCTTTTTAATCTTGTAATTTACCCAAATTCATTTGATGAAATTTTTAATTTTAGTAGTATTTTCAGTAACAAATGGCTGTTGCCGTTTTCCTTTTGTGTTGATATTTCCCATCAGATTCGTCATGAAAAATGGTACTAATTTTGGTACCTGACCAACCTTGTGAATGTTTGAATATGTTGTTGTATTTTTATTTAATTTAATGCTAAAGAACAAACTGTTTCACAGCAAAAATCCCAGTAGAAGTGATTTTTTTAATCTGCACCCCATTATTTTCACAACAATAATAATTTTATTATTAAAAAATGTATACCCCTTATTTCAACTCAGCTCACTCACATGTACCACATAATTTAGACTTGAAATTTAAAAGAAGTTTCCTTCTTCTATGTAAATCAGATGGAACATAGCTGACAATCTTTTCAAATTGATTAGCAGTAATAGCACTCTGATCGCACACACTACTTCTAATTTGCATGACGGTGTGTAATCAGTAATCTCAAAACAAACTTGAATTAACCCCTTTACGGTAAATAACAAACATATCCCTGACTGTTTGCCTTTTTAACGTATACTTTTCAGGACAAATACAAACTTAGTCAAACAAAGCCATAAAAAAAAAATACGAGTTGTCAGTTTGATGGATATACACTACAACCTCAGCTATAATGATATACCGCCTCTCACAAAACTTACCGCCAGCTTTTCACCTTTGTACGGATCAGACAGTATACCAAAACAAACAAAAAACTCATAATTATATTATTTCACCAACCAGTCGTGATTAAATTGTTTGTAGTAGTAGCATCCTTCAATTCTTGAGTTTTCATTGTATACTGAGGTTTTTTTTATATTTTCATAAAAGATACCTTTTATTTAAATATGAAGAAAATAGGGCCACCTGAGAATGAGTCATGATACCAATATTAATAATATTATTAACAATAACATCAGAAACATCACCATTCACTTTCCCAAAGCCAAGAGTGATGGTAAAGTGGATGGAATTCAATTTTGCTTGGTCAATCAAAGTCAAACACACAAAAAGTGTGTGATTACCTCCTAATTGTCATACTGGCTAAAGGTGATTTCGTTATTACGGCATGTTAATGTTACCTCTGGCACAACAGTTGGCAGTATAACATAACGAGATTTGAGTGTAAATATAATGTTATACACACTTGATAGAAAATAAACCACAGGACAACGGTTGAAAAACAACACTGAAAACCGGTCTAAACAATTGAAAGTAGAAATGGTGGAGAGTGAGTACAGACAGACTCTGCGCTACATTAGCCTGGCATTAGCATGCACACCGCCGCAACGTCTGACCAAACAGTCCGATTTCAGTTTCATAAACTCAGATTTAGATTGTTACATGTATTGCGGATGGTTCATCTCGAGATTTAGACTGGTTATCGTGAATGGTTTATCTTGAGATTTAGATTGTTGTTATCATGAATGGTTCATCTGGAGATTTGGATTGTTATCATGAATGGTTCATCTGAAGATTTAGATTGTTATCATGAATGGTTCATCTGAAGATTTAAATTATTATCATGAATGGTTCATCTGAAGATTTAGATTGACATCATGAATAGTTCATCTGGAGATTTAAATTGTTATCATGAATGGTTTATCTGCAGATTTGGATTGTTATTATAAATGTTATCATGAATGGTTCATCTGAAAATTTAGATTGTTATCATGAATGGTTCATCTGGAGATTTGGATTGTTATCATGAATGGTTCATCTGAAAATTTAGATTGTTATCATGAATGGTTCATCTGGAGATTTGGATTGTTACCATGAATGGTTCATGTGGAGATTTGGATTGTTATCATGAATGGTTCATCTGAAGATGGTTCATCTGAAGATTTAGATTGTTATCATGAATGGTTCATCTGAAGATTTAAATTATTATCATGAATGGTTCATCTGAAGATTTAGATTGTTATCATGAATGGTTCATCTGGAGATTTAGATTGTTGTTATCATGAATGGTTCATCTGGAGATTTGGATTGTTATCATGAATGGTTCATCTGAAGATTTGGATTGTTATCATGAATGGGTCATCTGAAGGTTTAAATTATTATGAATAGTTCATCTGAAGATTTAGATTGACATCATGAATGGTTCGTATGAAGATTTAGATTGACATCATGAATAGTTCATCTGGAGATTTGAATTTTTATCATGAATGGTTCATCTGAAGATTTAGATTGTTATCATGAATGGTTCATCTCGAAATTTAAATTGTTATCATGAATGGTTCATCTGGAGATTTGGATTGTTATCATGAATGGTTCATCTGAAGATTTGGATTGTTATCATGAATGGTTCATCTGGAGGTTTGGATTGTTATCATGAATGGTTCATCTGGAGATTTAGATTGTTATCATGAATGGTTCATCTGGAGATTTAGATTGTTATCATGAATGATTCATCTGGAGATTTAGATTGTTGTTATCATGAATGGTTCTTCTGTAGGTTTGGATTGTTATCATGAATGGTTCATCTGGAGATTTGGATTGTTATCATGAATAGTTCATCTGAAGATTTGATTGTTATCAATATCATGAATGGTTCATCTGGAGGTTTGGATTGTTATCATGGATGGTTGATTTGATTTTTAAATTGTTACTGTGAATGGTTCATCTGGAGATTTAGATTATTATCATGAATGTTTGTCTGGAGATTTAGATTGTTATAATGAATCGTTCATCTGGAGATTCATATTGTTATAATAAATGGTTAATTTGGAGATTTAGATTGTTACTATGAATGATTCATCTGGAGGTTTCGTAGATTGTTATAATGTATGGTTAATTTGGAGATTTAAATTGTTATAATGAATGGTTCATCTGGAGATATAGATTGTTATAATGAATGGTTAATTTGGAGATTTAGATTGTTATCATGAATGGTTCATCTGGAGATTTAGATTGTTATAATGAATGGCTCATCTGGAGACTTAGATTGTTATAATGAATGGTTAATTTTGAGATTTAAATTGTTATAATGAATGGTTAATGTGGAGATTTAGATTGTTATAATGAATGGTTCATCTGGAGATATAGATTGTTATAATGAATGATTAATTTGGAGATTTAGATTGTTACCATGAATGGTTCATCTGGAGATTTAGATTGTTATAATGAATGGCTCATCTGGAGATTTAGATTGTTATAATGAATGGTTAATTTTGAGATTTAAATTGTTATAATGAATGGTTAATGTGGAGATTTAGATTGTTATAATGAATGGTTCATCTGGAGATATAGATTGTTATAATGAATGGTTAATTTGGAGATTTAGATTGTTACCATGAATGGTTCATCTGGAGATTTAGATTGTTATAATGAATGGCTCATCTGGAGATTTAGATTGTTATAATGAATGTTTAATTTTGAGATTTAAATTGTTATAATGAATGGTTAATGTGGAGATTTAGATTGTTATAATGAATGGTTCATCTGGAGATTTAGTAGATTGTTATAATGAATGGTTAATATGGAGATTTAAATTGCTATCATGAATGGTTCATCTGGAGATTGAGATTGTTATAATGAATGATTAATTTAAGATTGTGAGTGTTATCATGAATGGTTGATGTGGAGACTTAACTGGTTACCATGAATGATTCATCCAAAGATTTAGTAGATTGTTACCGTGAATGCTTCATCTGGAGATTTAGATTGTTATCATGAATGGTTCATCTGAAGATTTTGTAGATTATTATCATGAATGGTTCATCCAGAGATTTGGAATTAGATTGTTATCACTAATGGTTCGTCTGAAGATTTAGTAGATTGTTACCATCAATGATTCATCTGCAGATTTAGATTGTTATCATGAGTGGTTCATCTGAAGATTTAGATTGTTATCATAGATGGTTGATTTGGATTTTAAATTGTTACTATGAATGGTTCATCTGGAGATATAGATTATTATAATGAATGTTTCGTCTGGAGATTTAGATTGTTATAATGAATGGTTCATCTGGAGATTTAGATTGTTATCATGAATGGTTAATTTTGAGATTTAGATTGTTATCAGGAATGGTTAATTTTGATATATAGATTGTTATAATGAATGGTTAATTTTGAGATTTAGATTGTTATCATGAATGGTTGATGTGGAGATTTAGCTTGTTATCATGAATGGTTCATCTGAAGATTTAGTAGATTGTTACCATGAACACTTCATCTGGAGATTTGGATTGTTATCATGAATGATTCATCTGAATATTTAGATTGTTATCATGGATGATTAATTTGGATATTTAGATTGTTACTATGAATGGGTCATCTGGAGATTTAAATCATTTCTATGAATGGTTTATCTGGAGATTTAGTAGATTGTTATCATGAATGGTTTATCTGGAGATTTAGATTGTTATCATGAATGGTTCATCTGGAAATTTTGATTGTTATGAATGGTTCATCTGAACATTTAGATTGTTATCATGAATGGTTCATCTGGAGATTTAGATTGTTATGAATGGTTCATCTGAACATTTAGATTGTTACCATGAATAGTTCATCTGAAGATTTACTTTGTTATCATGAATGGTTTATCTGGAGATTTAGTAGATTGTTATCATGAATGGTTCTTCTGAAGATTTAGATTGTTATGAATGGTTCATCTGAATATTTTAGATTGTTATCATGAATGATTCAACTGAAGATTTACTTTGTTATCCCGAATGGTTCATCTCAAGATTTAGATTGTTATCAATATCATGAATGGTTCTTCTGAAGATTTAGATTGTTATCATGAATGGTTCATCTGGAAATTTGGATTGTTATCATTAAATGGTTCATCTGGAGATTTGGACTGTTATCATGAATGGTTCATCTGGAGATTTGGATTGTTATCATGAATGGTTCATCTAAAGATGTAGATTGTTATCAAGAATGGTTCATCCGAAGATTTAGATTATTATCATGAATGGTTCATCTGGAGATTTAGATTGTTAATGTTATCGTGAAGCTTCATCTAGAGATTTAGTAGATTGTTATCATGAATGGTTTATCTGAAGATTTAGATTGTTGTAATGAATGGTTCATCAGGAGATTTAGATTGTTAATATTACTGTGAACGGTTCATCTAGACATTTAGTAGATTGTTATCAAGAATGGTTCATCTTTGGAAATTTAGTAAATTGTTGTCATGAATGGTTGGTCTGGAGAATTAGTAGATTGTGATCATGAATGGTTTATCTGAAGATTTAGTAGATTGTTATCATGAATGGTTCATCAGTAGATTTAGATTGTTAATATTACTGAGAACGGTTCATCTAGAGATTTAATAGATTGTTATAATGAGTGGTCTACCTGGAGATTTAGTAGATTGTTATTATGAATGGTTCATCTGAAGATTTAGATTGTTATTGTGAATTATTTGAATTAAAGATGAAACACATATTTACATTGTTTAGTTGACGATGGAGTATGAGACAGTGTCCTCCACAATTTGTTTATTATAAAATGTAGAGACAAACCCAATGTATAAAATACATGTATGTAATTACATGTTTGTTTATTTCATTTAAATTTACCCTGTCCACCATATGTGGTTATCACAGGGTGAATTAAGGAGGAACAGTAATAAGATGAAAGAGTGAAAAAGAAGAAGAAGGACCAACCACCAGCAATGGCCGCCAACCACATGCGTCCATGCCATGGTTTCTCTACCCGAGCAGCTGAGTCTTCTTATTCATTCTTTTCCTGTATGTAGCCCTGATTTGCCCCGTCCATCATATTATTATATGATATGCAGTGATCTCATAGTGAATTAAGGTGACCGCAAGATGAGAAATAGGTGAAAGAGGAAAGGAAACATGTAGGACCTACCAGTAACACCCACCAACTGCCCATGGCCCAACTGTTGGTCCTATGATAAGTACATTTGTGGGTCTCATCTCAGTTCATAACTACACGTACAGAAACTTTGGTTTCAGTGAAATTTCTAACCCTGTCCACGATATGTGGTGATTTAACCCGTAACTTGCTAGCCTCTTTGAGCCCTATGTAATTCCCATTGCTAAGGGTTTTTTCAAAAACATAAAAAATTTGGTATATTCCATTCAAAAAAATATAATTCAGTAACCGCTTGGAATATCATGAAATTTTCAACTACTGCCTCATACTCATTGCTAGATCTAGCTCTATCATCGTCTGACTCAACACTCTCTGTTGAACTGTTAGAATCATCACTTTCAGCTAAATATTCATCCCCTGAGTCATCATGTCTATGCACTTCAATCTCATCATCAGAATCCATTCTCAATCACAATGAAGTACGGTCGCGAACGAAAATTTGAAAAAAAAAAAATCAAGAATTCCGTGGCAGTTTGAGAAGAAAAAATTCACAGATCGAGGTCAGCTATTACAGAATGAAGGGACGCTACTCCCGAATAACTATAGTCACGCAGTTTTTTGCTTTCGCTCCTTAAAACTCGGTACATTGTGAATTCAACTTTAGTCGGACTTAGCAATGGCGATGCATATCAGAAGTTTCGATTTAAGTCGAAAATAGCAAGTTAATGGTTAAGGGTGAATTGACTAATTAAGTAAATGGTAGAAGAAAACAACAAAAGGAAAGACATGAGAAAGAGTGGAAGGAGAGGAATAGACCCTACCAGTTACCAGTAGCACCCACCAATCACAGATCTTGAGAATAGCGATACTGAAACAAAGAAATTGTTAAACATGTTGACTTTGAATTCAAACCTCCTGCATTCTGAAACTGATTTGTTTCGGTGATCTCAGGGTGGATATGAGAAAATTGTGGGAGGACCTACCAGTAGACCCGCCAACCGAGGGACTCAGTAGTCCAGAGGCAAGGTGTTGGCCTCTCAACTTAATCATTGTGGGTTCAAGCCCCGGCAGGTGGAAATATTTTCTCAAGATTCCCCCCCCAGATGGTGGATCAACACCTTATGCCATCGGAGTTGGACGATAAAAAGGAAGTCCTGATCCCGTGTGCAGATCACAACACACTGTACATTTTAAAGATCCCTTGGCTTTCTACAGGGCAGTTCGGGCAAAATAAAAAAATCCTACCACAGCCCCCGAGATCACTTTAGTTGTCGATGTGGCAATCAGCCACAAAATATTTGACTAGTAATTTAAAAACGTAAACATGGTACAACAAATAGACAATACCAAACAAAATAGAAAAAAAGATTGCAAAGAACTGAAGGAGAATGACATTAAATTTATTGTGAATCTGTCAACCGGTAAGTCTGTCATCTCTAGCCACACATCAAACAAGTCTAATGTCATCATCTTTATCCTTATATTTATAATAATAATAATATTAATAATAATCATATTATATCATCATCAACAATAGTATTAATACAAAGTTATTTCTATTCTCTTCTCTTCATACATAAAAAGACATTATTATATTACATAGAATTAGTACATACATACATACATACATACATACATACACATGTGTAATATAATAATATGAACAGAGATGTGGGAAGAATCTGGGACAATGGCTAGTGTACAAAGTCGATGGTCTCTCACAACATCAGGCAATCTTTTTTTTTTAAGGTACTGTACGTCATCATAGGTGATATGACGTCTAACGGTATGTACACATACTGGTGATTGGTTTATTTGGCCTGAGTCGGGAGTAGACGTGAATCTAGACAGCAGCTCTTCCGGCGACGTCAGTGCGGCTGTTAGCGTTAGTCAGTGGACACGGGGATAAAATCACAGCTTCAACTCCTATCAAATTCCATAACATATCAAGAATCAAACACACACACGCGCACGCAGACATGAATAAACGTATTATACACAATAATAATATTTTATTTTTTTATATACTACTAGATGAGAACATAATGTTATTTATATATATATATACTACTGGCTGAGACTGAAGTGGCATCCCTGCTGCTACGCTCCATGTCACAAGTGGTTATTTTTAACTCTGTGAAATGGGGCTGAAAACATTTGGAGGATCAAAGGGGTTTTAAGAATTTCACAGGAACATTTTATTTTTTAGTGAGAAATCTCATACTTATTTTAGAGTCATTGAAGAGACCATTAAAAAAACAAAAACCTCCATGATTTTGGAGAGTTTTAACGTAATGTATAATAATGTTTAAAAAAAAGGACATAATTTTAATAACACCGTTCTTTAGCCTGATCTTTCATTCATCGTACATAAAGAGAAGGGTAAAATTAGCCTTTGACTTTTGATTGTAAACTGCCGAGACTTTTGCAATAGAGGCTAATCCTTATCACTACTCATACAACCAATTTGGCTCCAGTCTCAAAGCACCAGCCCCCACACACTGCCCAGTGGTATCATAGATAAAGACAATCAGTGGTATCAGCATCATCTCAAAGGCTGCCACTGCCACAGCTACAGAGACCTTCGGTTTGGTTTTATTTCATGCATCGCTACATTTTTCATTGAAATAAAAACACACAGGGGCCAAGCTTTTAAGCCACCATGATCATAACGTTTAAAACTTTTAGTTCACACAACTACAAAAAAAACGAAATAAAGGAGATTGTGTTGATCTGATTTTATTGGAGAGAGGAACAGAAAGATAGTGCAAAATGGTTGAAATTTGGGGTTATGTGTGTGTGTGTGTGTGAATATGAGTATGAATGGTTGTAACTTCCTGTTACTGCTAGCAAACATGAACAGCCCAGCCTTGACTGTGTTACCAGCTGTTTCGTGAAATCTCACCAGAAACAGGCCACCACACCAACACGTCTAGGGCACAACCTTTACACCCGTCACGCTGTCACTCAGGCCAGGCGGGCCACAGCCAAAGAGGTTAAAAGACGCACGGACATAAAAGTTGACAGACATTTAAATTAGATAACAAAGTATTGGTTCATTTATTACCTCTATCACCGTCCAATAATTGTATTGATTGATTTTTGTTTCGTTTTTATTTCTTATAAATCAAGTCAATGGCAACACTCATTCCCAAGGATTGCATCATCTCCCCTTGTCCATGAATTCAGTGCAGAATTGCGTGGCACGGTTTTGATTTTGATACACTTTCCCCCACCTCCCAAGAAAACTCAAATAAATTAGTCTACCCCGATGGATCTCTCGTCGTAGTATCACAGGAACCGTTTAGTCGTGACAAATCATCAAATTGCCATTCATTGGCTATCCTCTGTGTGTAAGAACAGAAGAATCCCAAGTCTAATGTCTCCCTCTACATAGTCAATATCAAATAAAATAACAATACTTCCCATTGTATACTTTCTCTTGGCTGGTTATAAAAATACAAATTTGTGATTTAAATCATAGATGAAACAATTAAAGAAGGAGGGAGGGGGTGTTCTTTCTTGTCTCAGAATTCATTTCAATCAAATGCCTTCATCGTAAATTTCTAGTAGGACTTAAGAGAAATAAAAGAGAGGGAGAAAAAAACCCCAGCACAAAACCCTCAGCGACAAGAGTTGGCTGTTTGCTCGTGTCATGAAATCAAGGATATTCGTCACTGCATACAAAAGTTGAGACTCCCCAAGGGCTCGACCAATCCCCTTGCACCCGAGTCCCACAATCGCTATGATGATACAATCATGGTAAGTATAAGTCGAATGGTCATACATTGTCATTGTGTTCCCTTCAAAGGAATGGCCCTCCATGCAATAACAGAAAATCTTCTTTTTTTTTTTTTTTAATGGAAATAAGATAAAGAAGCAAATTAAAAATTATTATAAAAAAAAAAAACCCCAAAACAAACCAAAATAAAACAAAACAAAGCAAGAACCTCACACGAGCCATGGATACACCCGACTCACTAGTGACAGTAGACTTCATGTACAAATACAAAACACAGTTACTTACATCCCACCATCATCATCATCACCAGCAGCCCTATAGAGACATTCAATACAAACATCACAGCCGTTCCTTCACCAATGTCGGCCAGCTTTTCCGGTCACGCCACACAGACCACTGCGAAAACCGTTTCACACTCGTTCCCCTACCCACCCCATGCACCGAAATATGCCCACAACAACAAGGTTCATCGTGCTCCAGTCTGTAAGTGTCAAACTGTCAAAGCTTTGGTCTTGCCTACTACATGTATGATAAGTTATTGCTTGAGAAGAACTCTTTATCTTTCCTATTACTGGTGTTCATCTGTCACAAACTTTCTGTCTTCCAACATACAAGATCACAACCATATGACCGTATACACATTCATGAAGATGAACATACACACACACATCGTCAACTGTCTAAACACAAAAGTCCATCTAATATAATTTTGCAGAATCAAAAATCATCGAATTGGACTGCAAACACTATGCTGTGCTTTTGGAAGAAAAACGCAACTCTGTTCAGATCATGTGCGGAAAATGAAATTTTCTATTGGTTCAAGGCCTCATATATTTATAAAGACAAAAAAAGAAGCACAGGTTTGGCCTTTTAATGACAAATCTCATATATTGTGGACTTGAGCGTAATTAAGACAGTTTCCCCGACATAATGTAGTCTACAGCAGTTTTTTGTTTTGTTTTGTTTCATCACGTCAATTATCTCAACACTGAATAAAAAGTGGAGTCTAAATGAAACTAATTTATAAAAAATACAAACCCTGTCTCCCCCCCCCCCCATCTTTATCTCTCAGTTTCTCTCTCATTCTCTCTTTCTCACTCACACTCTCTCTCTTGTCTTCGTCACCCCATGGGCACAGAAGGCTACCATAACACAAACCAAAGCCCACACTGGCGTATCATCTCAACAATGACATCAACGACAACATCATCTACAGGCCTAGTGAGACACCATCAGAGCGGTCCATTGCCTAAAACAGAGGAGGAGGAAGAGGAAGAGGAGGAGGTGGTGGTTGTAGCAGCTTCATACAGCTCCTGGGCCTCCTTGGCTTGAGCCCTGCAGCAAGGTGGAGAAAAAAAACACCCAATACAATTACAACAGCAAGACTGACTGATGCAAACAAAATTTCTAGAGTTGGTATACCGCACACAAAAAACCCAAAACAAAACACAAATTATTTCTACGTGGCTTAAAATCCTTTCTACGACTTATCGCTCATACAGTGCAATCCCCTCGATAACGACATCGCCCGGGACCGAACAATCATGTCGTTATCGGGGGATGTCGTTATTCAGAATTTTTCAAAATGGCGGCGAAGAGGGCGTTACGAGTGAGGCTAGTCAATTGGGAAGATGTGGTGGGGCCCTGAATAGGGCCGGTGTGTTGGGGGTGGGGTTGGTAGAGCCAGCAGATGGGTTTACTAGCTGGTTGTCATGGCCTTGGTACCCTCAGAGATGGAGAAATAATCTCACACGTTGTCATTGGCCGAAAAAGAAGTGTTTTCATAGCTAAGAATACGTCTCAATTTTGTCGATATTGATCAAATTTTCATGTCAAATGTAGTGTTTACGGCTAGACTTATCGTTATTGGGAGGTTTCACGTCGCTATTCAGAGGGTTTTTTTTTACTAATGATATATAGCAAAAAAAAAAAAACGGGACCAGGGATCCATGTCGCTATCGGGGGATTGTCGTTATTCGGAGATGTCGTTATCGGGGATTGCACTGTACTTCATGAGAGTCCTTTCGTCTCGTTATCGTGAGTGACTTTTCTCAACCGATTGTTTCCTCTAATTCTGTTGTCAAGGTATGAAGATTTCATTTCCGTGATATTGTCCTTTATGTACCTTTAGTTTGTGAGACATGATATGCGTTACCTTTTGATAACCGTATAAAAATAGTATTCACACAAAAATAAACGCCCAAGTGGTTACGCTGCCAGACCGCAGGCCGTAAGGTCCTTCCTGGCTTCAAACCCTAGCAAAGCTAGGTTCACAGGACACTAAAGAACCCCCCCCCACCCCGCATCCCACTCTCGATCAATGCGTGAATGGATATCGGTATCAGCTGGGTTCTTTTTTGTTTAACTGGATTTCACCCTCATCCACCATATGAGGTTATCTCAGGGTCAATTAAGAGGAAATAGCAAGACCTAAAGAGGAAAGGTGGAGGAGTAGGGCCTACCAGTAACACCTGCCAACCGCCAATGAAACTTTAAAAAAAACCTTTTCTCCCTAAATATACCTACATCTATCTATACATCATCACGATCAGATCTACATATCTCTTGCCTTTCATTCACTCGCTGCCCACTAGTATAAAAAACTACCGTTCTACCTTGCCAGTACCAAACATTACTTTGCCAGTATCAAACATTACCGTACCAGTATCAAACATTACCTAGTATCAAACATTACCTAGCCAGTATCAAACATTACCGTACCAGTATCAAACATTACCTTGCCAGTATCAAACATTACCTTGTCAGTATCAAACATTACCTTTCCAGTATCAAACATTACATTGTCAGTATCAAACATTACCATGTCAGTATCAAACATCACATTGACAGTATCAAACATTACCATGTCAGTATCAAACATTACATTGTCAGTATCAAACATTACCATGTCAGTATCAAACATTACCATGTCAGTATCAAACATTACCATCGTCAGTATCAAACATTACCATGTCAGTATCAAACATTACCATGTCAGTATCAAACATCACATTGACAGTATCAAACATTACCTTGCCAGTATCAAACATTACATTGTCAGTATCAAACATTACCATGTCAGTATCAAACATTACATTGACAGTATCAAACATTACCTTGCCAGTATCAAACATTACATTGTCAATATCAAACATTACATTGCCAGTATCAAACATTACCTTGTCATTGCCAATATCAAACATTACTTTGTCAGTATCAAATAATATGTAGCCAGTATCAAACGTTACCTTGTCAGTATCAAAACATTACATTGCCAGTATCAAACATTACCTTGTCAGTATCAAACATTACATTGTCAGTATCAAACATTACATTGTCATTGCCTTGCCAGTATCAAACATTGCCTTGCCAGTATCAGACATTACCTTACCAGTACCAAACATCACCTTACCAGTAACAAACAATCCCTTGCAAGTATCAAACATTACATTGCCAGTATCAAACATTACCTTGTCAGTATCAAACATTACCTTGTCAGTATCAAACATTACATTGCCAGTATCAAACATTACCTTGTCAGTATCAAACATTACATTGTCATTATCAAACATTCTTGTTATTACCAGTATCAAACAATAACTTGCCAGTATCAAACATTACCTTGTTATTGCCAGTATCAAATAATGCCTTGCCAGTATCAAACATTACCTTGTCAGTATCAAACATTACATTGCCAGTATCAAATAATACCTTGCTAGTATCAAACATTACCTTGACAGTATCAAACAATTTCTTGCTAGTATCAAACATTACCTTGATAGTATCAAACATTACATTGTCAGTATCAAATATTACCTTGTCATTGCCAATATCAAACACTACCTTGCCAGTATCATACACTACCTTGTCAGTATCAAACACTACCTTGCCAGTATCAAACACTACCTTGCCAGTATCAAACACTACCTTGTCAGTATCAAACACTACCTTGCCAGTATCAAACACTACCTTGCCAGTATCAAACACTACCTTGCCAGTATCAAACATTACCTTGCCAGTATCAAACATTACCTTGCCAGTATCAAACATTACCTTGCCAGTATCAAACATTACCTTGTCAGTATCAAACATTACCTTGTCAGCCAATATAAAACACCACCTTGCCAATATCAAACAGTATCAAACATTACCTTGCCAGTATCAAACATTACTGTGCCAGTATCAAACATCACCTTGCCAGTATCAAACATTACTGTGCCAGTATCTAACATTACCTTGCTTGTTCTAACTTTTGACTTGCTGTCAACTCTTCTGTGTCCTTCTCCTTGTCCTCAGAATGCCCCTCGCCAGGACTGGTGTCTGCTGGCACTGATGACAAGGAGGTTGGCGGGACCGCTGCAGGGGGAGGGGACGACGGCGGGTTTCCGGCACACTGCTGGGGGACACGGCTGCAGGGCTTAGGTCTAATGAGACCAGAGGATGCCAGAAAGCTGAAAACGGATCACACATGCAGCAAATTAATAACAAGTGCTTTAAACATGAAAAAAAAAAAAAAGCAAGTTGAACACGATAACTTTTACACTACCTACAATTCTTTTCTGTTCTCTCTAAAAACCCAACAAAACATAATATAAACTTTAAAAAAATCTTAATCATAATATTCCATACAAAAACTGTAAAAGATGTGGCAGTAGGTTTATGACACTGACACCTCATTTATGAGACACATGGGACAAATCTTGAAACCGATGCACACACACAGATAACCTTCCCTACATATCTTTTTGTTATTTACCCCCCCCCTCCCCTTATCATATGCAATGATCACAGGGTAAAATCAATGGGAAACAGCAAGATGAAAGACTTATGAAGTAGTGAAAACCAACAGCCCACTGCTGCATAAAATGGCTAGGCTCTTTACACAGTTGTTAAACCTCAAATGGATGGAGGAAATAAATAACAGTGTCAAGCGAAGAATGAAATGCAGGAAAGGATTTCAAGCCTGAGAGATGCACAAAACTGCATTTGTGGAATGGCAATTTTAAGCCAGGAAAACTTCAAAGCTTGGAAATTTACAAGAAAAAATGTCTGATTTTACAAATTAAGATTACATAAATTAAAAACTGAAAAACTGAACAAACAAGACTTTTGATAAAAATGAAGAGAATGACACAGGCTAGAAAAGGCCCGTTATTCATTAGAACTTGAGAATTAGCATAAAAACCTAAAGGAAATCTATATAGACAAAAACAATAACAAAACAAAATTGTCCAAAATCAATCTTTTGAAAAACCTAAAAACAGAATTAAACACACAGAGTACAGGTGTCATCAGGATTGTGTCATTTGTGGCAATAAAACGGTTATCAAAAAAAATTAAAACATGATGTAATGCTTGAATTATGTCAAACCCCAGACCAGCGAATCCCAATAAATTTGAAGACAAGCTTTTCTCTTCTGCGCATGTCAATGACATGTATTGAAAGTAAAAGGGACTACTGTCAGCACATTATCCTTTGCCAATGCAAACAGTGTGTGGTTTCTGCGCACAACTGGGAGTTAGGGAGTTAGCTGGGAGACGGTGACGGCCTTCTATAAACGATATGGCAGTCAAAAATAAATCAAGGAAAAGCAAGCCAAAAGACGAGAGCGTATACATTATGCCAGGGAAAAGATGAGGATTAATCATTGGATGCTCAAGGACTGGCCAAATAAGCACAAACTACAAATGTAGCATCTGATGAACAACGCCGCCATCAGGCAATGCTGACACCCAGCGGGGAAAACATAAACGGAAAGAGGGAAATGGAAAAAGAAGGCCAGGAATAACATAACAGTGCAAACAAAGCAGAGAACACCCGTACAAAATAATGGCGGTCTTTCAACTACTGGTCAAATCCCACTCGAAACATTGTTCAGACCATCTGGCGATGGTATCAGTCACCATTAGCACAACCATAAGGGGACATCATTAAGGAAAGGCGACATGATCCTTTATTGAATTGGAAAATTTTCTAATTGCCTTATTTCATGCAGAGCTTTTAGTGTCTTCTCCCGACAAACGTAGTTTTCATTGACAAAACGATAAGATGAGCTTGACCTAATGCTTTTACAAAAACTAAGACTTGGATCAGCACTCTTGCAAGGTGGGTAGCAATTATGAAACCCTCTTACATAAATATGATAATTTAAAAAAATAAAAGAAGAAATGGTTGCCATGGTTACCAGGGTAGCCACGACATAAACAAACAAAGTTGTCGTGGAAACAAAGAGCTAATGCTTTGGGACAGGTGGAATTACGGCTGCGCAGGAAAGCCACAGGATTTCATTTTGGACACGTACAAAGTCAGCTTTCTGTTTGTTAACTGAACGAGAACAAGTGGCCAGTTTCCAACACAGTTTTCATTCGAGAGAGTAACTAAAATGCAACTTGCCTTCCGTCTAAGACAAAAATAAATCTGGCTTTCCGTCTGAGATTAACTTCTCAGATGTGATTAATATAACACATGAATTTTGAAAGAAAATAGTTATAGAGCATGAAATGCATAATAGTCGGTGCAGAAAGTCAAGAATAATGTTTGGTTTAATAGGGGTAATTATAAATCTAGCGTCATTATGGTACAAATAATAATACTAATTAATTTGTTAGGCTTGTTTTTTTATGTGAAGACGTGTAAAAAGCTGTGATGTAACTAAAAAAGTCTGCAAAAATGCCCTAACAATACCTTTAATAAGTGTCTGTAGCAAGATATATAATATTATAATGTGAACAGATATAAACTGAAAAATATATATACAGAAAAAAACATTGTAATATAGAAACAAAGAATCATCTACAACAGAAATCAAAAGGCCACAAACAATCAGTCTCCACTTTTCTGATTTCGGATTCAAAAATGAAAAGATTTCCGCATATTTCTCTCTCCCAAAACACCACCATAGATTGTTTTCATTTCATTAAATTTGATAAATCTTTGGTCAATTTCTACAAGACACAACTACGTTATGTGGCTATTCTAACTACAATAATAACTTGGCAAGAATCCTTCTAATTAGACCGGACCAAAACACAACAGCAAAACCGAAGTTTTACCTCCTTAACGCACTGGATCAAGAAATGGAGTTTATGAATGAAATCTACAAGCAATAAGAAATATGATTCAGTAAGATAAAGAAAAAAGATGGTCTCACAGAAAATTTACGAAACAGCAAGACGAAAGGATAAGTAAAAGAGTGAAAGGAAAGAAGTAGGTGCTACCACTACTAGTAGCCCCCCCCCCCCACAGACTAAACACAGGCAATACAGATCAACTGCTATCCCTGTATTTGAGGGCAGTGCCCCCCAACCCCTCACAGACTAAATACAGGCAATACAGACCAACTGCTATCCCTGTATTTGAGGGCAGTGAACCCCTCACAGACTAAACACAGGCAATACAGACCAACTGCTATCCCTACCAGTGCCCCTCCAACCCCCTCAGAGACTAAATACAGGCAATACAGACCAACTGCTATCCCTGTATTTGAGGGCAGCGCCCCCCAACCCCCTCACAGACTAAATACAGGCAATACAGACCAACTGCTATCCCTGTATTTGAGGGCAGCCCCCCCCCAACCCCTCACAGACTAAATACAGGCAATACAGACCAACTGCTATCCCTGTATTTGAGGGCAGTGCCCCCCCCCAACCCCTCACAGACTAAATACAGGCAATACAGACCAACTGCTATCCCTGTATTTGAGGGCAGTGCCCCCCCCCAACCCCTCACAGACTAAACACAGGCACCAGACCAACTGCTATCCCTGTAGACTCCAACCCCTCAGAGACTAAACACAGGCAATACAGACCAACTGCTATCCCTGTATTTGAGGGCAGTGCAACCCCTCACAGACCCATCAACCCCTCACAGACTAAATACAGGCAATACAGACCAACTGCTATCCCTGTGTTTGAACGTGCCTCCCCCCAACCCCTCACAGACTAAATACAGGCAATACAGACCAACTGCTATCCCTGTATTTGAGGGCAGTGCCTCCCCAACCCCTCACAGACTAAATACAGGCAATACAGACCAACTGCTATCCCTGTATTTGAGGGCAGTGCCCCCCACCCCCCCCCCCCCCAACCCCTCACAGACTAAACACAGGCAATACAGACCAACTGCTATCCCTGTATTTGAGGGCAGTGCCCCCCCAACCCCTCACAGACTAAATACAGGCAATACAGACCAACTGCTATGCCTGTATTTGAGGGCAGTGCGCCCCAACCCCTCACAGACTAAATACAGGCAATACAGACCAACTGCTATGCCTGTATTTGAGGGCAGTGCCCCCCAACCCCCTCACAGACTAAATACAGGCAATACAGACCAAC
The DNA here is from genome assembly GCA_037039925.1 of Doris montereyensis. Lineage (NCBI taxonomy): Eukaryota > Metazoa > Mollusca > Gastropoda > Nudibranchia > Dorididae > Doris > Doris montereyensis. The sequence goes on along the minus strand of JAXRKP010000350.1, from coordinate 33,043 downwards.
TTATGCCTGTGTTTGAACGTGTCTTGGGGGGGGGGGCATTGCTTCCTCAAACTAATCTATAATTAATGGTTAGCCAATACCACCATACCCACTGACAAACAAATACTAAAAAAATTTATAAGACACCAAAAGACAAGAAAAGGGAAGCATCCCAGGCTTTGAAAATATCTTTTGACCAAATTTCAAATGTGGGACTGTTAAAGAGCTCATAGTTTAAAAAAAACAACTGACAACAAACCTTTTTTTATTTTTTAATCCACTAACCAATGTGATATTTCAAACATTTAACAATGTAAACATCTAACCAAACATTTAACAACACGACTAGGACTACCAAAAAAAAAAAAAATAATTCAGTAAATACACATAATATATACACTACAACACAGAATAACTGGATTTTCACAACACTTAATACCGCACACCTTTTGCTATGCCATTGACAGTATTTTTTATCCCCCCACACCCAATCCATATATCAGATCAGTATTCTGATATTTTTAATACATTACAGCCAGGCAATTGCTAGTATTCCACTGTTTGTTCTGTTTAATTTTTTTATTCTTTTCTAAACATGGATTTAATGCTTAAGTTTAATTTGAAAGCAAAATACAAATTCCACTGGTTCCCAACTCATGGTGGGATTTATCATCAAACTGGTTCAAAACCTGGGCATTGCCATTTAGACGAGTCATTTAAGTCAACTGATACAAAAATTTCCACTATAGCGTTACTAAACACACAAAGACATACAATACACAAACATTATGGAAATTGACAGGGGGATGACTTGACAGCAAATGACAAAATAACGGCATTTGCCTAAGCTTTCCTGAACATGGCCTCCTCTCACTTGAGGGCTGATAGCATCAAGGTAAGACCTACTTGAAACAGAGACAACAACAAAAACTCAATACACAACACAATAACCAACGACACCCAGGTGCTCAACTCCCGTGTCCGTAATCTTGAAATCGCAGGAAGCTTACAAAATGCTGGCAGGAAACCCCGCCCTTAAAGCAAACGACTGTTTTCCTAAAGCACTTTGAGCTGATATTATGAGATATAGAAAACTTCAAAAAAAAAGAAAAACTTGAATCACTATGGATGAAAACTAGCCATTTTTCTTTCATCCCTCAAAGTTTGAAGACATTCTAAACATTCTGTTGTTGCAATAGATTTCGATTTACATTACCACCGTATAATGTTATGTGTTTAACGATGCCGCTTGGTGTGACCTTTTTATCCCCCTTGAGTCACAACTGACAAGCTCCACATTGAGATTTAGATCATGCCAAAGTTAAGCCCAACAGTGCTTCCTATCGAGTTTGATATCAATCTCGGCTTAATCCAGATCCCGATTGGTGTTGACACTCTAAGGATCCTTACTCCAGTACGGCAAAGTATGTTATGCTCCTTCATCTCCTGATACACTTTTGAGTACTTAGATGTATCTTAAAAAGCAATTTACTGTTTTTTTCTGTTTTCTAGCATGGACCTAATCATCTGAGCAACGACAACTAGCTTGCTGTGAAAGAAAAAACCCACAATGAGCAGAGTTGTCTACCATAAATCTCCAGGGCTTCCAGCAATGTAGAGACAGACAGCTGTCCTGCTTCCATTGTTTCAATAAGAAAATCAAATAAAAAATTAACCTGAAAGGCAATATTGTCACAGTTACAGGAGTCATTAAAGTGTCCAAAGATTTAGGAACCATTGAAGTGTCAAATTTTTTCATATAACCGTTGCAAGAGTCACTGACTGAGCCAAAGATCGACAGTGTATAATATATATGAACACTTTCCCAAAAAAAAAAAGCAAATTTAAATTGTTACGGTGGGAAAGATATACACTAGTGACAGGAACATGTCTCCATACATCATGCATGACGTATTCTGGAAAATGGATGGCAAGTGAAATCGGCTTGCCTCTTTACAAAACTCCTCACCCATATTACGGATTAAACAAAAATGAGTTCAATCCCTACACAAAAAAAGTGAAATCCCAACTCCAGGATGACAGAAAGGGGAATTGTGCACCTTGTGTTAAGAGAGATGATACAAGATTACGTATAGCTAGTCATAGAGGCTGGTTAGGAACGGTGTCAATAAATTGTCCACTTACCTGAAGTTGGAGTTGAGATCGTCGCCTTGTTTTTCGCATGCTTCTACAGTTTTCCTGGTTTTTACAAAGTTGAATGACAAACCCAAGAACCAGGTATCAAATATTCAGTCTCGTTTTTGCTTTTGTGTTTTAATGCAAGCAGACTACTTGGTATTTTAATAATTGAAGAATGCGAAGACTCAACAAAGACATCATTCTGTCCCTAACCGAAAGTCTGAAGAATTTTTATTTTATTATAAAGAGTAAATGCCACCAAGCCTAAACCCTTCAATTACCAGGATGCTTGACAGAACCAATCGCACTCTATATGATACTACAGAGAAAATTCCACCTTCATATCTCGGGTTTACGAGTCAGGACTGGCACATTTCTTCTGTCTGAAGGAAATAAGTACTGGTATGATTACCTGTCCGTTTGATGGCTTGCAGGTGACGGCGGAGAGGCGTTGCTTTGAGGGGCCACGCTTGAGCTGACAGGACTACCAGACGGGGAATAGTCGCTGGTCTGACTGGCCAAATCCGAAGATGTGCCAACCTCTGCGGCATCCACTGCCGATCCGTTGTTACGCACACTTTCAGACGAACTGAAATGAATATAACGCACATCAAACACATCAAAGATTTATTTGATAACCAATTTTTCTGAAAGTCACAATCAATGAATTGAGGAAGAAATCATTGGATCTGACATCATGAAATACAAAACATCAAAGTCCATCACAAAATTCCCCTTTTCCAGATAAAGACAAAGCTTTTAAAGAAATTGACAAAAGCTAAAGATTAGCGGTTATCAGACTCTTCTAAATGATTCACGCTAAAAATAAACACATAAAAATGGCACGTAGATTTTTGAGATACACTACACTACCAAAAATGAGAATAAGAAAGATTAAGAGCCACTTCTGTTGTAACTCGTAAAAATCCTAAAATTTCTTACTGGCATGGAGCAAGCAATCAACGATCCTTCAAAGTTCCCCCCATTTTTCAACTTGATCATGGTTACCATAAGGGTTTTCAGCAACTGCCAGTCCAGACTTTCCCTACACAATCCTATTATACGAGTAAACAACTAATATGCCCATAAGTGATAAGCAAAGGCAATTTCAAAGCAAAGGCAATTTCAAAACTGCTTTGAAACACAAGTTTTCACTATTTCCCCTCCCACCCAAGGGCCAATAGACTTGGGAGGATTTTTTTGTATTGTTTCTTTGTATTTTTCTTGTCTGCCAAATGTGGTTATTTCAGGGTGCATTTAGAGGAAAACAGATTAAGTCATGTGAAAGAAAGAAGTAGAAGCTCAAACCGTCCACGTTTGAGAGGTAATTTTAGCTTGCACAAACGTTTTTACCCTCTGTCTAACATTACACATAAAAACGCCCAGGGTCTCCTCACTATTCTTCAATAGGGCTAAATGAAAGAGAAAAACTGCCACCATCTTTCCATTGAGATTTACCTTGAGACCTGAGCGTCTACTGATGACCCAGACTGATGAGGCGGGGATGACGAGGGTAATGGAGGCGGTGAGGTGGGGGTGGAGGGGGAGGGGGAGGGGGAGGGGAAGAGGAATGGGAAGGCTCAGTACTGCTGTGATTGGAGTCTGGCAACAGGCGGGAAGAGGTGGAGTCTGGCTGCTGGTCAGCCTCTGCGTCGCCCCCGCCCGCTTTATCGTTCAAATGCACGTCAATGGAACTAGAGGAGGCCCCTGAGGAAACATGAGCATTATTGGTTATGAAAAACTTACAAGTTGTTAAACAACCTCAGTTCATAAATAGTTTACTGTCCTACTCTCCTCTATGGCAGTGAAACCTGGACCTTAGACAGTAGACAATACAGTAGAGTACAGGCGGCTGAAATAAATATCTAAGAAGAGTAGTAGGGAAAACTAAAAGAGACAAAATCAGAAACACAGCAATAAGAGATCAAAGCAAAGCAGATGGCATAAAAACTAAGATAGAAATAAATCAATTGAGATGGTTTGAGCATATAAACAGAATGAATGACAATAGAATAGCTAAATCAGTATACAGTGCTAAAGCTCAAGGTAAAAGACCAAAAGGCAGAACTCGGAGAAAGTGGGAAGAAGATATAAAAGAGGCATTGAAGAATAGAAATTTAACATTTTTGCAAGGAAACAGAAAATGCCAGGACAGGGCATCAGGAAGAAAGATCATCTCGGACACCTGAACCCATACACCGATAGGTAGAATGGGAACTGATAAAGAAAGAAAATTAGTTACTTATGTTTTAAAAATGTTTTTATGTTATCAAAAATGTATCAATTATTGTAAAGCGCCCAGAGCTATATTTATATGAGAAATGGTGCTATAAAAATGTTCCGTATTCTTATTATTCATTTATTCCAGTGAAGAGAAGCACTCATTTACAACAAATATTCCCATAAGTCAGGGGTCACTAAACTACAGAAACAAATTTGGGCCAGATCCAAATCCTGTGAAACAAATTTGTCTGGCCCACCAGATCTGATATATTTGTCACTCCTTTTTTGATGACTTTTCGGTAAGTATATTACATGTTTGATGTCTTCATTTTTTATGTATTCAATGCATTCTATTGAACAAAATAGATGTCCGGTCCCCAACAGGCATCCTCTCAGTTATCCTGCCCACTTTGAACAAAGTTTTGTGACCCCTGCTCTAAGTAAATGCAATGCTTATGGTTGTGTTTCATTCATCAGTGTCTCTGTACAGGGCTGTATGTTTTTTTAAAATATCTTACGGCTATGTATAATTTTCACTCTCTTCATATAATAATATGTTGTACTGTGACCAGATAAAGTATTCTTTTAGATTACATTCTATTGATTGCCACATTAAAATCTTCACCTGGGCCACTGGTCGTGCCTGACGTTGACAAGGCACCTTCGTCATCATTGGCTGCCTCTGTGCTTCCAGATACGACTGAGAGGGAAGACAAGGAATTGAATTATTGTGCTGGTGGCCATTTTAAACACCTCCAATTGCGACATAAAGATGAAAGAACATTCCAAATTTCATCTTTTAGGACATTCAAGTATTACTTGTTACATTTCAGTTCAAATTTTTAAGTAGTCTTGAGTATATAAATGAAAAAAAATAGTCCATCTAGTTCTGAAACAACTCTATATCGTTCTTCTGACAGAGCTCATCAAAGGCATACACATGTGCCTTGATCACAACAGAATTTCAATTATGGTAGGATTGAATTCTAAACAGTCACATTTGAGTGTACGTAATACAATCTAAATCCAACGAATCGTGACCCCAGATTAATACGGATGAAACTAGACTAAACCTACATTAGACAACACTGACATCAAAGACTTCACTCTCTGCATTTCTTTTATCTACAAAACAAAAGAGAAGGAAACCTAACACTTTCATAAGACATTGATCCACTTTTTATTTCTGAGGTAAAAATAAGTTCATATGCCCAGGCGGTATGCACCCAAAATTTCAAGTATTAACATGGTGTCGCAAATTGTTGGATCACCTCCCAAAGTAGGAAGCCGTGATGCTAAACAATGTTTAGCAGGAACTGTGATAAGACTAAACAGGGGCATGCAGGAAAACCACCTACAGCAATGTTCCCTATAAACTGTGTGCATACGCACACACCAGGATGAAAAGGTGCGCACCGTTGAGAAATGTCTGCGCACACCCATGAAAAACAACAGTATGCACAAAAAATTTAAAAACTATTTATATTCACACAATTTGGGATCTTTTCGTCAAACTTTGCACAGACTAAAAATTGCAACAGACTAGAAAAAATTACAAGGAACATTGGCCTACAGGACACTTATCTTTTTTTTAATGTAATAAGAAAAAATGTCAAAACTTAAATCAATCCATTCTACTCAAGCAAAAAGTGTCTGAACTTTCTTAAAACCTAAAGCAAAACAAAAGTGTACAAATTTCCCCCATCCCCCAAAATACCACATCCCTATGTCTTATTGTACAGCTTTTTCTCTCAACAAAGTTTAAATGGATGGCGCTTATGTTGGATCGACAGGAAGGTAAAAAAAAAAACCCAAACATTTCAGGAATAGGAATCAAACTCAGGTCACCTGTGTGGCGGTCAGACACCCTACCTTCAAAGCTACAGGGCCCACTTCGTTGTATGAGCATAATGTAAAAAGACAGGCACAGAACTTACGATAAACACATGGCAAAAGATAGCAATGGAACTTACTATAAGCATTCCCCCTTGAATTGTCTGTGGTGTCCATTTCCACAGGTGAGCTGCTTCTTGGTCCCTGAGCATTTCTGGAAATATTTACAAAGTAAACAAATTAAATAATGGAAAACATGTTGGCCCCGGTGATCAACACTTAAGGAGCCACAATGGAGTGAAGTCAAAAGCGATGAACAACACTGATTAACAACTCCAACCAAACTTTGTTTATTAGAGTATTTTTTAAATTTACCCCATCCACCATATGCGTGATCTCAGAGTGAATCAAGAGGAAGGTATATGAGGAAAAATAAGTGAAAGAGTGAAAGGAAAGAAGTAGGGCCTGTCAGTAGCATTCGCCAACCGTCTAGACAGAACAGACAGGACGATTCAGGCGCTCCTTAGTGGTTAAGAATGAAACTAACAACAGGGTGAATTGAGTTGTTTTTTTTTGTTTTGCTTGGATTTACCCACATCCACAATTAAGGTGATCTCTGGGGTTTTGGTAGGATTTTAAAATTTTGCCCAGACTGCCCTGTAAACAGCCAAGGGATCTTTAACGTGCACAGTGTTGTGATCTGCACACTGGACCTCTTTTTATTATCGGTCTCCGATGGGACTAGATGTCGATTCACCTACCTGGACCAGAGGGGTAGATTTTGCTTGAAAAAACCTAAGAAAATTTTTCAACCATAGGCAGGGCTCAAACCCACTACCTTTTGGTTATGAGGCCGACACCTTGCCTCTGGGCTACCGACTCCCCAAATTGAGAGGAAACAGTAAGACGAAAGATAAGCGAAAGCGTGAAAGGAAAGAAGTAGAACTTATAGCCCGTTAACAAATGAAAAGAAAACACAAACTTTTTTTTTAAAAAGCAGAAAGCCAACAAGGGTTTACCTTGTATTGTTGTTAAAAGAAGTAAAATCAGCCCAGCCGTCTCCCTGGTCAGACTGGGTTGGAGCGTCACTAAAATCAGCCCAGCCATCGTCTGGAGCTGCACCATTGACTTTGCCACCCGGCTTCTCCCAGGGTACTGTCGTATCCATGGCAACTGGTTCTGCCTGGGAACTGGAATCAGCAGCCCAGGGGTCTAAAGGAAAGAGGTCCACATAAAACAATACATTAATGATAAAAATTGAGACAACAAAGCTCATATAGGTCTTTTAATGATACTTTTTCAGATTTCTTTTCATTCTTAAAAAAAACAACAACCTAATCCATTTCGGATACTAAAATTTTTTTTGTAATTGTGCAAAAGGCAAAAATCGCAGAAAATTTTTGTTATTTGGCATACAGCGACACATTGCTAGATGATTTCACGCTATCTTAGAATAAAATTTTGAATGGCAAACATACTGATTTGATTTTTTTAAAACACCCCCCCCCACCCCTTAACCAAAATCACTGGCAAGCAACCTACTTTCAGAATGGTCCACATCCATGCCCTCTGTCGACGGCTGTTGCAGAATTCGGACAGGTGACTCCAGCTCCTCCCCACTGTCAGTACTGTCCTCATCACTGCTATGGCAACGGGTTGCCTCTCCCTGAAGTCTCCCTGCGAACACAGGAAAATAATAATAATAATAATAATAATAATAATAATAATAATAATAATAATAATAATAATAATAATCTATTACAAAAAATAGTCAGGAAGCTGTAGTGCGTCTATATCCAATGCTTCTTTTTTTTGCCGAAGACTACAGATCTGCATAGGAGTTTAACAATTGCCTTTACATATTCCATAGTTGCAAAATGTTATAGAGCAGAGTACACAACCCATCCTGTTTAAAATTTCAATCCCATGCATGAGCAATTTAACTTTTTAAAGTTCCAAAATTTACAATGAGGTGAAAATGTGACCCCTTTCAGCCTCTTTCTAGTGTGACTTTAATTTAATCATGACCCAGTTTCAGATCCGCGTAGTTCTAGATTTAGATCTAGCTCCAGATCTAGATTCTATTTGCAGAATATGGTATGGATATATTGATTGAAACATCATCGAACAAAAGATCTCAATCTTAATCTTAATCTTTAGATCTGGAGCTAATATCATAGTGAATTGAAGACAAGAAAAGCAAAACAAGAGATCCACGTCAGCCGTCACTTTGAAGTCATGATATTAAAAATTTGAATGACACAATCAGTAGTGCGGCCAGAGACGATGTATTATAATTCCATCGGTCCAGGGTCGAATTTCATGAAGTCAAGGTGTTTTTTTTTTTTTGCTATTTATTATTATTACGTGTATCACTCTTTTGGTTTCTCATAACTGTGCAGGGCTTGGATATCATTCAAATTTTTGTAGCAATGTTTTGAAACCATCATGATTTGCCCTTTTCTAGGGGTAAAAGTTACAAATGGAATTTATAAGTGATTTGTTGTTCAACCCGAGGGCACAGATAAAGATTTTTTTAAAATTTGATTTACAATCTTATCAGTTAACCTGGCAACGCCGGGCACCTACAGCTAGTAATAATAACAATAATAATAATTCAGAGGAGAAGAAGAAGAAAAAGAAGGAAAAGAAGAAGGGGAAAAAAGATGGCAACAGAGGAAGAAGAAAAAGCAACAAGAATATTTCATTGAAACGTACCGCACCCACTAAATGCGGTGATCTCAGGGTGAAAGGAAAGAAGTAGGACCTAACAGTAACACCCGCAAACCACCCACAAGGAAGAAGAAAGACGGAAGGACCAAACAACAACAAAAAAAGCATTGCAAAAACCCTTATTTTGTTTTTCGATAAAAAAAAAAGAAGTTAACATCTTTGCTGCCCAGGGGGCCATGACAAAGGAGTGTCGGGGAAAAACTCACGGTTTACTTTCAACGGGATGCTATTCAAACAAAAACGATATGTAAATGTTTAATGCTGTCCTGTCCTTAGACCAGTTAACAAACCTATTGAAAGATGTGACAAGCCTGTAGGTTCAATGGGACACATGGCATATATAACATGCACAGACTGGCTTGCAGCGAAGGAGTTAACGGCACACAAACAAACTTACTCAGATCGGGCTTGCTGAGCATTTTTATCAAAGGTGATAGATTTTTCTTCCCAAATGTCCTCGTCGCTGTCATCAATGTCAAACTGTTGAATTCTCTCATTGCACAGTTGTTCAAAGAGAACCGTCGTGGTTTGCTGCGGAGGGAAGGAAAAAACCCCAAAACAATTAAATGATGACAGGAAGCAGTAATAAGTAACTTACACTGGCACAAACATTATGTTCTTGACTTTGTGAAGTGATAGGAAACTACTTTTGTCAAATACCCTAAAATAAATGTATACCCCCCACCCCTTCTTACTTTCAAATGATAAATATGCTGTAAAATCGACAACACTTTTCAGATGGGATGCATCCACAACATAATGCAACTTACATTAGAGTCATTGACTTGCATCTCGGCTTCAATACTGGATATTCTTTCGGAAAAATTCACACTGTGAATGAAAACAAACAACAGGTAACATCAGCAATTCGCTTCTTCCATCGTAAGTTACCCCATCCACCATATGCAACAATTTCAGGTTAAATTAAGAGAACAGCAAGATGAAGGACAGTGTGAAAGATTGCAAGGAAAGAAGTAGGACCAACCAGCAGCCCTGCCGAACCGCCCACCCAGAAACGGCAGCATGACAAATCAACCAACATTATCAAGTTCATCATTGTAGGTAACTATTTCAACATTGTAACAAATAAGGTTAACAAGGGACATACGCAGTAACTTCAAGACATGACAAAAGTCTTAGCCGTGGTGGGTTGTCTTGTTAACATGATTTTCTCATGATTTTCTTTGAATAAAAACGTGCAGTGAGAAATTTATATGGTAAGAAAAAAATACATATATAATATACCTTTACATAATGTGTATCATAAAATTAAGAGTAACAATCAATACTTGACCACACTGCAGATTCCTCTCATGTGAGTTTTATTAGGGTGAACAGCAAATCAACAACACAATGACAATTCAGAATGTGACACATACAGCAATTACTTGCCACATCTTCATCATTTCTAATACAGTAGTGACCGCCTAAATGGCCGGTGCTTGGGCATTTAGACGAAACGGACATGTAAGTAGGTCAGGGGCAACAATTCTTTGGGGTGGGGGTTCACCAAGGAGTTCATCCAGTACGGTGCAGAAATTCCAACAGAAAAATGCAATGCGAGAAATAGGGACATCTTGAAACCATTTAGCTCTTTAGCACTGAGGTCGTGACCGCGCAGGCGGGGTTAACCATCGCTCGCCACTAAGACCCAAAGGCACAATGGATACAATATAGCCAATGCAAGACAGGGGAGCAATAAAACTGTTCACACCTTGTCCTCCGATCGCGATGTGTGTCCGGTCTATTAAAAACGCCAGGTGATTTCATGCAACTTACGACATCAATAAAGAGCCGTGGGCGGAGTCCGAAAGACTGCAATTCTAATTACCCAGTGGCAAACCAGTGATCCAATGGGACAAAGGATGTGCTGTACAGTGGGCGGAGTTACAAAGAGAAGACTGGTCATCTTTTATTACATTACATTGGATAGGTAATGAAGGGTGGTTACATTAGTGATTAGTATTAGCCAGGGGACTATTTGCAAGATAAAAAAAGAGAACTTTTAATCAATTACAGACATAATTTATGATTATTTGAAAAAAAATATACCTGCAGTTGCCATTGAGACCAGGCATTAAGGCGAAAATCTTGGTTTTGCAACGGACATTTAGAGGGCAATTTATATAGGGGAAAAAATCGGTTTCACTGAGATTGCAGGGGGGGGGGGAGACACAATATACAGACGTACCCTGGTCTGGCACACGAATGAAAGAAAAAAAAAAAAAAAAGATTATCAAAATGACAAAAATGAACCAAAACAGTCCATCTTTCATTTACCAATGACAATGTCCCAATGTTCTGGATGGGAGAAAATATGATAGTCTACATCAAAATAAAAAAAGAAGGTACAAAACTGTTTATTAGTAGTACTCACTCGATCTTCTCATCTTGCTCGGCAAACTCCTCATCGTTGAAGCCAAACTGATCAATGAAGTTGCTAGTCATCTGTTGAAGCTGATAGTCAGAGAAGGCCTGGCGAGTCAGCACACACCCACCCAGGCGCGTCATTTCATTACAACAGTTGGTGGAAAAGTCATCTACTCGCATACTAAACATAAAAATGCCCTCCCCCTTCCGGCCTCCCGATTCTTAAGGGTGTATTGTTGTGATGCAGAACTAAACAAAAATTAAAGATAAAACTTTGCTTCACTGAAGTTTTGTAACATCCACACTAGTCAGTACATAATTTCTGTTACCAAATCCCTAACAATGGTTAAATGCCCCATTATACAAAGAGAGTAAATAACTGAATCTATAAAATGCATATAAACATATCGTCGGTGAAACTGTCTACGCGTGTATATCCACAATATATGGGGCATGAGATTTTTCTTCAAATGATCAAACGCAAGATTTTTTCCTGTCTATATAAATATTGGGGCCTTGAAACAATAGAAAAGATCTTTTCATGCACATGATCTGAACAAAGATTTATGTTTTTCTTCCCACCTTGAAACTTGAATCTTGTAAGTCTAGGAGCAGACTTACTCGTTTAGATTTTTTTTTAAACAGTTCAAATCTAGCCGTAGAAGTTCATTTTGTACACAGCAGATTACTTTTTTCTTTTACTACATTCTAGAGAGACTTAAGTAGTTATTAAAATGTAATCCAGAAAGAGTAAAAGTGTTTGCAGCCCTCGTCGATGATTCGTTAAGTTTTTCTTCCTTCTCCTGAAAAAATTACGTCATACGGAGTTGCGTGTTTAGACAGTTTCACCGACGATTTTCTATAAAATCAAACATATATCAACGGTTAAAAAAGAACTTAAAAGATGACCAACTAAAAAACACTACATTGAGAAAAATCCTGCATTTGCCGTTTCCCACATGTGGTGATCTCATCATGAATTGAAAGGAAATGGCAAGACAGAAAAAACGGATGTAAAAGAATAAAAGAAAAGAAGTAGGACCCGTCAGCAGACTTGGCCAACCACCCACAGATTCAGTCAGAGTGAAAATGTCACACTATGTCATAAAAGACCACCAATCTTCCATGTCATGCCCATCAACCCCTTCCTGGACTCAGGTGTCAGTAAGTAACCCAGCTGTAAGCAGTGGGTTTAGTAAGCATCTTCTGAAAAGAGCACTTCAAATGCAGAGGCCTGTCAATGGATGCACCATGTAAAGTTGGTGAACCAGCACTTGAAAAGGAAAACAGGTGGAAAATCCATCTTTTCCTTGATAGAGCAAGAGGCAAAGAGAAGGGAGATAATAATAACAAGAGAGAGAGAGAGAGAGAGAGAGAGAGAGAGAGAGAGAGAGGGAGAGAGAGAGAGAGAGAGAGAGAGAGGGAGGAGGGGGGGGGGCAAACGTGCCACCAATCATCGGCCCGATCCCGATATCTCACCTGTTGCATGGCAGTGTCTTGAGGAAAAGGAATGTTTTTGAAGTCTGCATCGTCATCCTCACTGCTGGAAGCAAGGGGATGGCCACGCATCTGGCGAAGAAACAACATGATAAAAAGAATGATAAACAGAAAGGTCTGATACTCCTCAATCAATATATCTTATCAGAATCATTCAAGACAAGATAAACATAGAATAAAGTTGCTACATCAATGACATGAACAAATTCATGCATTTGAGAAAGGATTTATACCGTTCTGTTTATTGTTTTTGTAATTTACCCCATCCACCATATACAACAATCTCAGGATTAGTTAAGAAAAAAACAGTAAGATGAAAAGTAAGAAAATAGTGGCGCCCGCCAACCCCTAGGAAAGGAAGAAGAGATCAGAAGAAAAAAAGTGTCACCCACCAACTCAATAGTATTTTTTATTCAGCTCTGCCAGAGGCCCGCCTACAAAAGTCTCCCATCGGTCTCTGGTCTCTTGTGGAAGCCCTGAAGAGAAAACATAAGCCAATGATTAAAAAAGATTTGGGGGGAAAAAATTTAATTGACAAGAACATAAATGATGTGCCAATGATGGACAATAAAGCTACTACTACTATTATTATTATTATTATTATTATTATTATTATAATTATTATTATCATTAAATGTGAACTTCCTTCATGACACGAAATGTAAAATTCCTTCATGACACGTAAATAAAACACGTAAATGAAGTTCTCTTCATAACACGAAATGTGAAGTTCCCATAACACATAAATGTGAAGTTCTTTCATGACACGTAAATATGAAGTTCTTTCATGACAAAATGTGAAGTTCTTTCATGACACGTAAATGTGAAGTTCTTTCATGACACGTAAATGTGAACTTCTTTCATGACAATGACACGTAAATGTGAACTTCCTTCATGACACGTAAATGTGAAATTCCTTCATGACACGTAAATGTGAAATTCCTTCATGACACGTAAATATGCTTCCTTCATGACACGTTATTCCTTCATGACACATAAATGTGAAGTTCCTTCATGACACGTAAATGTGAAATTCCTTCATGACACGTAAATGTGAAGTTCCTTCATGACACGTAAATGTGAAGTTCCTTCATGACACGTAAATGTGAAATTCCTTCATGACACGTAAATGTGAAAGTTCCTTCAAATGTGACACCTTCATGACACGTAAATATGAACTTCCTTCATGACACGTAAATGTGAAATTCCTTCATGACACGTAAATGTGAAGTTCCTTCATGACACGTAAATGTGAAGTTCCTTCATGACACGTAAATGTGAAGTTCCTTCATGACACGTAAATGTGAAGTTCCTTCATGACATGTAAATGTGAAGTTCCTTCATGACACGTAAATGTGAAGTTCCTTCATGACACGTAAATGTGAAGTTCCTTCATGACACATAAATGTGAAATTCCTTCAACGCCTTGCGGCGCAAAGCAGAGAGCATATCCTGGTTTCGTGAAGCAGCAATAGGTGATAATATCAGCTCCTGGACACCACTCTAGTCTGTCACAGGATTTTATGACTACACGTTAAGATTCAAGCTTTTTCAAAGCTGTCGGATTTTCATAAAGCTGTCGCGTTCTTTTCAAAGTTTAAAGAAAATTCCTCAGTTCTCCGGAGACAAATGAGAATATATGAAGCACACACACACAAACAGCACAGACAGACAAGAGGCCAAAGCTAAAACTCAATCACTAACTGACCCTGATACTGTTCTTTGACAAGACTGGGGTCTCTTCCTCCTTCTCCAGCAAACTAAAGACAGAGTTGGCCATCTTTGTCAGGTGACCCATAAAGCCTTGACGACGACCTTTGGGGGCAGTTCTACAAATAAAAATAAAAAAAGTATCATGGGGTAATCAAAACTTAAAACCTTGGACATCACATAACAAAAAATGTACAGTTAAGTTTATCATTGTCATTTAAGAATTTAGAAGGCACAGGGTGATCAAAAAGGTGATCAAAAGAGGGTTCAATGGGACAGGAAATGTGATCAAAAGAGGGTTCAATGGGACAGGAAAGGTGATCAAAAGAGGGTTCAATGGGACAGGCAATGTAATCAGAAGAGGGTTAAGTGGGACAGGAAATGTGATCAGAAGAGGGGGATCAGAAGAGGGTTCAATGGGATAGGATGTGATCAGAAGAGGGGGATCAGAAGAGGGTTCAATGGGATAGGAAATGGATCAGAAGAGGGGATCAGAAGAGGGTTCAATGGGATAGAAATGTGATCAGAAGAGGGTTCAATGGGATAAGAAATGTGATCAGAAGAGGGTTCAATGGGATAGGAAATGTGATCAGAAGAGGGTTCAATGGGATAAGAAATGATCAGAAGAGGGTTCAATGGAAAAATGTGATCAGAAGAGGGTTCAATGGGATAAGAAATGTGATCAGAAGAGGGTTCAATGGGACAGGAAATGTGATCAGAAGAGGGTTAAGTGGGACAGGAAATGTGATCAGAAGAGGTTAATGGGACAGGAAATGTGATCATCAAAGAGGGTTAAGTGGGACAGGAAATGTGATCAAAAGAGGGTTAAACAGGAAATGTGATCAGAAGAGGGGGATCAGAAGAGGGTTAAGGGACAGGAAATGTGATCAGAAGAGGGTTAATGGGACAGGAAATGTGATCAAAAGAGAAAATGTGGGACAGGAAATGTGATCAAAAGAGGGTTAAGTGGGACAGGAAATGTGATCAAAAGAGGGTTCAATGGGACAGGAAATGTGATCAAAAGAGGGTTCAATGGGATAGGAAATGTGATCAAAAGAGGGTTCAATGGGATAGGAAATGTGATCAAAAGAGGGTTAAGTGGGACAGGAAATGTGATCAAAAGAGGGTTCAATGGGATAGGAAATGGATCAAAAGAGGGTTCAATGGGATAGGAAATGTGATCAAAAGAGGGTTATGGGACAGGAAATGATCAAAAGAGGGTTCAATGGGACAGGAAATGTGATCAGAAGAGGGGTTAAATGGGGCAGGAAGGGTGATTAGAAGAAGGTTCAATAGTTCTCTGGGTAACTTCAGAGGAAACAGCTACATAAAAACATTTGAGAGAGTGAAAGGAATGAAGGGCCTACCAGCAGTGCCCGCTATTCACCAATCCATTCCAATGAAGAACAGAAAGGAACTTACTGAACTTTGTCATTGTTTTCCCACTCATCCAACAGCCGATCGATAAACTTGCTCTCTGTGAAAAGCTGAGAATGAATGCAAAAAAATAAAGTCTCATTTTATGTCTTTGCAATTTTCAACGCCAAAGACTGTATGAAAAACATGGTAACAAAATAAATGCGTATGGCATGTACACGTAACATTGATAGTTGATATAAGACAGTCATTCTTCAGTATGCCTTCCAGTAATTCTTCAAACAGATGGGTAGCAATGTACACCATTCACCATGTCTGGTGATCTCAGTGTGAATTGAGAGGAAACGACAAGACGAGAGACAAAGATGTTAAAGAACGAAAAGAAAGTAGCAGTGTTTACCATCAACACTCGCACAGCCCCCTATATCTTTACAATGACAATTCACGATGTTAGACAGATGTAGGAATGTAGAAGCAGACGAGATAAAAAGATGCCATGTTATGTTCAGAGTAGTAAAACAAAGTTTTATTTGACTGACGCGCATATGAATCAAAGGAGTAACTCTCCTGTCATAAGAAGAACAACATCCCCCCCCCCCCTTTCAGGCTCTAATGAGTAGAATGATATTTGTACATTTCGTTAAATATAGAAAGGAAGAAACAAGAAGAATGCATTACTTAAACATTACCTGTATTAACAAGGGATGTTCATGCTTGCCGTCAATAATCAAAGGACTATTGTTGAGTATGATAAGAAGGCACTGTTCCACTTGAGTGTGAAGGAAGTTGTTCCACACATACTTGAAGTACAAGTCCTAGAGAAAAAAAGCCACTCCATCAACAGCACATTGGTAAAAGGTGACATCAGCAATGTGCAATAGGAAAACATTGACACTACAGGATGTGAACGGGTAAAAATTGACAGAAGTCACATAGCTTGTTCTTGTTACTGTTAAAAAGTGTTATAAAGAGTCGTGGGTCACAGATTCATGAGAGCGGGCACAAAGAGGGCACACTCGGGCTTGTTCAGGTTTTATTTTGTTCAGAAGCAAAATCATATAGCTAATTAAATCTATTTACTTGTTAGTTATCTCCCTAACAAAGTAAGATGAAAGACTCTAATCAAACATTACCTCATACAAACACTTCTATGGCTGGTTAATATTCACTGATCACCAAGTTTGAGTATCTCGTACTTCAGGCGATAATGCGTAAGTAACAAATTTAAAAGTGATAAGTATAGGACTCCCGAAAAGACGAGAGACCTTACCACACACATACAAGCCTTGGAGGCTGCGACCAGATGCGACATGAAAGTAAGCAATACCCACCAGTAGCGTCTGAATGGTTCCTAAAGAGGCCAGCTCCAGATTGAGTTGATGCATGTTGGCGCCCACCAGGGCTGTGACCAGTTTGGATACCTGCAGACGCGTGTTGCCCAGGGAGGATCAAACAAACCAACCGAACATGGCATGGTGCTGTAGTATTGCTACAAGAATAAAATCAAACAGAGGAAAAAGACACAGAGAATTTAAGAGCTGTGAATGACAAAGAGACTCTTCTTCTCCATAATGTATACATCCTGTTCAAAAGATTATTCTACACAAATGGACCACCCATAAAATTGATTTCATGAGAAGCCTGGTTACTCACCTTTGGAGGTTCTACGAGGAGATTGTGGAAATCTTTCAACCGTGGAATAATGGCGGCAATGACATTATTGATACCCTGTGCTATGCGGTCTGCATCCCCGTTTGGCATTAGCTCTGACACCTCCGACCTGCAGATACAAGCATATAACAACAACATTGGCTATATATGCAAACACTGTTATATCCCACGCACATCACAACTGAAATTCTATATAAAACACCACTGGGGATGTCTTTGACATAGAAATGAGTCTTATCACCAAAGTTATTCCAACGTTAACTACAAAACTGTTTGTTGTCCCAATCTTACAAAAGGAAACTTTTCTAATGAATCGTCTAGCAAACTTACGTCTCATTGAAGGGTGTTATTAGCGGCAACAAAGTTTTGCAAACTTACGTCTCATTGAAGGGTGTTATTAGCGGCAACAAAGTTTTGCAAACTTACATCTCATTGAAGGGTGTTATTAGCGGCAACAAAGTTTTGTAAACTTACATCTCATTGAAGGGTGTTATCTCATTGAAGGGTGTTATTAGCGGCAACAAAGTTTTGTAAACTTACATCTCATTGAAGGGTGTTATTAGCGGCAACAAAGTTTTGTAAACTTACATCTCATTGAAGGGTGTTATTAGCGGCAATAAAGTTTTGCAAACTTACATCTCATTGAAGGGTGTTATTAGCGGCAACAAAGTATTGCAAACTTAAAAGCCTTCACATAAATACATACGCCTGGCAAAAATGGAACTTATATAGAATCAACCACCCTCGTCCTCTACCTCCAACAACAGTATCGACAAGATCTAGAAGTATGTATGGATGGAAAATTACAGTCGCACCTGAAATATTCTTTCCATTCACTTCATTACCAGACAGAATGGTTTGCAGTCCCTTAATGTCAAGATCACAAGCATAATAAATTAAAATGACTATTCATCAACTGCCTACTACGACCTCCAACATACCCTTTGCGTGCTTCAAGCAGAGTGTGAATAACACACAAGCCGTTTATCAACACTGACTCGTCCTTGTCGGAATCAAACATATTTGACAAAAGCTGTGCGACAGTCTCTTCTCTGAAATAGAAAAAAATAACAATTTCATACTGGCACTTTTCCCCACACAATTAAAAAAATTATAATGGTCAGAAAGGGCATGAGATTTTGTTGCTTTCAAAGGAATCTACCCAGTCCGCTTCATGCCTACTAGCAGCATGAGCCTGGTCAGAAAGGACGTTAACATAAATCAACAAACACGCACACACAACAAGTAAACTGATGTTCAGATCAGAGTAGCCAAGTTTGAAAATTCAAAATGAGGGACAATGGGAGATGAATTGAGGGAAAGTGAGACTGACCGATGTATTTGATAAATTCATAGATGACGTGCGTGCAGAATAGGTTATTCTCTCATTCCCACACCTAGCTATCATCAATTTTTGTATAAATTTTCATTTCTAGACTTTTCTCTGGATTTCATTTTTAGAAGTAGCTAGGACACAAAATCAATATGAACGACAAACAATTTAGAGTCTAATTTAGATTAGCAGTAGTAATCTTCGCTATAATTCTATCACAGTCTGTAGTGAAGTGTCATCTCAGTTTTCAAATTAAATAAAATAAATACTTTTCGTCTACAATCTGTGCTTAGCCGAGTTGGCTAGAGCAACATTTCTAGCTGATCTGTAAACCTTCAGAAGGGCTGGTGATGGATTCAATTGAAAGCAATGGCAAGTATTTTACGTCAATACAGGGAATGCCGTAAGTCGATGTTCAAGGGATCTTGACCAAACGACCGACTTGCATAAAAAATCGGCCTATGTGATTTTGTGTGAGTAATCTCCTTTTACGGTCCTGATTGGTTTGAGGAGTCAATGTCAATTATAACATAAGCACAAATCTGGGAAGTGAGGGGTCGGTGACCGAGTTGTCAGGCTGTCAGACTTAGGATTACGAGGTCTGGGGTTCGAATCCTAACAAAGCTAGTTTCAACGAGTTCCTTGGGAAGGTACAAAACACGCACTTTCCCCACACGATACAGGTGCAAATAGGTACAATCACTAACTTGAGAGTTCAGATCTGCGTCAGACTAGCAGTAGCAGCCTGTCCAGGAGACGTTGGGATACGCCCAGCCTGAGCCTCCATATAGTAAGGTGGCTTTAGCCTTGGCGCTGTGGGTCGCAATGTCCTGAGAGGAACTTTACTCCCCTTACTTACTGAAACAACGGAAACTTCACTTTCATCCATGGCTCAAATCCTCAAGTTTTTACCAAGAGTATCATTAACGATATTGAGGGCCGCATATCCCAAACACAATGCTACATGCGTTTGCACTGAACCCGATGTTGTGTATTTAATATTAGTTCTTGCATTATGAAAGAGAGGACACACAGGTGAATGATGGTGCTGTCTTTTTTACAAAGAAAGCAATGCTCATATAAAGTTTACATGTCAAATAGTACTAACAGCACAGCAGGTAAACATTGTGAGTCTAGTGTTATACAGGTACCTCAGTGTATGATGCACTGTTACAATAATATTATTATGGCAAAGTTAGCTGTACAGCGTGGAATTTCATGAAAGTTTAACAGCTGATAAAAGTCAGATGTGTGGGACAGGTGACGCATATACGGGACGGGCGGCGGTAATGTGGGACTGTCCCAGGCACAATGTGGACGCTTGGCAAGCCTGTCAGATGAATATGGCGGCTGCTTTCAAGTCAAGAAATTAATTTTTTTTTACACAGGATTGTAACAAGAATCAAAAACCATAGGAAATATTAAATAGAAAGTTTACAGGAAAAAAGATGGAAGCAGAAGGAAAAATAAATGAAAGAAAGGACGCTGACATCATGCACATACTTTTCCATGGTGACCAACAAGGGATCGGGATCGGACGTGTCTTGTTGCTGGTTGTACTGTTCCGTCCCAGGCGGACAATGTCGCAGAGAGACTGTGCAGCATTACAATGAATCTAGAGGAAGAGTGACCAAAGCCATCACTACTTGTAACACCACATCATGCAGCACGGACGTAATTGTTTAACATGCATTGCCATTAAAAACATTTCTTCACAACATAATTCCCATCTAAAAGATAATATATAAATACAATTTTTTCTTCTTCATAAATTGGCAAATCAGAACATTCTTCTGTCTTTTTTTTTTTTAAACGAAGTAAAATATAAAAACAGGGTAAGATTTAAAAAAACCCATAAAAAGCAAAGTTTCAATATTTCCTCTTTGTCGAGACGGAGCAATTCCTCAAATAAAAAATTTGTGAGAAAGGTTGTATATATTATTTCATGCAACTTTCATAACAATTCCAATTTACATCTTCATCTTTTTTCTTGACTATGGAGTCCACAAGTTTCTCCACTATTTTCTTCTCATTCAGCCACTGGGAAAAAGCAGGAATGGTAACAACAGTACAATAGAGTAATGTTTATCACTGTGAGGGAGCTTCAGTGACATCAATATAATTCTTTTTAAAGGTAGAATGTGACAAATAACAGTAGTGTAAACAATGTGTAGTGACAAAGGAAACATGAAAATTATGAGCATTCATTAATTCCCTTGGCTGTACAATATTTACAACTTGAGACCACAATTTTTTTATTAAAAAGACCAGAACACTTTTTGTGGCAAAAGACAATTTCTGTTGGAAACAACTACATTAACCCCTATTCTGCAACTATGCAAAGCTCTTTCCTACATCAAAACTCCACCATATGTATTAAGAAATTACTTATGCCATCTCACAAAGTTTGTTCGCTGAATGAATTTTTCAAAAAATGGTCACCATATCATCAATTTTCACATGGTAAATTTGTAAGACAAAACGATGTAAGAAACACTAAGCAATGCTACTACTACAGCTAATAAACTCACAACAATGACAGCCTCCTGATCTCTGCAGACTCTATACAGGTGATGAGACGTAATAGTAAGTCCATGACGGCTGGACGTGCCAATGTGATACAGTAGGCTACCGACAAAATCATCCTTGGCTTTCAGGTATTCAAATATCTAGCAGAATAAAAACAATTGTTTCACAAAAACATTGCAAGAATCAATCAAAATGTACAATAGCATCATGTTGTGAGATAAAATGAAATAAATGTTAAATGTCCCAAAGTTTACCACTTCATGTCACACCAAAGTCCCAAACCTTACCATTTCACTTTTTGTGATGAGGAGACCCATGACTTGCTGAAGAAGGAAGCCAAGAGAGGGTTTAGTGGCTTCTCCCCTCTAGGAAAGCGTACAACTTGTCTACCAGACCCTCATCACCGGCCAATTTGTCATTGACTTGGGAAACGCCTGGACGAAGCAATTCACACGCTGTGTTTGGATACCTAAAATATTCACAACCAGAGATACACATTGAGATTGGAAGAGTGAACTCAAAGAAGTAGAAAACAAAACAAAAACACCCAAAAGAACATTTTGCAAATCCATCCAGAGCTAAGTTAACCACATTGAAAAAATCTATGAAACTGAATATTATTGCTATGAAATTTGTGAAACAGAATCAAAAACCAATTTCAAAATGAATCTATGGCAATAGAAATTCTCATTTTTTAAATACCCCCTTCCAGTCAAAGTAATGAGCATAGTGTCTAATCAACACCAATTTTCTAATAGAGAGAAAAAAGCAGGAATGTCTCACTTGAATCTGAGGGCTTCTTCCATGGTGTCTGATGGTTCCACTGTGATGAGCTTTCGACCATATCGTCCATGTTGGGCTGGGATGTCAGACTGAAAGACAAAACCACAACAATGACTTTCCGATAAGCTACAATACAACAATGTCTTATTCGCTCTCTTTGATTTTACTCTATCCACCATATCTGATGCAAAGACAGGCATAAAAATACAGAGTGAGAACCTATCAGTAGAGCCCACCAACTGCCCACAAAAGACAGTTGGATAATTTGTTTCATTGAAGTTTACCATGTATTCACCAAGGTGAATTAAGAGGAAGAGCAAGATGAAAGATAAGTAAAAGAAGGAAATGAAAGAAGTAGAGCCTACCAGTAGTGCCCAGCTAACCGCCCACCAGATGGATGAAAGAATTAAAATAAGTAAGTGGAACCTGCCAGTACCTTCCAGCAACCACTGAGAAATAAAAAAGTTTTTGCACACAAAGGAAAGTGAGAAATTTAAAATTCAAGGAACAAAAATAAAGAGTTCCAATATAGACGAAAGGAAGAGGAAGAAAAAGCAAGCAGCACAAATAACATCATTCTTTTAAAAATGCAACTGTTATTAATCCTTTCCTGATAATCCAGCGTAACCCTACTAGGCATTCATGAAAGCTCACCACAAGTCTATAAGTTTCGATTTTTGAGCCTTGCATTCTTTGAAGGATGTCATCCCATTCATCAACTCCCTTAGCGTCATCCTGAGAAAAGAACAAAAAGAAGGATAAAAACCCCAAAACAACCACACTTGAAAAGACATGTTGCGATCACACTGACACTAAAAGGTTTCACAACATGGCCCAACTCTATTTTTATTATATTATATATAGATGACAAACTTACCAATTCCAAATTCACACAAGTAAAGAATTAGTATTATAGTCAATTTTCAAGTGTAGCCTACCTCAGGGATCTAATACGATGCTTGAGGTGTCTGAATATCTAAGCTTCTGTTTCTTAATGTGACAAATGAGAGAATAAAGTTTCATATTAAAGCTCCTCAGTATTTCTTCATCATTTGCTATTTTGTGTTTCATTGATATTCTCATTATTTTCCTGTAACCCTTCAACTCAAAAGCTGTATTGCCCTCTTTACTTATTGTCAATGCTTCCCACAGTGTGGCAAATATGTTGGTTATAATAAAAACTCATATTTTTGTTTCATTTCCAAATGGCATTCGTTTTGTACTGTTGACATTGCCAATCTCAGTCTTATTTTTGGTGTTGTTTTGCCACTTTCTTCTAGTCTGGTTCCAACGTACTAAAAATTGTTAACCGTAACTCTCTCTACCTCTTTTCTGTCAATTTCTATTATCGCTTTTTCTTCACATTTATCTACATCCCTGATTTTGTGTTTTCTTTACATTTAAACGTAGATCTTCATATCAACTCTATGCTCTTTCATTGATTGTACATTATATTAGCTTTTCTAAACCTCTGAATATTGTTGCTAACAGTGTGATATAAGTTTGAGAGATTGCATACAATATCAGTTTAACAAAAAATATCTTTTATATACGGAGGACATTTCACATTCTTCTTTCTCATCATGAACAGCATTCTTGTAATACTTTTTCTTTTGTTTAACTCTTGAACTTTCTCAAAGGATCCTCTCTCCAAACAAAAAATATGTTTGTTACTGGGCTTTTCATTAAAAACAAACATTCCAATTTTAAAAGCTTAAGCTGGATTGCATAATTTCCACTTCACTATGAACACTTGTTTTCCAAGACATAAAAATAAGACAGCTTTTATAATCCTAACAGAATAAATAAACTAATCCAAACAAACCTCTTTATCCAGGAGTGAGTCAATATGTGTGATGTGAGGGAGATAAACTTCCAAACATAGTGACCTGAAAAGAAATTAGAAAAAGTGAGAGGTTATCATTAACTTTGTCAATGCTTCATTAACAACTTTTTTTTTAAACAAATAATCAATTAAAGAAGAAGAAATTTAAGAAGAAAAAAAGACTCAAAGATTCCCCGCATCATACAAATCTTTAAATTACAATACCCTTGTACAAAACAGAGAATATGTACAGCAGCTAACCCCCCTTCAAACTTTTGAATCTATATAGATATCACCTTTTTAAAACAGAAACTTTTTCATTGCTGATATGGGAAGCAGACGACGTGTTTCTCCTGATATCCCCTCCTTTCTTTTAGCACTGCTTTGCTTAGTACATGTATTTGGGTATTACCCAGGATGCAACATGCTTGTTCTATATATTACCAAAATGTTTTCATCATGAATACAATTGCCAAAAGTACTGATTTTTACATGCAATATCAGAACTGATTCCAAGTGCATTCATGCATCTTTTCTCATTAAATGTGTTTCTATATTGTTCAAAAGGTGTTAAATACTAAGATCATTTCTGGCAGAAAACCTCAGAAGTAGGAAAATACATTTTTTGCCTTCTCACTGTGATTGTTATTATAAAATGTGAGAAGATTGGAATGGTTTTTTTGTGTTATTTCTTTTATGAAATAATATCCTAGCTGCACAAGAAGTATTGAGATGAAAAAATAAATTAAAAAAATAAATTTTTAGTGTATTTTATGTTTTCCCCACGACCCCCCCCCCAACAAAGTAATGAATAAAAAACTCTAAAACAATAACAATTTTGTTTTAATCTACTGATCATCCAATTTATCAATTTTCTTCATGGCTGACTGTTATAATACCTACATTTAGTTTTCCAAATTCATACTCTACTACAGTGAAAACTGTCAATGCTCAGTCACAGGATCTTGACTAAATGATCGACTTTCATGAAAAAACCGACTAATGACAGGTTTCACAAAAATGGGACTTAATGATCTTGAACACTTCAATTAATCTTTCTCAAAAGTCTAGTGCAATCTTCTTAACATTTGGTCTATGTGTGGCTTTGACATCACAGATATAAAAAACATAAAATTGTGAAATTTCCTTTCAATTGTGTGTTTTGTGATATTTTTTGGATGCAAACGTCAGGAATTGAGACCGCTAGCATTTCCCTCTTATTAATAAATCCTTTTTCACTTTTTGGGTATGTGAGGTCCATTTGACCTTTTATGCTGTTTTATTCAATTCTATGTAACAGAGAATTGTTCAAAATTGGTCAGGTCTAAATTTTTTGATCTTTTGCAGTGATCATGTGAGGCAAGGTTCAGATTTTTGTTATTATGTAACATTTGTGGTCTACAAAGAAAATATGAACACTCAGGAAAGAACTGAAAAAATGTTGTAAAATTAGTATCGAAAGCGACGTTTTATGATTTGGAGTGAAAAACGTATTCCTAAGGCCATTTATCCATAAAAGACCAAAAAATTCACAGGTAACTTTAAATGGAAGTAAAAATATCATGAGATGACTTAGCAGTCTGTGCTGACGCTGATCGGACAAAAAAATTAATTTTTCGATTTGGGATATAATACTAACGGTAATATCGTGTCTGACTATTTTCTCGTTGTTCATCATGTTTAAGACTATTGAGAAATCATGATGTTTTTTTGTTTATTTTTAAATTATGCGGTCGAGGCGTTACGAAATATTTTTTCTTTGTCTGTCTCATTATGAATGCCCGTGACGCACGGACAAAAAATGTAGCCGATGAAGCGTTCATCAGAAATGAGACTGAGTCGCATCCTCACTCGTTATGCAATTCATAAAGTTAACCGGTTTCAGCAGAATGGCGAACACGATATGCATGTAATAAGGACAGTATAAAGGCGTACAATCACGTAATTTTACAAAAAAAACATGTTTTCACACGTTCACACGATCCGAACGCGTAATTTATCTGATCAACAAGTAAGGCACCGGCCGTGGACTCCACGCCGAGTGTCAGGGAAACACAAACACAGAATTTACATCTTATTGAGAACTTGGGAAAAGTCAGGGAACTCTTCAAATCAGATGCAGTTTCGTCTTAAATAAACGCCAGAGGAAACTCGGTTGACAGACCCGTGCAGTGCCCACGTAACATTGCGCCACTGGCATTGGATCTAGAATTTTTAGTTATCATTATGCCTCTTGACTGAAAAACATGACTTTTAAAGCTAATTTACTCGCCTCACAGTTCTTTGCTATCTTTCTTAAAGTCACATATCTGGAATCCCCAGGTTCCAAGCTTTAACATGGTATATAACACTTGTAAAAATATAACATGTAAATTTTGACAAAAATGTGGATGGACCACTTTGTGCAACCTGCTTTATGTGATTTGTGTGAGTTATCACCATTTATGGTCAAGATTGGTAGAGGGAGTTGATGTCAAATGGATCTGTTTGTTTGTTTGTTTCATTGAATTTTACCTCGTCCACCATATGACGTGAGCTAAAGCGAATTAGAGGAAACACAATGAAAGAAAACAAAAGAGTAAAGAAAGAAGAACCTACTTACACCCACCAACAGCCCACAGTTTGAATCGAGTTTCAGATAATATTAGATAAACCCAAATCAAAGTTGCTTCACTTCCTAGTTTAAGTGCTTAGCTGTCTACAGAGTATGCGCGAACAACGCTGAAATAATACTAACACTAAAATAGCAATACTAACACACGACCTTGAAAAATAAATCACTATTCATGTACCAGTAGTAGGCATAGTCTTCTAATATCTCTCTCCCCCTTCCCTTTCTCTCAAATTAAAGTAACTTCAATCCCTTAGTTGAAATCATGCTCCAAACTTTCTACCAAGAGTACGTGAATAGGGTTGAAATAATACTACCTATAGTATAGTACTTCAAAGCGCAACCTAAAAAAACCCCACAATACTCATGTAGTAGCAGTAGTAGGTCTAATACAATACAATAGGTGCATGCATTGATCAGGATGATGCTGTATACGTAATTATTACTTGTATTGTACGAGAGAGAGAGAGAGAGAGAGAGAGAGAGAGAGAGAGAGAGAGAGAGAGATATGAGAGAAAGAGATATACATATATATAAATATATATATATATATATATAAATATATATATATATATATATATATATATATATATATACATATATATATATATATATATATATATATATATATATATATATATATATATATTACATCTTTCTTCATAGGTCTAGTTGGTGTTAGAGACAAAACACAGAGCAGAAATTTCTTGGTAAAGACAGTTGTAATGAAGGTCCATGTTCCTGCATTTTCAAATTTAATGTTCACAAATCACTACTAAAGCTAGGCTCTATTGCAAGGAAACAGATATTCACCGTTTGTTGTCTAACAAAGGGTTATACCCGAACGTCACTTGTTCTGTCTTTATTGGTGAGTTATTGCTGTTGATCATTTTTTACTTCAGTCTACTGTGGCTAACTTGTGTCATCATTTGGCATAATAAATTAAAAACCACCAGGCGACAATATTTGGTTGCATTCACTTCCGAGTCAAACAGGACATCAGTTCCTAAGGCAAGGAGTGCCCTTAATCATAGCTACGGACCAATATTTACAAACACAGCTTTTTCCCTCGAACCATCTGCGAGTGGAATGCCCTGCCAAATAGAGTCATCAACAGCTTATCTGTTGACCAATTTCGCGTGTGCTTGGACGTGAAAATGTGTGAATATGAACTGTGAAGTGTAACACTATATTAGCATTCATGGGCAAAATGCCTTTGCGAATTATCAATTCTGATTCTGATTCAGTGTGTCCTATCCAAAAAATTTAATTCTTCAAATGAACACTTTCAAGTCATGTCTTGGTGAATGTTTTAGGGTTTAACATGGAGGCTAGGCTTCTAAAAGTTGAATAATAGCATCATGTAACATTTTGTGCAAAAATATTAACACTTTTATTTTAATTTTAACCGAGTAGAGCTTGCGGGTGTTACCGGAAGTGACCTTACAGTGAGGTTGCCCCAGCCATTTCCATGAAAAAACGGCGTGTGCAACGGATGAAACTAGGATTTAGACTTAGTTTGAATAATGAGTTCATGTTTACAGGTGAAACAAGACCTATAAAACGTGCATTTTCTATAAGTTGAAAGAATAAGGAATTTATATTGAGATGTTATTGCTGTTAGGATGTATGGACTATGTATCCTGTATGGGTGTTATAATTGTTACCTTGTGTAATACTTTGTTGTTTATTCTAATCACTCCAGAAGTGTAGCTCTTCTACCCATAAAATGTATGAATTGGATTGTTGTTATTGTAACTGTATCCTGTTCTTCTTCGGTTCTCCTACAAAATTATAGATGTTTGTCCTTCGCTCAATAAAAATGATTTAGATCTCAATCCGTATCCATCAGTTTCTAGGATAACGACCCAGCCATCCTTTACAATTGCAACAAGAAAACTTAAACTAAGGACTAAACATTAGCAGCGACCGTGTAATCAACTTAGACCTCTCACAAAGTGTGTTGAATGGCAAGCGTCACTTTGATGAATGATAGCACTATCGGGAGGAAAGCCATGAGCTTAAAATCAATTGTAATCTCATTGGCTGTTATTTAACTATGAACTCACAGTCAAACCATGTCATAAACCATGTAAGGAAAGTGGAAATTCCATTAAAGAAGCCTGAGTGTCACAACCTACTGTAGGACCTCTTGCTTCCACAGTGCCAATGTGACCCTAAATATGGGCTATAGTAAACGCTGTAGCTGCGCCCTTTATTTAGGGCAGGCTTTTAAGGTTAAGCACAAACCCGACAGAATATGAAAATTCAGCAGGTAGATCTCATGAGCTATCTTTTAACAGGGAATGCATTCCATCTTCCACCCTTCACCTCCTGCTATCACTTTATAAAGGTAAATAAGTGACAACTCCCCCAAAATTGATAGATAACAGACAGGTGATGTTTCAGGAGTTTATGCCTTTTGACTCCTCATAAACAGAGGCTCTATTGTGCTTTTTAATGTATTTTAATTTTAAATCAATAACACAAACTTATATCATATGGAAGAATGAACATTTTAATCTTACTATCTTAATCTGTGTTTGTTGTGTGATGAAATACTGCAGATGCAGAATATTTCTAGATATAAATCTACATCTACTTTATAGAGATGTAGAATCTAGATCTATTCCTAGATATATAACAGTTAGTAGTAGAGCTAAAGCCAGAGATATATCTAGAGTCTAGATCTAGGCTATGTCAGGTTAAATACAGACTATGACCATTTCAAGGTTGCTTTCAAATCAAAGAATAACAAGAAGAATGGACAAATATTGAGCCTGTTAAATCTTGTTGTGACATTCCACGCCTCCAAATTGGACCTGGATATGAACCCTGACTTGCTACTTTGGAAAAACTTTTTGTCTCATCTGTTGGTGTGCTTTATGATCTATTTGCGTTATAATGTTCTCTTCCATAGATAGGCATATATAGATCTATATATATATATTAAGTAAATAGTATTAAACAAAAGATGATTGTGTCATTGACATTAAAAGTTACTGCCTTACAATATCCTATGTCATTAGCACTATCAGTACAAACGAACCCGAAAGAAGGGGGACAGTAATGTTCTGTGTAAAAAGCTGGGTTCAGAGTAAAAAGATCGATGTTCCCAGTGTAAACAAAAGAGTACCATGCTCAAAATAGATCAAAAAGCTTGAAAACTGACCCGTTTGGTGGCTGCAGCTACAATGAAAAACTTTTCCTACAACATTTGCTTCAAATTTTATATGTTTGCTGTCCCGAGAAGATCCGAATAGATAGTAAACACAGGCGGGAATGAAAAGAGAGGAACAAAAATGGCCACTTTAGATCCAACTCTCGTTACTGTCCGAATTAAAGCGAGATTTTTCGGGAGTCACCGATTTCAGTGTGAACATGAAGAATACAGCAGATCACAAGACTAAAATATTAGGCTATTTTTGCAAGATCGTTGCTATCGCACTGCTACTTATTCTTTTTGATAGACCTTTAAGGCAACTCTTGACATAACAAATAATTATGTTGACGTCAACTTCGTATCAAGGCCGTCCAAGATTTTAAAAAACAAGTGTTAGGGGCTTAATCATTACGCAAAACTGGTTGCGGTGCTCACTAATATTTGATGCCTGTGGCAAAAGTATAAATTCGAAATAGAAAAAATCCAGCAGAGAGGCGACACAATTTATACAGCAAATCAACTAGAAATCTATAAGAAAACAACAAATACCAAAAAAAACAACGAGAACTAGGGTCTCTTTATGAAAGAAGAAAGAGGGATAAATTAATTGTATTTTTAAAAGGTAAATTACCTCTCTGTGCTGCTCATCTACATTCAACCAAATAAAAAAAAACCATTCACATTTATGATCCTACACTTCAGGATAGACACACGCCTACACTCATGTTTACTATCAACATTGAGACACTGGAACAACATCGCCATTGACATAAGAAATTCACATGATTTTGATACCATCCAAGGAAAGTAATGTGCAACGCTGTAGAGTCTTCAGGATGAAGTTACAGATTTAGAAAGGAAGAGAAGAAAGAAAATGAACTGGAACTCGTAACAAAAATAGGCCCCTTTATCTGCTGACAAAACGGCACAGCACCGTATTATGCATGACAATGATCATGCTGATTGCGCTTATTGAAATTACATCTCATCCTTTTTGTAAAATATGCTGAGATAAAAAACCAAAAATAGGTGCCGTCGCGTGGCCACCGAAAGGTGTCACGCATCGCATTCCAATTTCTTGAGAAAAGGAATATAGACTATCATCAGGCTTACGCTCAATGCAACAGGAGCCACCCATGTTGTCCAAGTGAGCAATTAGGGTAATCTTTCTTGTCCATTGAAAAAAAAACGAAATGCCTGAAGTGGGGCTGGAGCCAGTACATTTGTGTCACAGTGCAATGGCTCTTAGCCACTCGACCATCGTGTCCCCATGTGTGAAAAGGAAAGGACATAATCAAAGTAAAAATTCATACTATGTAACTCCTTCGGCTAACTGTTTAATTGTATGTTCGTTTTACTTGGCTTCCTACGAAAAAGATAATGTCCAGAGTTTGAGAACGGCGTGATATTTTGGACAGCTTTCAGAAGACTAAAAGATTACCGTACCGTACCGTATTTCCAACACACTACTCATAAGATTAAGGTGTTCAAATAAATTCCATTCAAAGAATAATCATATCAATGCTGATTAAATTCCCCTCCGCATCCCCACCCCCCCCCCCATAATCCCCACATGACCTCTTTTATTCCCCCTTTTATGCGAGTTCAAAATAATAGCATTTCACTCCACCTTTTCATAGTTGCTATTCACCGTACATGGTGGTAAACCTGTTATAGCCAGAATGTAATACACACACACATACACACACACACATCATCATCATCATCATCATTATCATCATCCTCATCATCATCATCATCATCCTCATCATATTTAAGATAAAAATGGATTTATAATCTGTATCCTGCACAAGTGCGGGCTCAGCACCCTGTACATCATATATCCCCCAAAAAGGCAATTGTATTCAAAGTCCTTCTCAACTCTCGGAAGAGCAAACAGTACAAGCCTGATATGCTTTTCGTACTAACGCTCTGACAATATCTTTCTCTGCCTATAGCTCGATTCTCGTTCACGCACCTGTGTTAAGTGAGGAAAGAAGAGCGAAATATTTTTGAAAGAGTAAAACGTTACGAAACTCTCCTCCCCCCCTCTCCACCTGTGCTAGCCATGGAGCTTGAACCAGTGTCGTCGTTACTACCAGCTCACAACACTACGGTTCAGCCACAACGCCTCATATTGAAAACGGTGTGTCTCTATGTAACCGGTATCTTTTGTAAAGTGCATTATCCTTTTATTTATGGCCTCTCCACGCTCATATAATATTGCAGTGACAAATTTCTTTTCTTGCCTTTCATCAAATACCAGTGTGTCGTAAGCTTAAGCTCTATGTACCTATTGCATCCTGCGAAATACAGAGAACGCAAGAAAAGAAAATAAGTGGGAAAGAGAGAGAAGGAAATAGAAAAAGAGGAGACCAAGAAAAAACAGCAGCGAAATAACTAAGGAAAGAAAGACATAATTAACATTCTCCATGTTCTCCTTTGTAGACGTCTCGCTCCACCAAATTATTATATAATACCTCTATTCTGTACTTTAATTGTCAACCGGAACAATATGTATACAGACACACTAGACACCAGGCAGGCACACACATACACACACACGAACATACATACACACACACCTATACACACATACACACACACACACACACACACAGTGCATTCAGACTAATTATATTATGCTTGTCTTCCTTCACTCTGAACCGTTTGCTGATGTCATGTCTTTAATTACCGATATTCGCCGTTTAACTTACAACTAAGACCAAGAAGTAAGAATTGATCTACACTAGTTGACAATTACTGAAAATTCAAAATTTTTAAAAGAAGGCGTTTTTATCTCTCTAGCTTATCATATTTCATCAGTCAGGAAAGCTTCTAGAAGACTGAATTGAGTGGCTTTATTCATCAGATTGATGTTTTAAACATCATCTTATATTTTCTACGTGGTTTCACCGATAACAATCGCATTGCATCCATACCGATACCAGCGTTCAAGCGTGGAGAAATTTGTTGATAAAAGTTGAACTTGCCCTTTCTCATCTGATTTATTAGGTGTAGTAATAATAAAGTTACTGATTTGATTTGATTTGATTTGATTTTGCCTACATTTAAAACTAATGGGATCTTGGCAGTTTTGGAAGGATTTAAGTGCGGACTTTCCTGAAAACATTCGGGGATATCGTGTATAGAAAGTTGTCATCTGCACACGGGACCTCTTTCTTTGTCCTCGTCCGTCTCCGTCGGGACTACGTGTTCATTCACCTACATGGGCCAGGTCGGGGGAGAGGGTACATTATACTCGGG